>VZTB01016261.1:285743-323206 GCA_013397245.1 Thryothorus ludovicianus | reverse complement strand
AACTACAGTGTGTGTATTTCCAGCTATAAAATGTTTCCTTAACTGCTGCACTGAGCTGCTGGAGCAGAGCAGGGCAGCCTTCATGCTGCTTAGCACCTGACACACTGTTTCTTTTCTGATTTTATTGTATCTCTTTTACAGTATCATTGCTATTTCACACTTTATTTCTTCCACAATCCTGAGACAGTCTATGTGCTCCTGGTGATTTACTGCATGTGATTTCCTCCCATTTATTTACTCCTCAGCTTTTTTATTTCAAAGATTTGAAAAGCACTCAAAAGGATCTGCCAGAAACATACAACTTTTGAGTAAAAAGTGTATTACAGTTCATACAAATCATTCACACAGGCCAGCACAGTCTGTCTAAGAATGCAGAGCTTTAAACTTTATAAGGCAACGTGATTGCCTTAACAGTACAAAACATCAGAAAGCAAAACCCTCTGTGGTAGCACAAACTGTTTTAGTACAGATCCCAATATCCCAATAAATGCTTTGTTTTCCACATACAATTTTAAGCAATTTTTTGCATAATCTCTGACAGAAAACTATTGTATTCCAGCTTCTTCAATGAGCTCTAACAATTTCTTACTTATTTTAGACCGAGGTTGTTTTGAGGTGGTTTATGTAAGGGTTACCACATGTGCAAGAGCAAAGACACACAGATCTACGTACACACAATATCCTCAACCTCCTGCCAGGGATATTGCCCTGTGCCCGTGCTCAGCTGTGCTAAAAGCATCCTGGGGAGAACCAAGCTGAATCACACTCATGACAATTGCTCAAACCCAAGCCATTCCCTCCTAGAGGCCGAGATTAATTCATGGTTGCTGTCCCAAAGCAGCAGCAATGTATTAACATCTACCACTGCGCAGGCTGCCTTCCTGCACAAACACAAAACCCTCACCCAGAAGCTGGGCTCACTGGCACCATCTGAGGACTGGCAGCTACAGACAAGAGGAGCTGGTCAGCAAATCCTTTCTCCCAGCCTGTATCCCTTCACAGTCTTCCATTTTTCCTTGTCATGGGCAAGGGCAAGTGGCAGCCACTGGTGCTCTCTAAGGCTGCACTCTACCTGAGTGCTTAGCAAAGAAAAGACACCTCAGATAATTTCTTTTCTTTGCTCCTAAAGTCAGGGCACCCAGCAGAGGACATTACAGGAGAAACACAGGGGAATTTTGGGTTCAATTCAGTAACTGTCTCAAGAAAGGTAATCCTCTGACCTCCTAAGCCTAACGCTCCAAGTTTTAATTTTTAATATCATAAAAGCTTGTTTCTTTAGAGGCATAGTGCTCTCTGCTCTCAGCAGATTTAGATGGAGCAGATAAAATCTGTTAGGGACAATAAGAGCAAGAAAAACGCAAGGAGAAAAAGAAGAGTAAAAGAAGAAAGATGGAAAGGATCTGGAAGGACACTGAGATGGAAAGGGCTGATGTGGTGAGGTTCTAGGGAGAGAAATAATTTATGGAAGAGGAAAAGCAAATAAAAACAATAGGCCAAAAACTTAATGAAATAAAGGAATAGTGGAAAAATAAAGCAAAAATAAAATCTGCCCACGCATACTCAAAATAATTCAGTGTCTGCAGACTTAGTAACCAAGAAATTGAATCACTGAAAACATTCTCAAGAATTTCCTATGTGGCTTGGTAGCTCATGCAAATATTCAGGAGCCACCCCTCCAGTCAGAGGGAAGGCTACAATACTTTTTATTTACTAAAATTAAGTCTTTGACTGTAAGTTTCCCTAAAAGTTCTGTTCACTCATATCCACCCATGAAACTCTTCAGACCAACCCGAGTTCAAATGTCCTCAGAGGAAACAGGTAGAAACTCTGCAGGTTACATTAGTAAGAAGGGGGAGAAAGCACAGGAGAAGGAGAGTGAGAAAAAGCTAAAGAAATCAGTGGGAGAAAAGATTAGGAGAGGATTAGACAGTAAATATGTATAACAGCACAGCTTTAAAAAAGCATAGTGCAAGTAATAAAGCAAAATAAACATAAAGACATTAAAAGGATATTAGAAAGGCATAAAAACTTGAAAGAAAAATATAAAGAGGAAAGAGATTATGGAAAATGAAAGTCAACCTGAAATTCAGAAACTATTCTGACATGCTAAAGAGTTTGAACACCTCACTAGTGCTCCCCAGGTACAACTTTTATTCCTCTGTGAGATGGCCACATTACATGAAACATGCAGGTGGGCACAAAGCCACATAAACTGGATTACAGAGGAAATCTATGAAATTCCTCTAATGCTGAATCTTAACCCTTACTGTATTTCTCTGTGGGCTTTTAATTCAATACAAATGATCCCCAGCTCTGACCTCAATTACAACAGTTATATTATCTACTTCAATGGCATTTTTCCTCATTTCCAGCAATACTAGAGATTTTTAATTGGTCTTCATTGTGCTCTTTTTCTGCACAGATACAGCTCAAATAACAAAGTGAAGGAGAACAAGCTCTGGAGTATAATATACCAGAGAAAACACTCCTGCATCTCCATCTCAAGTTAGAGTGCTCTTGCTGAGGACCTTGGAATGGACTTACAGACAGCCAAAGTCTGTATGAATTCCACACCACCCTGAGGAAGCTCAGATAGAAGCAATTATGGATCTACTGGGAAAACATTCAAAGATTATATGCAAGACAACAGATGACATCTCATAACCACTATTATATCATTTGGCCCCAAACTGAAGTATGAATTCCCCTTCTCCACCAACAGAGGCCTCTAAAATTGAAAGTACACACAAGAACCCAGGGATTAAAACTGCTGAGCTGGTCCAATTTTTGCAGCTGTTAATCCAGCAGAGGAACAAGAGAAAACATTTTGCACAACCTTCAAAATTCCCCTGATAGTGGAGAGAGGGTAGGTCCAGATGCCTCACACAAAATGACTATTAACAACAACATTTACTGCATTTATATCCATGTTGTTTCTCCCATTTCCTCGTCCACCAATACCTCTTGATCAAAGCAGGTTGAGTGGCTGCCAGCAGAAGGCTTGGCTGGGTCCCATGGTCCTGTAACACCAGTTTCTTGAGGAGAAGTTTACAATCATATAAGTGGTGTCTTTCCAGGATACAGGGCAACCATGACCCCTCCAAAAATGCCTTCTTCTTCTTCTTGCACCATATGGGAACTCTCAGCAGCAGAAATATTTAGGAGCCTTTGTAAAACACAGATTATGACTGAAACATCCAGGATGCCTAAAATGATCTTAACGTAGTCATGCACTTTCAGCACAGTGCTGAGCCATGGACCTGAGGACCACAACCCTGTTCACCCTGCATAGCCACCACAACTCACAGCACCAAAGCAACCTTGGAGGTCCTGCTCTGGCCCCAAGGGGAAAATGTGGGGTGAACACCTGACATGCAATTTCTTCTTTGGCTTTTTACTCAGCCTGGCGAAGAACTCTGCAGGGGCCAAGCAACGTTCCTCCTGCAGTGCTCCTCTGCCTGTCTGCCTGCCTGGGAGTGCACAGGGCAGAAAGTGGAGGTGAGAGCACATGGACCAAGTTCTTGGCATCAAGCAAGACCTAAAGCAGACTGTTTTAGCCTCAGGGTTGGGTGTGTGGCTAAGTGTGCATTTGTATCTGCAGTTAAGGACCCACCAAGAGGAGGAGGGTAGTAAGGGGGCTGGACATTGATAAATTACTAATTAAATAACACAAGATACTAGCATTTTTTTTTACTCTTTTTTGTTCTACTCTACCTGAGAAAATGATGGAAAAATGAAACTATGAAGCTGGTCAAAACCTGTTGATTAAATAGTTTTTCTTTGGAAAATGCTATTTAGTGAAAGTAGAAGTGCATGCAAGAGGTATTAATATTGTTTCATATCTGAAACTATGTCTAATCTCTGTTTCACTTTGATTAGAATCCTTTTTACACATTTCCAAACACTGACATTTGCAAAAATTACAATATTAAAATGTTCATGTATAATTTTCTGAAAAGTCTTGCATATTCCAACTTTCTAAAATATTTTACCCTCTGTTATGTGCAGTGATGCAGGAAAGAGAAACATAACGCAGATACCGGGCATCTGTAAGAACAGATGGTGGAATGATCCAGCTGATGGAAGGAAAGGTGAGCAGCTCTTGTTCCCTTTCCACATCTCATTTTTGCAGGTGCCCTGCTCTGCTGCAGGCCCCATGTGGTGTGGGAAGACTCTACAACCCCACGCCTGTTACAGTGCAAAATGTCCAGACAAAGCACAACTGCTCTGAAAAACGAAAGGGTCAGCAAGGACACCTCGTGTTGCTCACTCTTCAATCATCTCTAGGTCAAATCCATTCAATTTCTCAAATGTTTTTGAGAAAAGTCTAACCTTGCAAGCTGGCCTGGGATGTGAAACCTAAGCTAATACTTCCAAGACATTCTCTTCCACTGAAAAAGACATTATTCTTTCAATGCCAGCAACACCTTTCTTAATGGAAAGTGATCTCATTACCTTCTAAGAGCAGCCCTCCATAAAGTAGAGGTATTTGCACATAGTGCTCCAAAGGTTACAAATTCTTTTAATTTTAGCACAGGTTTTTGTTTATTTGTTTGTTTATTTGTAAAGGTGGATTTTATAAGTAGCAGTTTTGCTCTCTGACAAAGATTCACTCGTAAATGTCAGGACATAACCACAGAAGAAAACAATGTTTTAGAATGTACTAATTCAATTCCTTTAAAAACCCATGCAGCATTATCATAAGACAGAGAGTAAGTACACCCTAATGCAATCCAAAGTCTAAAAAAAGCACTTTCTTTGCCATTAAGGGTGAAAAACAACATTTCAGTGTCATTCACGGTTGTTTTTTCAAGATTCCCTAAGTGCTGAATCCAGCTCCTTGAAACTCCTCCTATGGAGCAGGCAGGCATGAGCCAGCTGAAAGTCATCTGCAGCAATCTTCTGTCCCGCTGCCTTATTTTTGTTCGAGTTTCGTGAGGCTGGTTTTTTTTTAGCATGAGATTTCAACGGAACTGAAAATATCTCGTAGCACAAACTCTGCAGCATGCTGTGAGTAATTTACAGCTGCCAAAACCATCCAAATCAAATCCCATGAGGGATTCTTCTTTCTTCAACTCATGCACGTTAGAAAACAAAAATGGCCAGCAGCCATTCTCCTCCTCCTCCTCTTTCACTGAGCAGATTCCTGCAGCTGGAGCAGTGTCATTAGGAGCTGCACTTATGGACTCCAGGAAAGAACAGAAGCATGGTGCAGTTTACAGCAAGCAGTTCAATTCCTAACAACAGCTTCACCTTTTATTTTCTTTTTCTTTTACTTTTTTTGTGAAATGAAAGAATTTCAGAGGCAAACACTGAGGTCTGAATTCTGAGCATTGCACAGTGTGGTGGCCATACAATTATTTGTAATTGCAGTTCATCTGACTGCGTCCAAAGGCAGTCAGACATAAATTAAGATTTAATATCTAACCAGTGTTCTGCCTGTACAACATTTAAGAATGCATTTTTTAAGGCAAACACTGAGAATTCTATAAAACACAATGAAAAGCAAATACACACAAAGAACAATTCAGGTTTTCATCCAAAAACACCACAGGCAGTTTTGGAATATGTATGCCTTGATTTATTCATTGTGGAAGTTGGTTTTGAAGAAGGTTTTTTCCCTCATTTTCAGAGTTTCAACCTCTGAAGAGAAGTTTCAGGGCTGTGCATGAGGGCTGGAGCATAAAAGTGGGGAGTTCACCTTTCACAAAATGCTAGAGAACACATGGATGAAAACCAGCAAAAGACACAAAGTATTGGATTAAGTCCTTGGACATACAGAAGACAGAGAAAGCAACTGTTAGCCAGGCTGACAAAACACTGCTTGAGGTATGTTAGCAAATACAAACAGCAAATGAGAGTGGAAAACGAACAAAAGGAAACAATACTAGAAGAGATATTCAGAAAGAAAAATCTGATTGCAAAGGGACTTGGTGAATTGTAAATGTCATGTTTCATTACTGGTGGCCAAAGATCCCCACCCAGTGGTATCATCACTGGCCTTGCTCAGTGCAAAGGAGCCAAGGGGAAACACGCATGACCCAGAACTACATGGGGCCCCATGGAAATGCAGATGGAGGTGGCAAGGAGGATAAACAGAGACATTGCTGCCCACAGAGCCTGTTCAGATGCTGTTTGGTATAAAAGAAACTGGGGGGACTATGTGGAGAAGGTTCAAAATCGTTCCCAGAGTTTCTTTCCCTCCACTCCTCCTAGCCCACTTCCCTGCCTACTGCATGACCTGACTGCTCAAATCAGGAACTGAAGTCTGGGTTTAACTGCACATTTAGTTACTATACAGTAGTTATTCTAACAGGAGCAAAATAGCTCTTGCTCCTGTTAAACACCAATTGTAGCTCTTCTGTGAACACTGGCAAAAAGCATTGTGTTCTGGAAACCTATGTGGGCAATATATTGCACAGCCTGGCTACTAATACCCGGTTTCCTGTTTTTTCCAGCATCGCTGTCTTTTCCCTACCTCTAATGTGGCAGGCAGGCTCTCCTTTGATTTTTTTTTCCTCTTCTAGAGGACAGAAGGATTCTAGAGTTTTACTTTGTCTTGGAAAGATGAAGGAGAGAAGCTGTCCTCCTCTTGTAGAGCAGTATGTGACAGTCCATTCACTTAACAATTCTTGTCCCCCATTAAAGCCTCAGAAAATAAGGGCTCGTCTTTCGCTGCACAATGCAAATCTGTTAACATGAGATGCTGGCTGTGTTTCTGTGTGGGATGATTCCCATAACCAGGTCCCATGGTCTGCTCCACAACAAAATGCAAACTAGATTGGTTTGGGTTTTTTTAAAGAAACTTCTCATTGTCTTCTGTGTCCCACAGGCCAAAAGCAATTTTCTCCAACATTCTTTGTACCACCGCCCGCACAGTTTGTGGTAGAAGTTCATATATTTGTAAGGTCCTATTCAGAGATATTTTCAGCACACCAGAAAATGAAAAACATTTTGGCAGATGAGGAAAAAATTAGCAACATATTAGCTAAAACTGACTTCCAATTTAGAGCCATCAGAATCCACTGCTATAGTTAGTACAGAAAATGTTTCTAGTTCAGGTTTGGGTTTGCTCAGTAATTCATTTCTACACGGTCACTGTGACCTGAACTATTCCTTCCTGGTCCTTCCCTTATGCAGAAGCAGTTTTGCTCTTCAATCTTCCCAACCCCCAGCTTTCCACTATTTTTATGATGACTTCATTTTCCTTTCCCTGATGACCTTTCTTCATTGTGAAAACTTTTGTACAGTGGTTTATTCCTTTATCAGGACAGTTAATTACAAAGTGCATTCTGCAGAATGTCTCATTAAACCTCCTCCCTCCAGCTCCATGCAGCCTGAGTAGATTCCCATCTTGCTTATATTAGCCTCTCTTTTATCACCAGAAGCTTGCCTGAATGTTGTCTGTGTTTGAGGAACTCCTTCTTTGGCTTCAGAAAGATTCTATTATAAAGAATTATTTAAGCTATGATGCTAAGCAAACCAGCACTAAATCTTACTGTGACCTCTTCAAGCTAGGTAAAGAATAAATTATTTCACTTTATCTTAAGTAATCTTATTTTTTAAGACAAACCTAGGAAAACTGAAAAAAATATCTATGCTGCTATAAAATTGCTACCTTTACAGGAATTCTTCCATAGAATAGAAAGGCAATATCTACACAGAGATATCAGGAAAACTATACTAAACCAATGAAGCTGGTAATTTAAAGTGGACTTTCTAAAATGCTATAAAATACTTAAGAGGAAATCTCTACTGACAATTAAGATGATGCTGACCTGATTTCATTTATTTCATTTCTAAAGAATAGACACCCAGGGTTTTCGTGTAAATTAGCTAAAGGTTTTTCAGGAAACAATCTCAGAAAATCCACTTGTTTCCCTATATTTCACTGTTCTGTGCAAATGCAAATGTATGTATATTCATATACCCTGACACATATCCAGTTCAAACCAAAGAATGCAAGAGCAGCTCTGGTATCACCCATTTTCTCCTTCTCCGGTTCTTGCCTTCTCCTAGAAAAAGGGAAATGCTGCTGCATCTTCCCAAGTACCTTGCCATGCCACAGTAAAGGAATTGTAGGGCTGGACTCTGCCCACCAAAGCAGTGAGTTCATGGGACAAGCCTAAAGAAACCTTAAATGAACATGAGTTGGAGTCAATTTGTACCAAATCTGAATGGAATGGAAATATCTCTCTGCAAAATATCCAGTTCTTGTTCTAACCTACAGGTCTGCAGGAAAAGAAGGAGATTTCTGTTTTAGGATTAGACATAACGGTGCTACCTATTTATTATCTCACAAAGTCACATGCCAGTATTTTGAACCATAACTCTATTCTGTTTCTAACTCTATTCTTACTCTATTTTTTGCATGTTTTGATGTTTTTACGGCAGACATTCTTGGAACCCTCACTTCACTCGTGATCTCTGCTACATTCTCCAGGCATTTTGCTCTTAAACTTGTCTGCTTGGTATTATATTGCTAGAATGAAGAATTTGCCTTCAGTCTCCTATTCATTTGTTGGTCTTTTTCTCTCTATACTGAGTAGTTGTAATTTTTCAGTCTCCTAGCCTCTGGAGCCTTGTATGTCAAAAATAATTTAGGATGACCAATTTGCTTGTTTTTTTGGGGGGTTGGGAGTGTGGGGAGGGACTGAGCAGAAATTAACATGCATCCCTCAGTTGATTTTTGGTTCTAAGTGAATGTTCCCCCTATTTCTTCCTTTCCCCTGTTATTTTCTTCTTACACTGACCTGAAGAAAAACAATTCCCTCCCATAAAATTTCAAGTGTATGCAGTTGTAGCAGTACCCTGACTCCCAGTTGTGGGTGGGAAGAGCAGGCGGAGGAAGAATTCAACCCCATGGAAACGATGTTTTGTTCCGTGAACTGGGCAAACACCAGGATCTCCTCCAGAGATGGAAGATGGAGGCAGCGGCCTGAAATACAACAGCAGTGGCCTGGTAGCCACCAGCCCAGGTCACAGGAGCAAATAGTGAAAGCCCTGTGTCTGCATGAATGACAGCAGGGCCGAGAACGCCCTGTCCCAGAGCAGCTGCAATTCTAATGTTACAGCAAACTATCAGCACGCAGCAAGGCTTCCTGAGAGCAGGTGGGAGCGCTTCCATCGAGATAATCGCTTTCATAAAAATAGTTTGCTCCGTGGGGGCAGAAGATTAACACTTTTTGTGGTTAACAGTGTAAGGGTCAAATTGTGCTCTCAAGCCTGACCTGCAAGCTGATTAGAAGTCCAGGGATATTTTGAAGCAATGAATTTCAATGTCCCAACACAATTTTGGAGCGAGGGTCCATAGGAGCACAAAATATGCAGGAAGCAATGGGCAAAGGAGACAATTTTGACAGGGTTTTAAATTATCTGAATGAGTCAAGCCAAAACCAGCAAGAAAGTCTACATTAGTAAGTGCTAAAAGCATCAGGGATTTACAGGCATAACACTCTTCATCAGAAAACAGCAATGAATATTTGCTTGCAGGCTATAAAACTAAGAATGTTGAACTATTAAGATCAATGCACTCAGATACATTAATATAAATACAAAATAACAGTTACTCATGTCTAGGTTTCAGAAGTAAGACAGCAACATGTAAGAAAACTGAAGAACATTTATATTTATTAGTAACAAAGGAGGATGCTACATAAATTCAGATCAGCCCCCTAGGAGTAAGCATGTTCAACTTGGCAGGCCAAGGCCACTTGTGCATAACAATTCTGAGAGACTTGGCTGAAGAGATCTCTGACCTGCTGTGATGGTCTTGAATGTCTGCTGGAAATGCAGGGGAACACTGAAAGACTAGAACAGTGTCAGTGTTAAGTAAATGGGATGAACAGAGGAGCTCTGCTGACAAGGCTTGGTATTTCTTCTGGACAAGAAAAATGCAAAAGTCAGGAAGGGATCCCATTCATAAAAAAGCCAAAGAATAAAGATACAAATAAAGCCATACCATATATTTCAATAGAACGTAAATCTTGTTAAACAGAGCATGATAAAGCAGGCAAATACAAATTTGTGTATTTCGGAACAAAGAGTGGGAGCCAAACTAACAAATCAAGGCTTGTGTTTTGGACAGTGGTGTGCCTGAAAAGGGATAAAGTGTCACAGTGACAAGAGCACCATGTGAACTTCCAGTGCAATGCCCTGGAAAACACAAGTAGTTGTGTTTAAACTAGAGAGTACTGAGTGGGACTTGAGGTAGTTTAAATCTAGATTTTCAAAGCTTTTAAGGAAGAGGTACTACTACTGTATATAGTCCTGTGCGTATATTTTTTAAGGGATGGTTACAAGTTCAATAGAATAGAGAAAAGAAATAGCAAAATTACTTCTGATTTTGAGAAAAATTTATTTCAGAGGAAGATGCAAAAAGCTGTGCCTGCTTCATATACCAAGGGAAGATTGGGTGAGTTTATTACAATGCTGGAATATGCTTAAAATATAAAACATGAAATATAAGACAATTATTTCATTTCCTGGAGGAATGCTCAACACAGGAAGCTGAAGCTCCTTTCTGAGGGAAAGAAGACACTTGTTCCTAGCAGTGGGATATTTCCTGCTGCAGGTGGTGCTAAATTCTGCTTCTGAACCTTTCAGAGGAAGCATATGTGCTTTTCTAGAAGATATTCTTTAGCCAAATAATTAGTTGAGTGAATAAGATGCTGCAATCTCTGGTAGATGGAAAGGTAATGAGGCAATCTAAGAGTTTCTTTGGTCCTTAAACTCCATATATCTAAACTGCTGTTCCTTATCACAATTAGAAGCTTGGCCAGTCTCCATGGATTTTCATCAACATAAGCAAAACTGTTATTATGCCAGAGACTATTCCTTACCCCACACCAGAATACACAAATCCACAGGCATCTCAGGTGATCTCACTAAGAAGTAACTCTTTTAGTCCTTGCGTTGATTGAACTTTGAGGCTTTTGCATTAAAGCATTGAACAAGGAAAAAGCTTTGTCTTTCGACAATGACAATGCTGATGATGACTTCAAGGGAGATTCACAGCCCTTTTCTGTGTGACCCTCTTAATATTTTAATAAATAAATAGAAGCTCAATATGTGTCTTTTCCCTATCATATGATAGCAAATATAAAAACAGTGAATACCACTTTACATTGTAAAACAAAATACAAGCTGCTAATCTTATTTATTGGTAGAAAACTGTAAAACACTATAGCTAATCAGCGTAACATGAAGAAAATCCTACAAAGGCCACTAGGACCCAGCAGAAGGATATTCAGTCTGTGCTCCTTGTGGTTTACAGCATATCCCTACTGCTAGTGAAAAAAGTGTTAAAGCACAAATACTTACATTTGTAGTTACAAAAAAAAAAAGTCACTACTGGGAAAAAATATTATCAAAGCTAGAAAGTCAAAAGCATTCACTAAGCTTCACTACAAAGAGGATGCAGACATCACAGGAGGGATCAGTTAGTTACCCTACTCAGCTGCTCTGAGCTTCAAAAGCAGAGACAATTTGAATCAGAACTAAAGCTGAAAAAGAGAAGTAAAGCAACTTCCTTTTTCTCCAGTGCAGATGGGCCAAATTCCATAATGCGGAATTCCATAATTCCCTTTACTTTCCCTGCCAGTGGCAGGAATCCAGAGGATCTCTGTTGACAGGAGAGGTATTATCAGGAGTACCATCTGCACCCACTTCCACGCTAAACAGCTCTTGAATAGATGGATATGACAGTAAATTTGCAGCAAAGCCTGTGAGAGTAATCTAATGTTTGCATTAGGTTCTGAATTAGGTTTCTTTGCTATTTCCTTTTGCACTCTGTATTATTAACTGTTCTGGCCTATCCTATACTCTCCTCTGTAGGCTCAAAAGGAAAGAACAGGGAGAGGTATTTCTGTTTGCACATTTGTCATGCTTTACATCTTGCAGTGTTTATGGCTTTGATGTGACTTTTTAAGGAAAAGATTATACTGGGCTTTGTGGGGGCAAATTTGCCACATTCTCCCACTTCATGATTTCAACCAAACTTACTCCAGAAGTTCTGGTTTTAATATCCTAATGCATTTTTTCAGTTCAGAATCACAGAAAAATCAATACACAGGAAAGCAACACCCCCAGACTATACAGAGTTCCCCTGTTAAATTACCATCTTCAAGCTCTCTTGATCAGGTCTGATTTCCTCTTTAAAGCCCTTTAAAATCTCTTATGAGCCCTGGATATCACTGTAGAGCATATCCTGCTTTCAAACATGCTTTCACAACTGCTCCGAGTTTCAAGAGACTTAATAACAAGCAGCACTTCCCTCGTCTGGGCAGCAGAAATCTCTCCAGCAAGGCAGGGTGCCTTCCTTGCCCTGACTTTCAAAGAGAGCAAAAGCTTTAGGGACACCCAAAGACTTTTGTGCTGCCAAGTTACCCTGGATGGTGAGGCCCCCTCCATATGTAAGAAATAAAAGTCATGGTGGACACTGCTGTCTTGGCAGTGGGTGCACGACGCCGTCCTGAACAGAACCATCTTGAACATTCGGGTCCAGGCAGTGCTTTAATGAAGGACCTTGCCCTTCATTTGATTTGAGTGACTAGCACAGATTGGCAGGCAAAAACAGCTGCTTTTTGTGTAGGCTCTCTGGGATGATAGTAATTAACCGCCCCTGGCAGGCCAGCAGAGATTTTAAAATAATGATATCCTTCCTTCCCTGTTCTCCCAGCATCTCTCTGATGCAATTGCCTCCCAATTTAGTGGTCAATACATTCTGTTAACAAGTAATTTCTGGTCACTGGAAGTTGCATTTGTGCTCCAAAGGGCACAGGACACGGCCAGCCTTAGAGATTCAGAAAGCAAGCAGTAAGTTATTTAAGAAAGGAGAAATTCAGAATGTCTAAAGTTAATGAATGTTAGGGCAGTGGTATAGTACAAAGCACATAGCAAGGAAGTAAAGTGAGGGTATCATGAAGCCTGACAAGTTATCTGAAATTTTGTCATCTTCTCTGTTAATGAAAGGTGATCCTGGTTATTGCAACAGGCAGCACTGGACTGTTTATGAAAGTATCAGCTAAAAGGATTAGAATAACCTCCTGTAAATTTTACTGTTGGAAAAGCAACAAGCTGGAAAGCCAACAGAACAGATTATCAGTTCAAATGATGTCTTTAACTGTTAAATTATTGACCAGCTTATGTCAACCAGTTTTACAAGCAATTTAAAAAAATTTTAAAAATTAATAACGCAACTTGCAATTATAAGAAGCTTCTTTGCAGACCAACAATGGAAGCTTCCTGAGCTGCAATTTGAGAATATATACCATACTGCTTGTCAGGCCACCGGAGAAGGGGTGGCAGTTTTATTAGTCAAATACCTCCTTTTCATCCTAAAAGCTTGGTGTTTGAAGATGGCAGATATATTCTGATCAAAGACTTCTAAAATGGTAACTTAAAAGAGTACATACTCCATACTGTTCCATGCAGGAACAAGCGTCTTTCATATCACTTCCCCCCTTTCTAAGAATTTTTAACAGAATTCAGGACGGAAGAGAAAATTGTAGTCAGTTCATGAATCCAGTCATTGGTAGAGGAAAGTGATCAGGATTTGCAGATCAGTAATGAATTACCGAGCTAATTACCTTGTTAGATGCTGGAAATGTTCAAGAGGTGGTAAGGTCTTAACTGGGGGGATGCTCTTACTGTTGCCAACCATGTGATGCAAATTCAGGCACTGATGTGTCTCCTACTCGAGTTATCTAAAAAAACCCAGTCAACTCCTTGGGATAAGAAACCTCTGCAGGTTGCTTGAAATGTGAGGATAAATGGCAAAGGTACTGTAAAGCTTTCCATCTTAAAAAATTAAGAATCAGTGAAGAAAGGGCCTGGTGAATCCCTTTCAGTCTGAGATAAGTGGAAAGTTACTTAAAGGTTTTGTTAAAATACGCATAAATCCACAGGGATTGGAGAACTGGATTTTCTGCATGTCTGTTAAACAGAACCAACCCAAAAATGCGTAAACCAAAGCATTATGTAAGGGAAAGATGGTGGGCAGGCTTTTGAAAAAGCAGATAATATAGCAGTTTCTTCAAAAAGGACAGCAAAGGACATATGGTAACATGCTGAGAAGAAACGTTGGATGATTTGAGACCAAAAGGTTTTATTTATTGCTCAACTCTCCAAAAGCCAACAACTTTTAAACTCCTTTAGGGGCTTCTTTCCCACAGAACCATGAAATAAAAATAAATATATATATATATATTTATACACTGAGAATTCTTGGATAACACACTTCAAAGGAGGAAGTGAGTGCTATCATAGAAAGTCTGAATGTAAATAAGGCAGCAGGAACAGATGGGTTTATGGCCAGATATGGTGTCCCTAGACTTCTTCATCAAGGTTGTGCTCAATAAAACAGTATTTTCTCTTTCAGAAGTAAAACAAATAAAATTTTAAAACCCAGAGTATTTCAAAGCTTGAAAATTGTGTGGGTTGGACTTCTTGTCTCTGGGTGTAGAAATAATTAAGTATCAGGACTTTATAGTCATGGCAGAAACAGCACAACATGGTTTTGAAGAAATGTTGAGGACTGGCACTTATGCTCCATAAAGATCCTACAGCTCGTCTGTTTGTGGGTTGTTGGATTGAATATCTTCAAGGGGAAGACAGTTGATGAGGCCCTGCTGACAGCTGACAGCTGTTCATTTTGGCCATGAGAAATTAAGGAGAATTCTCAAAATTGAGCAAGTGAGGGACAGATCAGAGGCAGGACTTGCACAACTCTCTGGGAAACATTGAGCACAGGATGCCTCATACTGCTCAGCTTCCACACTAAAAATTGTTAGGTAATAGAAAAGGAAGGTGTTAGATTTCAGTGTTTTGGAAAAAAAAAAAAAAAAAGCTCAGAAACAACTGTAGATTAAAGATTCAATGAAATACCTGCATGTCTCAAGTCCTCAGAAACTTTAAGAAATGAAGTCAGAACAGAAGAACAGAGATTTCTCAGATGGGCTAAAAAAAAATGTGAAAAAGAACATACTCCCTCACATTCTCTTCCCGTTTTGCCACATACTTGTGTGTGTACCAGACAGCACTTTAAAGACTTGAAAAGCTGTTGTCATTAATTTCATCTGGCAATAGACAGAGCCAAAAACAAACAGTTCCATACATATTAAGGCCTCCCACAATGGGAAATCTTACTAGGCTGAAAGGGTAGCACATTGTTACCGAGCACAGCTGAAATAAGAGACTCAGCTGAAGGATGCTTTATACTTGAGGACAAAGCAATATTTGTAGACTAATAGAGAATGAGAATGGTGTGAGAAAATTTCTGAGATGAGTACTACATAAGAAAGGGATTAAGAAAGAAAAAAAATAAAATTAAAGCCACTTCTTTACTTGGCCTTCCTTGAGATAAATAGGAAAATACTCCTTACCCTTCATCTTTGTCTCTTTACTGTCTTAGTTAAAAATGAAGAATTCTTCACTCAATCTATAGTGTAGATCAATCACTATATTCCTCTTTGCATTATGACAGCTGTTATCCATTTAGATTAACCTTTTTGGAGGTGGATATCAAATATTTAAAAATTTGTGATAACAAATCAACAATAAATCGGCAACAATTGTATAAAAGTTCTCATCTGATCTTTTTGCACTTAAGAGCAACTGATGAGGATGACCTCAAGGAAAAATGGGATAATTTCTGAAACACATGTAATTTTAAAGTGATATAGATACCTCAGCATAGGGAATGAGAGAGAGTACACATATGCTACTCATCTTCCAGGTGTGATTTGGTCAAAACCAAGTTTAATAAAATAATATTTCTCCAATGCATCTGCTTTTGTAGCAGCTCTGTGTATATTCTACGTGGTGACTTTTCCTCCCAGAGAACCTCTTGAGATACAAGCTGCTTTTCTGTCATCCTGGTTGCTCCAGGGACCTGGGATGTCAGAAATGTTCTGAGTGGACTTGGCCATAGCCCTGGTCCTTGCAGCATCCCCTTGGATCTGCTGGGCTGCCCACTGCCTGCCCCTCTCGTGGAGCTCACTTGGGGCAGAAGGAAGACAGGATATCCCTTTTGCTGTGAGACCCTACGTGTGGAATGCTCAAACCTGGAAGGTATCAAGTCTCATCCTTGAACCACCCTCTCCTTTCCTCCTTAAAGCTTGCTGATTCTGGGGCACCTTGGCACCAGATGGACAAGCCCACCAGTTCACATTTCTAGGAATTAGTCAGAAAATGAAAAAGTGTCTTTAAATCCAAGTTCTATTCTTTACTCACACAGAAGGCAGAAATTCAGCAGGGACTAAGCCCAAAATCCTAGTCATTATCATTTTTATCAGTAATATTGGTTATTTACATATCGCACATGCACTATACATATACTACTTTTCTTTAAATTTGTTAACAGGCATAATACTTCCATTACGGGAAATGCATCATTTTAACGCTTTTGTGAATCTTGAATATCTTGTTTTGCAATTTCTGCATGTTCTAGCTTTGTTTGGACTGGGGTTTTTTAGTTGTCTAAACAGAAAATCATCTTTCATTTCAGTTGGGGTATTTTTTTTTTATTATTATTCATTTAATGGGAGGTAAATAGCTTAGGAAGTACATGGCCTCATGATCATGTGCCAGGCAGCATCTGGGGAAAATTATCAGCAGTAATGTTCCTGTAGACAAGATAGTCTAAGAAAATTAGCATGGTGAGTTTTCCAGGGAAAAGCAAAGAAACAGGATTCTGAAACAAAAGGGAGAAGCTGGATATTTGGAGAAGAGACAGTAAAAAATCAACCGATCAGAAAGTAGCTGAAAGCAGCCAGGAATAAGTAAGAAAGAGCAGGGTTGATGTACCCAAATAAATTGTTATTTCTTCCTACTCAGGCAGATACAGCCTCAACAGAAAAGGTGTCTCTAGCCAGAGACTTTCCTCTATGCTTTTCATCCCAGTTTGCTTCTCTGCAAAAGCCAAAGTGACCGAGAGAAATCCTAGAGCATCTTAAAAGACCAAGGAAGTAAAAGGCTATAGATGTGTGAGATCAAATTCAAGCCTCAAGTCCATGCCTGAAGCTCTTGTAGATTACTGACAGGCAGTCACCGGCACATAGCAAAGGTGCAGAACAGTCTGACCTCTGCACGGTTTGCACTTCACAGTTCTTACCTTTATTGAACAAAAATAAAATTAATTTACCTCAGATTACACAGATAATACTTATCTCACTGGAGTTCTGCCCAATTGGCTACTGTAATCACACTTCTGTCTTGTTAGGTCAGCCTCACGTAGTATCAACAAGGGAAAATTCATTCAGGCCACTGGAACTGATTTATACCCACAAAAATGTGGATTTTTACTTTTTTCCCCTTGATGTTACTTTCCTTTACAGTAATTTTTAAAGGATTTTCCCTGTAACGTTCCAGGGCTTCATGTGCTGATACTGCAAATGCAGATACAAGTGACTTCAAAGGCCAGTCCAACTGCACTCGTGGCTTGCATGGCATGGGTTGGGCCTGCTGAGCTCATGAAAGCAAAGTTTCATCTGTTTTGTGGATTGGGCTCTTGACCTGCCATAAAAATAAATGCTATCTTCTCCTGTTATTAAATGGTAGGCTGTTTCTCGTTACTACTGTGGTATACGCGTCTCTTCCATATGCCTGTCATTAAAAATAATAAATTGGGTTCCCTTATCTCATAGAGATCTCTTATTTTGCCCTCCTGTTTTGGTCTCCTGTTCATTTCCACACAGTCTTGCCGACTTTTTTAGATTAAAACAAAATGCAGCAGCCTTTTCCCCCCGAGAGCAGAGACACAGGCAGTTTACACCTTCGTCTGATGTTCCACTTAACCAACAGCACTCTGAATGCACGAGGGAAGCAAGGCAAAAAAATCCTACGCAGCACAAGGGAAAATTAATTTGTGTACAAAGATTGTATTCCCACTGCACTTCAACATTGTTGAAACATTAATTGATTATCGTGCTGCCATTTTGTGTTACTCTTTGTTAATTAATTCTGTATTTTTCCTGTCCCATGAAATTGCAAGTGTCTATTTGCACCCTGTAGTAGCTGACCTGGATCTTGAGTATTTTAGAGAGCAAACACTTTACTTTTAACAATGTTGCTGTGATGAGTAATCAATTATCACTAATATACATATTCAGCACAGTCCCTTCATTGACATACTGCTGATCCTTGACGACAGTTGCAGTCCTCCAGACTGCGTTCCTCATGCTTCCTCCAGGGAGTGACACGCTTCTCAGTGATTGCACCACAAAACACAGAATGATTCCTTTGCCTAGCTCTTCAGCAGTTAATTGCAACAAAATCAGCAAACCTCCTTCTGTATGTAAATTAACTACAGTAATTTTGTTTAGTGAAGGATGAGAATTCACAGGTTTGTTGCACTAGAGATGCACTTTGTCCTATCCCACTCCAAGCACCTCAAACACCCCACTGATTTTATACTATTAACATCCATTGCAAATGGTATTCACATACTTTTTTCTCAATAAGAAGTCATCCATAAACACTTTCTGTCTTGAGGATTTGTCCTTTTTTCATCCTTTTGTTATGGCTAGCTTTATTCATTAGTCCAAAATTATTCTTCCGCTGAAAAAGGTAATTTTTATGTAGTTTAATTTTTAAACTCTTAGTTTCTCTCTGTTAGAAAACGCTCATTATGTTACATTTCAGACTACGTTTTTTATCAGAGCAGCGCCAAAATACGAAAAGTAAAGCCTCTCAAGATATACTGCTGATCACTGTGATCATATGTTTCTTTCATACTTGCCCACCAGGAGGTTATTTTCTTGTCAGGAATTACATTGTGTCTGAAGTTCTAGTAAAACACACGAAGATGTGCTGAGACGTTGTGCTGATGAACAGGATGTGAATTCATTAGATGTGTGTGTTCTGAGATGCTCTCCAGGAATAAGTCTCAACCCTACCATGGCCATTTAGACTCTTTGAAAAAAAAAGAACAATAAATGAACCAAACCAGATGATGCTGCTCAGTGGTTTTCCCTTACAGTCAACTGAAAATTTGCCAGACAGCAAAGCTAAGGTTTATTCACCACTTGCATTTTCACACATTGTTTTCTTGCTCACAGCTCTACTTGTGTGTGCATTTTGATGTCCCCTAAATTCAGTCCCACTATAATCCAGTATAAGCACTGCTCCTCCTAATTGTAATCCTAGAAGCAGGCCTATTCACAATTACATGGAGAGTCGTTTGGAAAATGTATAAATTAACTTTATCAGTGGTTTTAGCTCTGTTTATATGGAATTCATCTGCTGAGCATCTCTTTACATTCCCTCCATGGCATTTCCATGCATTGTTCCAATCTCTCCCCAGTGTTCAGCTAGAAGGACAATGGGAGAAAGTAGTTCCACATTTCCATCTATCTGTACACAAACGGGCTCAGCTTGTGAATTCTTTCTTTTCTTATTTTTACCCCCCAAAAGAGCTCCCAGGGCAGGGAAGGAATGCTGGATCAGGCCTGTCCATAGTTGTGTGTTCCCCAGCATCCCACAGAGGGATGTTGTTGCTATTATTTTAACAGCAGATCTCTGCTGTTGTTTCTATTTTAATGGCAGATTTTAAAGCTTCCGCTGACATTGGTACAGACCCTGAAGCTCAGCTAGAGAATCAGAGGTGGTGAGCAGATGGTGATACAAAGGAGGAATGTTGTATCTATAAATATTCTGATGAAATTCATATCCAGTGTTCCACACAAGAGCAAACCAACTATGCTGAATTCTTAATATGGGTCTTTAATTAGTCTTGTGTGGTAAATGGGATATTAATCTGGGTTCCCTAAGAGGCAAATCTTTACTCAGAGGGTGTAACTATTTATATCAAACCATTGAAAAAATCATGAAAAGTTAGTTGTACATTAATTATCATTTTAAAATGTTACCATTTACCAAATAAGGAGTAATATTTCATTCTGAGTTGTCAGGGCTTCTAAAACAGCCCGAGGAAAGGGGCAGTATCCGAGGCACAGCAATGAAATGCTCCTGGATACTTTGCCATAATCAGAATTAAAGTAATGTTATGATACATGAGTTGAATGTACAACAACTCAAATCTCCTTCTGGAAAAAAGAAGTGCAACATCCTTTAAACCAGAGTGCCAAACACTACAAACCACCCTATGGACATCTGTGTGAATCTTCAGCCTCTAAACAAGCAGTTTTGGGGCCTGAGGCTCTGTTTTCACCTTGAGGTTGTAATTTGTTTGTTAATGGTGATACACTGATTTTTGTTAGCGACCTCCTTATATGTATTTTGGGAAAGGAGAGGAACTATTGTTTAAAAGACCTATGTCAGGAACAAAGAGGCACAGAGAATCAGCACCTCTTAACAGCATGTGCATAAGATTTATGCAGTTGGGTTTGTTTCCTGAAGTGGCATTCAGATCTGAAAGCTGAAGAATGAAGCTATACAAATGACAGAAAATGTGGAAAATTATTTTTTCATCGTCTTTCATAAGCACATAAAATAACCCTAGCCTAAAGCATCTCTTTTGAACATTGGGTTGTAAAATAAGCAGACAGATTGCCTGGCTACATATCAAACATTTTGGCTGTTTTTCTTAGGAATTTAGGCTCACAAAAGGCCATCAGTTGGTAAATTTTCTTCTTCCACTTAATATTCTCATCCACTGATCCCAACTGAGTCACTGCTTCTAATAACTTTGACAGAAGGCTAACTGTGCCAAATTAATTACAAGTCTACACATTTTGTGAAAATCAAAAACAAATTAGCACCTTCACTGAAGAGGCTTTCTTGACTACTTGCTTTATGTGCTGAGCCCAGGAAAACACCCTCAGACAGGAGCCAGATGGAGAAAACCTTTGCCTGCACCTGGGATGCTGTGAGATGTTCAGGAAAATGTATGAGGAGCTGAAAATATTTGTAAACAACAGGATTATCACTGGGGAAGGGGCAGGAAGAACTAACATTTCTGGTGACATCAGGACATGATGCAAGTCGTTTGTCCAGCTGCTTGCAAGAGGCTTTTTTCTTTCACAGAAATACTTTAAAAGTCTTCAGGAGTTCAGGGCCCAGAGGAAGAGCAAAACTGGGCTTTTGGGGTGGAAAACGCTTATAAAATCTTCCTGAAATGCTGATATGTGCTTGTTCATATTTCATTTTCCAAGGTCTAAGTAATGCCATCTCACCTGTGCTCTGCAAACAACTTTCAGTAAAATAGTTGCATCAGTGTGCAAGGAGACAGAATGAGAAATAAAGATTATCTCTCTTCTACATGACTTGTGCAACTGAAGGCCGAAACTGAGTAATAGCAAAACACCTTTGCCCAACTTTTACCACAGATTTTTAGCCAGAAAAAAAAGAAAGAAAGAAGGGTAATTTTTCACCTAGCAGCTCAGTGCTCTATCATTCCCATTCTTCATGCTGGGTCTAACAGCTGTGCAGCGACTTCACCAAGCTCTGTAAAGTGGCAGCAGGTTTGAGGTCTATCTCAGGCACATCTAGCACAAGGTAAAGGCAGCCTCTTATGCCTAGGCTAGTTTTTTCAATTATGGTCATGTACACCATACCATGCTTTAAAACTTGATATACCTTTGAAGGCATGTAAATAATTTAAGCACACCTTTTTTTCCCCCCCACCACGCAATTTCAAATGAAATTTAGGCTCTTCGGTTCAAGTGCCTAAATTTCATCTGATTTATTTTGCAGCTCACAGTGACTTCAGTGAGATTGTTTTTCTGAACAAGGTCATATAAGGGGTCACAATTTAATTTTGTTCAACATTCTGTCTTCTGTTGACACCACACAAGGTGATTTAATAAATACTGCAATTTCTGAATGGACTTACCTAAAATTCCAACATCAGAATTGCTAAATGTGCAAAACAAGATCATGCATGAGGGAAATAAAATCAAAGTCCCCCTGGAGCTCCATGGCAAGCAACAAAAGGACTTGACAGTTTTACATTGAAATAAAAATATCAGATGAAAATAAAGAACCTGATTCCTCACCTCACAACTGAAATAATTTCAATATGTACTATTTTAATAGATATTTCTGCTTAAAACTATAAACTTATACAATGAAATATTACATTCCTCTCTGAAGGGACTGTCCCCTCCTAAAGTTACACATCACATCTAGCATGCCTATAATTGAAGTATTAAAGAAATATACTTTACTCCATAGTCCCTATTGTTTATTTTGTGCCACAGACAAAACTCTGTGCAGTTTCCATTTCCCCTACAATTAGGCACTGCTCCTACAAACACATAAATGTGAGCTCACCTTTCCTGCTGGGAGGGATTTGGATGGGAGACCCACTGCAATAAAGGACATGAATACATTTTGGCAGGATCAGGGCCTCAGATAGCAAGGAGGAAACAGGCTAACAGAAACCACCTTTGCAAACATAAAAAAGGAAAAGATCCCCTGAACAGAAATTAAAGTTTTATACACTTTTAAGTGCCAGACAAAGCATTTAAAAAGAGAAGAAACTGGAGGACATCAGAACTGATCTTTTTTTTTTTGATGCAAGTAGAGAGTGTCCCTTTAAGGATTTATGGCATGGCACAGCCCAGGGCTTGCTTCACTTGGCACTGACTAAACTAAAGTTTTCTTTTGCCAAGAGATTCAGTGGCTGAAAGTGCAGCTTTTTCTTCCTCACAGCTGTTTGCTTGCACATTATCAAATATTTTCCCTCCAGCTTTTGCCCTTGCCTTGCTCAGAGGATGCAAATGATGCAGGAATTTCGACTGCTCTGCTTCAGTTTAGCAGAGTGATAATCTTAGGCAAAGGCTTGCAATCTGTCTTTCATTAAAAGAGTTTTTTGCACTTCTGTTTAACACAGCAAATTTTTTGAATTGCCCTTTAAAAGAAGATTTCACATCCACTTTCGCCTGGAGGGAAACCTGTGCTGCCACAAATATATCTCCTGGAAAAAGGGGAATGCTCTTGTTGAGTGATTCTCAACAAAGACAGCAGGCAGTTCTACCTTCAGATCCTGAGTGCTGCCTACCTGCTGCAAACTTCATTGGACAAATCTATATGTAAAGCAATGCTGCTCCCATTAAAAAGCAAGGCCTTTTTTTGCTGCTCTACACAAAAATATGAGTGAAAATTCCATTGTAATGAAATGAAAGTAGCTTTCACTACCAAATGCATGATACCTCTCTTGCAAAGCACAATTCTCTTATTTTTAGCCATCAAATGTAACACTGGTATCTAACACTTGTTGCAGTAAAACAAAAAAAGTGCAAAATGGGAATGGAGAACAGTATTTTAAAAATATCTAAGATATGTTAAATGTTTAAATACCATGTTTTAGTGTCCTTAGAATAAGATTGTGCTACATTCCTATAAAAAAAATCAAAAATACTAGTATTATGTGGAGTATATAATATATACATAAAAGTATTATATGGAATATATAATATATACATAAAATAGGAATTTAAATTATGTATAATATATACATGTACATTTTATAGATCTATCTAGAGAGGGAGTGACTTTTACATGCACACTATGTCGAGAGCAAGTAAAATGGGATTCAAACTCTGTCCAATATTAAACAGTCACTTTTTCTGAATTAGTATGGGTAGCAGGAATATCTTCACTTAAAAAAAAAAATCCTCAGTTCCTAAAAACCTCCTAGAACAAAAGCAAAAAAAGAGAGAGAGAAGCGCATTCACTAAAAATGGGGAATATTAAAGTATAAGTCACTGTCACTGTCATGCTTTTGTTTAAATGCAGGAAATGGATGAGCTAGAGTTATCAGTTGCTTGCTGAATTTGGCCCCAAGTAAGAATCTAAAGACTCTTGTGAAGAAAAACAAACAAATATTTTATAATAACTTTTGAAAGTCATGTCCTCATAAAAAACCAACCTTTTTTACTGTGTCAGAGCAGTCAAAATGTAGTTGAAGAAAGTGAAAATGTTAGATTTCCAGTTTAGCAAGTCCCTTGTGCAAGGAACTCAAATCACTGACTTATTCCTGTTCTTTCCTTATTGTATCAGGATGCATTTTGAGCCAATAATTAAACTGGGAATCCTGATATGTTTAATTGCTCTACAAACACTGCAAATTAGGCCTCCAGCTTCATATTCCTCTGCCTTAACAAATGAGAAATTACTGGTTTCTATTCTTTTTTTATTATTAAGATATACAAGACTAAAGAGTGTTTTCCACAATATCTTAGACCAAGAGGAAACATAGTTCAGGAATTTCTGGGAGGTTTTTTCCACAAAATATCCCTTTAAAAATTGATATCTCGCCTGTAATTCATTGTGCATTGAAAAAAAACTCAAGACCTCTGTTCTATTTCACAAAACTCTACTTTTATTATTTCTTCATTCTTCATTTAGCGTTTCCCCTGTACTGAGATTTGATTTCCTACTCAAATATCATCGACCGTTCTTTCGAATTTATCATTAAATTACATCAAACTCAGACCACAAGTAAAATAATGACAAATCCTGGTTGAAATCCTGGTCTCCCCTTATGATGGAGATATCAGGGAAGAGTTAGAATTATCTGACCTGCTGTGCTCAAAGAGGCAATTCTGGCATATGCAACCAGGACCACATCTCAGCGCGTACATGGGAAAATATTCTGCCAAGCACAGTGTAAAGAGCTGGTGTGAACGTTGTCTTATTCAAGGAGGGTGACTGGTCAGCAACACCTTCAAAATATTGTGCAGCTGCAGTGTCCTGAGGCCCTGGTTGTGCTGTTAAATGTGAGCAAAGGACAGCACTGGGCTGTCACCGGGAGTCACAGTCAGAGTCCGTGCAACATCCCAAGTGCTGACAGGGAATCACCTCCTGCCTCAGGAACAGAGTTGGACAAACAACCTGACTTACGGGAGGAAAGTCACGACTGAGGACAAAAAAAATGCAACTGTGAATGTAGAATAAAGAAAAAAAGGAAGCAGAAATGGGCGGAGAAAACTAAAATAGAGATGCTTAATTTTCAGGAATTATTAATTTTAAAAAATGCAAAAGAAATATTATACACTTCATTAGGTGACCGTAATAATAAGCTTTTTCTTCCTGTTTGTCTGCACAGCAAACACCATTGTAAATGGAACAGCAAATAGGAACTGAGACTTAATTATTTATATTTTAATTCATGGCCATCAAGCATCCTCATGAATACTCAGTAATTCTTTGAATATTCACGAATAAAATAATTGAGGGTCAGTTCACAAACACATATTCTCATTCAATTGCAGATAATTGCAAGGAGAAACCATTGCTGCTATTCATAATTCTTCATTTAAGTTCAGGGGTCCTAGCCAGAATGGCATTTCAAAAAACTTTTGTTGCTGTGCAGAAAAGCTGGTCCCTCTTCCTTCCAGCCATGCTTCCAGGAAAAAAACACACAAATAAACAATATAACAAGTACCAATTTTGAGTAGAGAGGGAAGACTAAATTATCTGAAGTATTTGATTATTATAAATTGAGTTTAATTATGACCTTAACAATCAGAAATGTGCTATGCATAATTTAATTAGCAATTAGAAATTGCCTCTAGGTATACCTACAAAATAAATAACTACACTTACTGCAATAATGTCTAACATAATCTCTCTGGCACATAAAAAACTTCAGTATACTGACAATTTAAATATTAATACCATAAAGCACTGAAATATGAGAAATTTATATTCAATGAAAATCCATAATGTTCAGACAACTGAACTGCACAATAAAATAAACTGAATTCCATATGTAACATCTATTGATTATAAAAAGCCAAAGATGTGAATAAAGTAGCAAAAGCTGCAAAAATAATTTTAAATATTATTCTAAAAAATCCTGTGGAGCTGACCATAAGAGAAAATATTTCCTCCAAAAGAGACATTTTAATTTTTCCTGAAATTCCTAACTTCTTCACATTAAACCATGGAGAACAAAGACGATGGGAAGAAACCCTGCTCTTTTTCATGAAAGCTTATGCTTAATTGAGAGGTCTTCCCTTTCCTCTCTCTTACATATCTATACTACACCAAATTATTACATTTATTCATATAACATCCTAAGTTGTCTTTAGAAACTATTTTGAATAGTATATTTCATGTATAGGAACCATGCTATTCATTATTCTGGGAAAAAAATAAAAACAACACAGGAAGGTACCCAGATGCAGGGAGAAAGTCTGAAAATAGTTTCTAATTTCTTCTCATGCTGAGAGCAGCTGGTGGGTAGGAAATGAAGTCCTGAACTGCTCCCTTTCCCACCTCATTCTCCTCTTCCTTCCCAACAGGCATCCCTCTCTCTGGTTTTCTATCAGTTCTCTGGTTTTCTACTCCTTTGCCACTATTAACTCATCTCTTTCTCATTCCATCATTTCATCTCCAGGAGGATAATGTACACCTGTGGCTCAACATGAACACAGTGGGGACTCGCTTCATTCCCCAGTGCATTGCATCCCTTGTCGCAGCCAAGTGAGCCCCTCAGAAGGATTCAGGACACCCAGACCTCATCCAGATAAGCTACAGCATTATTATTCTTCTTTTGCTATTTTTCTATCATTTCTCAGCCAAGGACAAGTCAGCATCTAGAGAAGCCTATGGACATTCCAGTCCTGCGGGTGTCTTTGAGCACAACTGGGAGCAGGGCATCTGACACTGCAACAGAACAGAGGCAAAAAATGCCCCAGACATTTCCCCTTCCCCTTTGGGGCTGAACTGCTTTCCTGTGGAAGGCTGTAACCTTACTGGATTATTTTCTCATGTGCCCTGTGTGTATTCAATCCAACCTCTTTTCATTTTTTTCTAAATCAATTATTCCAGCGTTACCCTGGATAAATGATGCTCAGGACCTTAATGTAATTTGGGCAACAGTCTTTAAACCCTCTTAATAAGCAGCCAATTCACAATCGAATCTTTCATTCCAAGAAGCAGACTGAGGTGGCTTTTTTTCCCCTGAAGCTGCATTCTACGGCTGTATTTTCACAAAAGCTATTAATTATTGTCCATTTCTGTAACGGCACGCTGCTAGCACTTCCACAGCTGCCCTCCCTTTCCCCAGCTCAGGCACAATTTCCTGAGCTGTGGAGTAAACAGCATTACAGTGTACAGAGTAATCCAGGGCGTCTCTAATGGGGCAGTGTGGGGTTTCTGCTGCTCCGTCAGCGTTGCAGGGACCTGCATAGCAGCGCTGTGATGTTACAGTTTATGTGGCTAACACTCCCCAGCACTGAAGTGAATAATGTGGCTGCCTCGCCACTAGGCACACGGAGACTTTGCTAGGCTTGTTTGATGGTAAATGAAGATTTTTTTTTTTATTTGCTCCTAAGCGCTTGGCACAGGAAACCTCCAAATCCTATGCTAATAAATCTTCTATTTATCCTTTAAATTCCAGAGCAAAATAAAAACCATTAAGCACCCACAGTCATGGGCTGAATTCTGCATTTCCATAGCTTACTACAATCTTCTGGCATAAAAAGATTAAGTTTTATGAAGCAAAATAAATACCTTCTTAGTGTAAAAAATAACAGCCTCGTTGCCTTGTATGGAGCACTGTATTATTGCACTACACAATTAAATGGCAGGACCACTTAGAAATTGCAAAGACAGGCACAATCCAGAAACCTGCATCTGATCCAACCTGATTGCTTTCACACTATCAGGTATTTGCACTAGATCTGAAGAGCAAACCTAATCCAGCCATAGCATAAAATGATCACCCAGATATTAACCTCACTGTCATGATTATTTAACTCCTACAGACTGATACAGTATTGAAGCAGAAGAAAAAGGAATCCCCCCCCTAGAATTATTCCAATCCCAGCTGTTAATGCTGAGGAGGAGCCTATTTTCTGGCTATCACAGCCTGCTCAGGGTATGTCAGAGCAGAAATCAAGGGAGAAGTTAAGATCTCCACTGCGATTAAACATTCCTAACACCACTGAAAATACGGTCACAGAAGCTGCACCCTTGAAAATCAGCACCATAAAGCCCTTTGAAGTGCAGATACTGGGCATGTCAAAGAATCAGGCCCTCCTTTAGCAGTGCTTCCACACAGCCTTCGCGCTAGGATACGTCAGCCTAAAATTTAGTATTGCCAGTCCCAATTCTTGCATCGTATTTAATTACAAGTTAAGGCAGCAGCAGAGCCCAGCACAACCTGAAGGCTGAAATGTGCTTTAAAAGAGCCAGTGGGAGTGTTTTCATTAAGTCTGAGAGGGTATAAGGGAATACTCAACAGGTCTTCTACAACAATTTTTTCACCCTGGTGAAAAAGACTGCTTAAAGCACAATTAATATTCATTTGCATTTTTTCTGTGCAAAAGTGCAAAGCTGAAAGAAGGTGCTGACAGAGCAGAACTGGGATAATTTCTTCATCAAATAATGTGATTCTTCTAAAAGTCATTAAATGTGTTTACAACAACACCTATGGACATTTAATAATTGACACTTCAATAGGATCCTCAGAGCAGGATTGAGGAAAATCCAGTGTGGCACTTAGGTGAAAAATATAAAATCTATCTGCAAATCTGCATCTACTCCCAAGCTTCCTTCTTCCTCACTAAACTCAGACTTACAGAACTGATCTATAGGCATTTCAGGGGAAAACCAAGAAGAACCTATTTTTAAATCCTCCTTAGACTACTCATCATATGCACAATACATTTCTGAATGTTATAACATGCTCTCATTGGAATTATTTTCTCTGCATAGGCATCCACGCAGATGTTGGTATCATAAGAAAGCAGCACTTCTGATATATCTTATTTAGGCATATTGTTATTACTAGTGCAGCTTCTTAGGATGTCTATGATATACAGTTCTTCACTCTTATTAAAACCAAGGAAACTTCAATGTCTTCAATTTTCTCCTTGGTTTTAGGGGAGATTTCTGATCAGGGAGTTCTCTATTTCCTGAAGCTCCTAAAAGCTGAAGCTCGGGTTTGTTAATTCATTGGTCATGGAAAAATGTCAGTGTTAGCCAAGAGTGCATCCAGCCCCTGGGTGAAGTCAAAGAACTGTAAGTCATTCATAACTATTCTGTGTGCCCTGGCTCACTGATTTTAAAACAATTTTTGCTGTGGCTGCATTAATATAAATGTGCTGATTATTAATATGATTTGTGTCAGCTTTTAACCAGTTGGTTAAGTACTCTTTAGAAACTCCAAATTAGTTCTTTCAAAGTTGGTTTGCAATAATTTCTTCCCAAGCTCTTTTCCAAGAGCTACACATATGGACATAGTTGGAAATGTCCATTTAACAATACTGGAAGATTTCTTTCCCAAAAGGCAAAAGCCTTGAGAAGAATGAACAGGTGCAGTGGCAATGAAGAAAAGCCAGACAGGGACTGAGTTCTGTGATGCAAGAGTTTAGCTGAGCTTCTTTTTTAATAATATACATATAAATACATATATATAAAATTAACCATGAAAATCCAGTTAGAAGAGATGAAAACTTCATTAAATCCTGACGAATTTGCCATTGAGCTTTGACATTTAAGGAAAAAAAAATAGGAAGCAGTTTTGGATGTCCAAAAGTTTGGTTTGATTATTACATGGATAAAAATGCCTTATTCTTCATTTGCTAATTCATTCTATGATCTATTTAAAAACTACTTTTTAATTAATTGAAACAAGGAGGCTTGAGATCCTTTTCTAAAATGGTTGCACAACTTAAAAACATTAGGTTGGCTGATGATACAAAAATAAATACCTAAAGACTGGCCAAACCCTGTTTTCGTGATTCTCCATAAAATATTTTTTTTTAAAAAAAAGCTTTTACTAAGCTAAATCTAAGTGAATCCTCACCATTTGCATTTTTTTTTCTGCTGAGTCCCAAAATGAAAATCCTCCTCGGACTTCCTTTGTTGCTGTGAATCAATATGTGCTGTCCTTAGCCACTCACTAGGTGAGTCCCTCCCTCTAACAGCTGCAAGGCTGCATTTGCAAACACACAGCAAGCAGTGGACATCCCACTGCCACAGGGGTCTGACTCAGACCATCCTTTCACCATCTTCACAATACTCTCAGATCAATAGCTCAATTAAGCCAAGGGTATATGAAAATATTATCATAAATATTGTTGTAACAAATGCTTTTATCACTTCTGGGATTGATTTACTGATTCATTGTTTTCTGACCTTGAAGAATATGCAATTAAAAGATGCCCCCAGGATGCAAATTGCTACTAGAATTTCAATTGGCACACATTTCTTTTCAATCCAAAAATTTTCAATCTTCTCTCAAAAATATTTCTAATAATTAATTTTACTATAACATTGTGTTATCTCTCCCCAGCTCTTCTCACAAGAGCACACTACAGCTTTTAACACAGGAAATGCAATGGGGCTGTATTTTGAGACAGCAGATGTTCCACAGGTGTAAAGGTTGCAATAGTAACCTATTTTCAATGAAATTGGAAATAAACAGCAGAAAGCTACACCTTTGGGATTTTTCCCCTCTGGAAAAAAAAAAAAATATCTCAGCATTGCTGCACAGTACTCTCTGAGGAAACTGTAGTTCAAATAAAAAGCTATAGAAGCAAAATCTTTTAAAGTCCTCCTATGCAGAGCTGCTCTGGCCAGGATTAGGAACTGGAACACTGGGAAGACCCTACTTGCCTGCATTTTCCCTACACCCAGGTGCCCACTGCTGCTCTTCCCAAAGGAGCCACACAACTCCCAGGCTGACAGACACTTCCCATATGTGTGTATACCCACAGTGCCTTTTCTGTCAGGATTTACACAGAGGGTCCCATCCCATTACTGCCAAGTAATTGCACTATGTAAGAGGTTGTCAGAGAACTAAGAGTTAGCACAAAATCCTGTAACTCCATCAACAGGCACAAGCACACTCAGCCTCTCTGGGAAACCCTGTGAATCTCTGAAACACTGTCAGGTTTACAAAATACAAATTTCTTTCACTGAATTTGATTTTACATCACCAGTGTAAACTACAGATCTCAATATTGGCACCTGGGGTGATTTAAATCATACCTGAATGGATTTTACTAATTTTACAGAAAAGGACAATGTAAATGCCATCTGATCCTGTCTCAATATATTCTGGAATTTTTTCAATACTCTCAGACTGGTTTTAGTGCATTGTTTAAACTACTGTAACCTTATTAATCTAGATCAGAAGGCAGGAAAAAGACGTTGGGAAAAAAAAGTAATTTTGGTCTTTGAAGACCTAAGACTGCAAGCAAAGATTCATTCAGGAATCCAACAGATTACAATGGGAACAGTGATCTGTGTGAACAGAAGTGACTCAAGTGGAACCGACTGCGTTGTAAAACAATGTAAATGCTCTTTCCTGAATGCAGTGTTCTTGGAAGGTATCTTTCAACTTTTCCATCTGAAAAAAGCATCAGTTTTCCTTCAAGACAGATACGGATAAAGCAGGACACTTCTGCCTGAGGAGAGGCTAGCCGGGCTGATATTTGATATAAGCGCTCAGTCCCAAATGGGAGGAGGGAGAAGTGATTGATGGTTCGTAAGGAATTACTTGACTTTTGCTTGTAACAGAAGCTTTTTGAATTCTCCCAAAGTTCTGGTTGAAGACAAGAAACATCTTTTGAAAGAGCAGCTTTCCCCTTACCAGCAGATGGAATAAACCTGTGTAAAAAATGCTGCAGATTTAAAATACATATAAAAGAAAGGAAGAAATTGTTGACGCACTGCCCTCTTTCTAATACTGTGCCGTTCTTTAAGGTTTGTCTCTATTATTCCATTACCTGCCCTCTTAATACAGAGTGAGTAATTCACCTCTCTGCAGGAGGAGTTTCACAAACCCAGCAGCAGCAGTTCCCCAATTCAGTAAGATGCTTATTACCACAGGAACAAATCCTACTCGCTTTCTGTCTCCTCGGGCTCCAAGGTCAGAGGTGAATGAACTTGACTAAGACAAGCCTTTCCCAAGTCCCCACAGGGCTCAGCTCTCCTGACTCTCATCTGGACAACTCCATCTGCCTCCTGCAATTGTTTCCTCCGGGAAAGACCAGAGCATCCTCTGGACTGGGGGAACAGAGGTATTAAGAGGGGCAGATTTTCACGTTTCCTTCCATCGTGTACACAAGAGAACAACAGATCTGAGCTCTGTATCCCCTCTTAAAGAGGCAAACTGGTGATCCAACAGGTGGAATGAATTCATACAATCCCAGTCATACACAAAATTCGTTAGAAAGTCTTCTCATCAATACCGCCCTGTCCCCAGGCAAAGGCAAAGCTCACACTCTCTGCCTTACATCTCGTTGTCACAGAGCATTGCTCATCTACGAGTCTCAAGGAACGTGCAAAGGACGATGTACGCTAATGTGCTCTGCCTCGGGAAAGAGACGAGAAAAACTGCTCTTGAAATCCTAGCCCAAGCCACTGAGCACTCAAACAAAAGTTGAAGTGAGAAACCGAATTAAGTCACTCCCTCTTCGTGGGTTTAACAGCTACTGCTCAAAGAACGGACTTCATCAATATAAGCATTCAGAAGCGAGGGTATTAAAAAAAAAAAAAAGGAAGTAGAAAGGTCAATCGCATTTTCTCCTGCCCTTAAAATCTCTTTACCACTCCGAAGGGTGGGCAGGCTGCGTGGCTCCTGCACCCGGGGGTTTGCCCGTGGGCAAGGAGGAGCAGGAACTTCGCGGCGGAGCGGGGTTGGGATGGACATCGATGCAACCTCCCGGGTTGCAACCTCCCGGTTGGGATGGACATCGATGCAACCTCACAGGAGAGCAACGCTCCGCGCTGAGAGAGCTGAGGGTTTTACTTTTGTCAGCCACTGAAGGCTTTGTCAAACGCCCGGATACTAATCTTACGGATAAACATATGTAATAAACACATCGTGAGTCTTAAAATGTGTGCCGTGTTTTTTCTTTCTTTGCAGAGGCTCCTAGTATTTCTCCAGGGTAGATTCAGATAAACACAAGGAACGAATAATTAATATCTCAAAAAATCTTATTTTCTTTTGTTTAATTTGTTGTTTGGGGGTTGTTTGTTTTCGAGTGGGTTTGGGTTTTTTTAACTGGTAGGTGCACTTTTAATATATGAAACCAAAAATTCCGATGAGATACAAAGACTGCACTGGCAGTAGAATTAGTTTACAATATCGCTTGTGTGTTTTTTTGGCGAGGAAAAGGACGGTCTCAAAGCCGAAAAAGTCTATCTGTTTAGCCCCCGCATCGTTTTGTTCTGCTTCTGAAGCGCCTGTGCTCATCTTGCCGTGAAGAGACCCTGACCACTTGAAGGAGCTGCCGTATTTTTGTGAAGGTAAACGCGTTCACTGAGACACGTTCCACCCACCCTCTCCAAAAAGACAAAAAAAGTCCTAAACTTTCGACCAGGAAAGGAGCGCGCTCGGCACTGCCTCGGTCTGTCCCTGCGCCCTTGGGGTGGCGAAGGGACGGGCCGACGAATGCCATCGCGTAAACGACAGTAAACAATATATACATCAAGGGAGGGAACGCCTGGGGCCCCCGTGACCTTTCCGCTGCTCAGGTTAAATCTATAAATACCCAGAAGACATCCGAGCCCATTGTTTTGCTGCCCTCTGAAACCGAACCTGCCAAGGGGACGGAGGGGCGTCCCGCCACCCTCCTCCTCCTCCTCCTTTGGCCTGTCGGCGGCGAGAGCGGCGTGCCGGGGGAGGATGCGGGAGCGCGGCCGTGGGCGGCGGCGGGGGAGGCTTCCCGGAGCCCCTGGGCGAGAGAGCTCTGCCTCCCCCGGCCCGGCCATCCGAGCGCACAGGGCGGGGGAGAGAAGGTGAGAGCCGCTGTAATCCCGAATTCCTTTTCACAGCTTCGTGGTTGAAGCCGCACATGACTAAAATCCAGATTTATCCCCCTTTTAAATGAGTCTCGTAAAAAAAGCACATTAACTCTGGCGACAAAATTCATGGCTGAGACATAAATAACTCGGATGCTCGGGAGATGTTTTTTACAAACCTTGGGGGATTTATCCCCGTGCTTTTCTCACCTTTGCCCACGCCACAGCCCGACCCGGCACCTCCCAGCCTGCCACCGCGCTTCTCCCAGGAAGATGCGGCCCCGGAGGGAGGGGAGGTCTCTCGGGGAGACGCGGTCTCGCCAATATCGTCACCGAAGAGTTTGGGCACGGCTGTAAGATGGCACGTAAGGGGTCAGGGATTCCGCCAAAACGGGGAAACAAGTAGCGCTGCCTCCCAGGCACTCCCTAAAGCTGCAGTTTCTACACATCCAACACAGACCCACACCGACGCGGGGAGTGAAGCGGGACCGCCCCGCCGCGTCCTCCCCTCACCCCTGCCGGAGGACGTGTCCCGCGCTTGGGAAAGAAATCCTGATACCCGCCTGAACGCAAAAGATTTGGGAAAAGGAGAGCGAAACCTTATTCTACTCGTGGCCACCTTTAGCTCCCAGCACTGAATGGTTTTCAGACCCTCCCGCACTGAAATGGAGGCAGTTTAGGCGAAAAGATCGATAAATGGGGCTAAACCGATATAGGTTATCCCACGAAAATCAAGACATGATTTCCCAACTGTAAGACTTGCGGCCTCTCCGCAAGCACCCCCGTACCAGCAATACCGCCAGCGGCAGGAACAGCCCGTCCCTACTCGGAGGCAGCGGCTTTGAATGTTGAACCTTTGGGACGCTATAAAAATTCCCTTTTCTAATTTTTTTTTTCTATATCGCTGGAGATTTGGCAAGTTTAAAATACGTTAGGTGTAAAGTTTGTTCTTAATTAGGTCTTGTAAAGATGGAATTTGGTGGTCATTATAGAGCCGCTAATCAATTTTCACCCAGCAGCAAAAGTACACCGCGGAGGAATTAGGTTTAATGAAGTGACTGTGCAAATTACAGTCGCGGACTTTATTTAAAGTCTATCAACCTCCTAAAAATGATTTCTCAAACTGTTCTTGATTTCCTTTGCTTTATGAAAAACATCACGTTTACTTTCTGAGGTTTCAGGCATTAGAAGCCATTCTCTCCCGCTCTCAAATCTGGTGCACGGAGAGTTTTCCAATTTTCCAATTCGAATTCACGGAGAAATGGGCAAATTAAACTTTTAGACTTTACAAAAATATATCTTACTGCGGCTAAAAATTTATGAGAAGCAGTTCTTAAAAAAAAAAAAAAAAAAAAGCCGTTCAAGAAAAAAAAAAAAAGAAGACTGATGCCCAGATGCGCTGTTATTAGAAAGTGGATTTTTGTCTTTGGTAACATTTATTCTTTTGAACGGGGAAGCCTCTGAAACCATAGGCTATTTTTTGACTGGTTAATCGCCGCTATCTCCTCTCGCTTATGCCAGTCCCTCCGCTGAGAGAGACTACCCTGGCAGCAGATTTTACCTACTTCTTAGGATCCACACCGGGAAAGGCTGCTGCTCTTAAAAACAAATTGAAATGCGGGTCCTTGAGGGCGTAGAGGGACGAGGTCTTCATGGTTTTTAGCTCCCTTCAAAAACACTTTGAGTATTTTTTTTTACAGCAAATATTTTTGATACCTCAATCTAAAATTGTTTCTCTTTGTTTTCCCCTCCTTTTGTTTTTATTTTGTTTTGTTGGTTTGTTTTTTTTTTACTCTACGTTTCGAGCAGCTCATGCTAATTGATAGCTCAGGGAACGTCACACAAAATAAATAAAAACAAATCTTAAAAGGTGTTTGCTGTTCCAAGTGCAGAGGAATGGACTTGGCAGGAGTGGAGGGTATTTCTGCCCTTTTTCTTAGGGGCAGCGCAGAGAAATCGTTTGACCTTTTTGCCCCATCGAACATTAAAAGCAAAGAGAAATCACCTAAAATTCGCTTTCTCCCCACACTATAACTGTGAGAGCGGGGCCGCTCCCTCCGTCCCTTGTTAAGGCCCTGGGGAGCGGGGCGTGGGGACGGCGAGAAGGGCGCGGGGACAGCTCGGGGAGCGAGGCCCAGCGCGTTTTCACCCTCGGGATCGCCGCGGATCCGCGGCTGCGTTTGCAGAACCGTGGTTTTAGGCCGGAGAGAAGCGGCGGGGGGGACAAAAGGAGACCGGGGCTTTGGCTTGAGCCAAGTGATAACTGCGAGCTACTGGATCCCTTTTAAATAAAAATAAACAAACGAGAGTTTGAAATTAAAATTAAAAGTACAGGCACCGGGAGGGAAGTGTTGTGCTCCCTCTTCTCTAACCCCGTCCCGCCGGCCTTGGGGCCGCGGGATCGGCGCTGCTCCATACGCCGCGGCTCCCGGGAGGAGCCAGGTTCGGGAGCGGGGCTGAGCTCCTCGCAGTGCCCCTTACCCCCGCTGAGATCCTTTTCCGTGCCGGGAGCGTTTTCCCTCCGGAGGGGGTAGGTCCCCGTCCGTGTCCCCCTGCTCCTCCGCCGCGGCTTGTGCGCTCCGTCGCGGGAGCGAGGCCCAGCGGGTCTGACACCGGGAGAAGGATCCCGAGCTGCGGGGGATGCAGCTGGTCCCCATCGCTCCGAGGAGCAAGCGAACCTCGCCCCGGAGCAGCTCCGATCCTGGATGCCCACATCCTCTTCCTACACCGAAACCTTCGCTTAGAGCGGCATTGTCTCCGTGGGAAGGACACGGGGGTGGCCGGTGACCCGGAAAAGAGGAGAGGGGTGCATCTCGCACCCCACACCTTTGCCCCCAACCCAGCCGGCAACTCCATGATCGGGACACGGGAAACTCTGGGGCAAAACGAACCGCGTATCCCGACACATCCGGGAAGGACTATCGCGATCGACAGACACGGAGGGCGTGGAAGGAGAGAGGGATAAAAAGGAAGCAGAGGGGACACACCGTCCCTCGCGGGAGATCATGGAGCTATGTAGGGGGGAAAGAGACACAGCGAGTAAGAGAAAGTCCCCGTAAACTGAAAAAAAAAACCCAAAAAAAAACCAACCCAAAAAAAAACCTACCACAAACAAAACCCCCCCACACAAAAACAACAATAACAACAACAAAAAGAAATCTCCGCAAAATTCCCGCTTCTTTTTTTATGTACTCCCAGTCTCGGATGTTTTCCGGGACGCGCTGCCCGGCGGGCAGCTCCCGGCAGGACTTAGGGTGAGAGGCTGGGAGGGAGCGGGGCAGGAGGGGGGGTCCCGAAGAGAAAGGAGTCGCACTAACCGGGGTTGAGGTCCAGGCACTGAGTCGGGTCTTCATTGTCCCCCAGCTGGCCATTGGGGCTGAGGCTTTCCATGGACAAATCCAGCCCCTTGTCCTCCCAGTCTCGCAGTTTCCTCTTTTTATTTGTCCCGATCAAGGCTTCTACCGAGNGCTCGGGAGCTCAGGGCCACCGCCGATCTTCGCCTCTCACTCATCTTATCCTCCAGCCCAGACCCTTGGGCAGAGGAGCGACCAGTGGCTGGGAGCACACAGCTCGGGGACCAGAGGCAGAGCCTCTTGCCTCTTTCTCCCCCCCCACCCCTCCCCAGCTGCACCCCCAGAAGAACCAGCCCTCAGTCTCCTGAAGGCACTACATGAGGCTGCAGATACTCCGCAGGCAGAGCCAGGAGGGTGTGCTCAGCCCAGGTCCCAGCACTTGCTCAGAGGGGCTGCAGGCTGGATTTCTTTTTTTTTTTTTTTTTTTTTTTCTCTGAA
>VZTB01016261.1:266687-281541 GCA_013397245.1 Thryothorus ludovicianus | reverse complement strand
TTTTTTTTTTTTTTTTAGTTAGTAATTGAAAACAAGGTTAAAAAAAACAGTCAGTGGGTGCGGGCTGAAGGCTGTCTGATAAGGTGAGCGAGTGATTTACTGGGCTTTAATACAGCGCCGATTATCTCTTAGCGGATCCGAGGATTCCGAGGCCACCTCTCTAGTAAGAGACAAGTTTAAAGCAAGCACAAGTGGCCGCTTGGAAACACGAGCGAGGTGATGTTCCCGTGCTGCGCGGGGTCAGTTATTGTGACTGAGGAAAAAAATACGCCTGCAATTTATTTTTATGGTCTGCACAAACGGTATTGTTGCGTATATTAACTAATTCATAATTATACCCCTATTATGCTGTCGATTCGTTCCCCCTCCCTTTCCCCCGGTTCTCTCAGGCTTTGAGAATTGAACCACCGCAAAATATTTACAGTCTCAAGTGTTTTTAAATGGGCTTTGTTTGTGTTTTACAGAATAAAAATCTCTATTAGTGTTTAAACAAACACCATGCCAGTCTCTTAAGCCTTCCAGATGTTTGCAATAAAATGTCAGGTTTTGCCTTTGGGACTCGAAATAAAATTTAACTACCTTCACCCTGTAATTATTCTCTTAGCTCTCCCTTCCTAAATTTATCTGCTTTCTATCAGGACAGAAAAAAAATCTGATTATACACTTGGACTACAAAAAACAGCCAGTACTTTCCCTCCATTTTACCAGCACTTCTCCCCTGTTTGTTTCGGCACGTATATCATTTTTGTCTCTCCCGTTTTCGGGGCGGCAGAAGGAGACCAGGCAAAGCAGAAACGCATCGGCACGTTTCCTGGGCTTAAGGCAACAAAATGCCCCTTGTCCCCGGGCCTCCCTCCCCATTCCGCCCCATCCCGGCCCCAGTGTTCCCAGTGGGGAGGAGAATCAGGAGCTTAAAATTGTCCCTGAACTTCCACCAGCTCCGGGCGTCACTTTTCTCCAGGCACCAGTCAGACCTGACTGCATTTCGGAGCCTCCCCGCGGAGCTGTTTGGAAATAGGCAATTATGATGAATAATTCACACAAAGCAGGTTCCCCTCGCAAACAAAGACCAAAGTCACGGCTAGAGACCCTTCTGCCTTCTCAGCTACTGACTTGGATCAACACAGGCAGGATTAAAAGCCATGCATTTTGTATTTACCACGCCAAACTTCAGAACAACCCGGAACGATAAGCGGGGGACTAGATGATCTCTCTCTTCATTTGCAGACTACAGACCCGCTTTGCCTGCTTATCAGCAGGCTCGCGGAGTTTCTGCAGCTTTCAGCTCCCGCTGCTTGCGTGAAACCCGCAGATACACACGGGCGGGCTGGTCTGCTCCACGCTCCCTGTGCGCTACAGCCCCCGGGCACAGCCTGGGGGCGCGCCCGCCCGGGACACTCGGCTTCACACCCACGGGCGCCCCAGACCCAATCCTGGCTGCTTCTGCCGCCTGCTTTTTTATAAGATATTTATTTTTCCTCCCTCTTCTGCAGATTTTCTCCCTGTCTAGTGCCGAAGTCTCTGCTGACAGGTGAATCCCCGTGGCTGCAGCTCTCCGAAGGCGAGAGGCAGGAGGCAGCTCCAAGGAGGGCAGAGGCTGGCAAGACCACCGGAAAGCAGGGCTGACCCCACAACCCCCAATCCCCCAAAAAAACTGTGCACCGCTCGGCTCCGAGAGTGAGGGACAGAGGTGTCCAATCAGCCATGCCACCCGGCACATTACCTTCCTGACAACCTTATTTGCACACACACACTCACACCCTCGGGTAGAGGAGGCAAAACCAGCCGAAGTCGCTCACACTGGGCGGTGGTGCCGAGGAGAAGGTGCAGCTGGGCTCTGCCCCCCTGCGCGCTCCCCGGGCCTCATCTGCGCTGAGGCTGAGGATTCCTCGGGGCCTCCTTCTTCCTGCCCCTGCCCCTGTTTGCAGGTGGACTCTGGGGTGGGGTTAGTCGGCGAGACGGGACCGAGAGAGATTTCAAGGCGGTTCATAGGCCTGAGTTGGGTTTTTGTCTGTTTGTTGGCTGGTTTTGGGGGATTTTCCCCAATACATAAACCACCCTTATGGAATTTCGGAGTTCTATAGGTTAGGAGACCTCGGGAGGAGCAGGAAAAAGCCGGCAGTCTATATCTAGACAAACTTCAGGACAAGAACTTTAACCACATGCACTATCAGAGTCAGGGCACAAGATGTGGTCCCGAGAAGGTCGCCGGCCAAGCATCTCCCGGAGACCGTGGGGCTCAGCTCTGCCGTGACTCAGCACTCCTATGGTTCCGACCCCAGACTGGGATGCGTGTGCCTCCTTATCACCTCCCGAGGAGCACCGGGAAAGCCGGGCCAGGATCAGGCGAGGGGCAGCCCACGCGCGAGTCCGGGCAGGGAGATTTTAGTCTGAAAGGTGACTGCTCTCTGCAGGGAGCCTGACTACTTTTCCATCGGGAAAGTAAAAGAAATCAGTTTAAAGCTGGTAGGAAACAGCATTCACACAGCTGCACGTTGAAGAGATGCTTCTGCGCAGAGATAATTGCTGCTATTATAATTTGGGATCGTTTGAGGGAGCTGACGTTTGGAGATTTGTTTCTCTTTTTTAAAAATTATTATTTTTCCAGCCCAAATGCAACCTTCGGCTCCCAAAGCCACAGGACTGAGAGCGATCCGCGGAGAGATCTGGAGGCGCGGGGCCTATGGTATCTTGCAGCCGTCTCAGCCTTGAGCTGCCGCCGGGGAGGAGGAAAGGGAGAAGCCAAGCATGCTTTAACTTTCCCCGGGTCCAGGCAGGACCCACCCGGCAGCCACGCTACTCTTTGTACCGCTCCTGCCCCCGAGCCTCATACACGCCGAAAAATGGCGTTCTCCAGAAAACGCTGTGGGTCTTGCGCACAATAGTTCTCATACGGGGCGCTGCAGGCGGACAACCGGCCCCTTGTTACCGAGACGGGATCCAAAGTCCGCTTTTCCACGGAGGAAAGCAGGAATGCGCACAGCATTTCAATGTGTGTTCGGTCAAAAAAATAAATATAAGGGGAATTTTTTTTTCTCTTCAAGGCACAGCTCTTTGAACCAAGAGACGTCTCTGTGCTCCCCTACCTCATACATGATGTGTTATACTGTAAACAATCCCGTTTAGGGCCGAACCTAAAACGAAGCAGACTTTAACGGGACTATTCAAAAGATCTGTGGCCGCCGGATGTAATCCTCCCACTATGGAAAACAGAAGTTTATTCCCCCGTGCTATCAACGCTAGGCACCACTACAGAAGCAAGAGAGTGGTCCCCGGCCTCCTCACGAGATAAGTTCGTGGCACAACCCGGGAACTTCAAAGAGAGCTTGTTTTGACCCGCGTCAAACACGACTGCTGTGTAAGGCAGGCACGCCAGACACGCGGCTCCGAGCCTTTCGAAAATGGTCATGACCCACTGGATCCCGACCCGGGCTCTCTTTCTCAAATCTCGCCCGCTCTTGCTCCGCGCCCGGAATTCACCCAGATTTATTATTAAGCAAGCTTTTATTAGCTTCTAATACTGTTTTTATTAGTTTCTAGTAACCAGAAAGCTGCTGGAGACTGGGCTCTCTTAGGACGAAATTTTGGGCTGGCGGGAGGAATTTCTCCTGGTATCTGTGGCCCTTTTTTTTTGCCGTGCCACCTGCATGTCTCGCAGGAATTTCTCCTGTCCGGAAGACAGACACCTTGGAATCGAACAGAGGGCGACGAGCGATTATGCCGTGGGATACCCCTTGATCCAGCTGAACCTTTATCCCTCCCTCAACGCAGCTTTCTCGGCTCCCCACAGCCCATCCCGCTAATTCCCCGCAAAGCCGCAGAAACCTACAGATAGCCCCCCGCTCCCGTCTCGGTGCCGGCCGCATTCCTGTCGGGGTCACGTTCTATCATGATCCTGTATGTGAAATTATCTTCTCTCTCCATCCCCTGCGGAGACACGACCAGGCAGCAGCGAGCCCGACAGCGTGTGTGATGCTTCCCCCGCCGCAAGACCTCTCTCCCTGCCCTGTGCTCGGCCACGGCGCCTCTGCCGCAGTGGGCAAGAAGTCGCCCCGGGTCAAGGAGCGGCGTGTGGCATATTCGGGGGAGGAGCCCGAGGGCAGCAATGCCGCCTTTCAGGCTCCCGCAGAATAGTATTTTGAGGCTGGGAGTGGGCAGCAACCGGCTCCTGTCCGCAGGGGCCGAGCCGCAGGGACATCTCCGCAGCAGGGAAGAGCGGAGTCCCCCAGCCCGCCGGACACAGGGCAAGCAGCCCCGGCAGCACTTCCCGAGGCTGCCCGCCGTGGGCGCAGCAGCCAGGAGGTTCCGTGTGAAACCAGCACGGGAAGCCCGGCAGCGACGGGCTCCGGCTTAGGGGAAGACAGTGCCGGCAGCAGGCGCCAGTTCTCGCCTGGCACGGCCGGCCAGAGAGTGAGGTGGGAGAGCCAAATTCAGAGGGGACAGCAGCTCTCCCACGAGGGGAGGCAACGAAGCAAACTGAGAGCGGGATCTGACAGTTCAGCGCAAATCGGAGCTTCATCTCCTCGGGAATGAGCAATCAGCGAGGGAGGGCGACTCGCTGCAGGGCGGAGGGGTGTTCAGCCGCCTGCATCCAGCCGCTCTCTCGTGCGTGGGTGGCAGGAGGCTAAATAGGTACTCCTGGCTTTGGGCTGCAGTCAGGCGGGGCCAGCGTGACGAGAGCGGCCGCACAGCAACCAGACAAAGCCAGCCTGTGCCACACTGCAGCCACGCTCGGGGAATAGGAGTTCTGCCTTTGGAAAACAACAACACAATAGCAATTAAGCGCTCATCTGAGTATGACTGCTTGTTTGGCAGAGACTGACCGGAACCCGGAGGCTTTCCCCTTGCCAGCACACACATTCGCCCCCGTTTTCCTTCTTCACCATCCGTGCGAGAGGCGTCCCACCCAGAAAAGCTCTCCAAATATCGGGGCAAAACTCAGTTTGTGTGTGCCCCCATAGCGCCTGGGGAATGGGGGCGCAAGGGGGACAAGCGTGGCCTCTTCTAAAGTAGCAGAGCCGAGCAATAGCCTCTGAGTGAAAAGTGCCTCCGTAGCAATACTGACTGGAAGTTTTTCTTCTTTACAGATGTTTTGTGGCATATTGGTCTATTTGTTAAGATCCCCCTGTGCCTTGGTAATCCTGTCCTGCCGCATTTTACTCATTTTGCGTTGATGTGGTTTCTCTTCTTGCCTTTCAGGATTATAAAAATCTCCCCCTCTCCCTTCCTCTCTTTTCCCTCTATAGTCGGGTTTCAGAGAAATGTCGGTTAAACCTCATCTGCTGCTTTCTTTCTCTTGTGATGGCAAATTCGGCGTCATCTGTGGACTCGCCCAATGCAAACATTGCATTAAGAAGTATTTCAAGGCATTTTACTGTTGCTCAGCAGTGCTTTGATGTGGTCTATAGGCACCGATTGTTGATGTGTCCCTGCGACTCCTCAGTGTCAGCATCTCATTTCTGTCACTTCTTCCCCCTCCCCCTGCATTTTTCCCTTTTAAAAATAAGAGTTTTGAACAGTCGCGACAGATCCCACCACTTCACCCTCGAGTCGTTTCGGTCCCATTTTCCAGGGAAGAGCCACTTCTAGCAGTATGGAGCTGCGCCCTACCCAGAAGACCACAGATTTCCCCGCTCGCAGGCTGCAGTGGGGGTGGCCGTGTGCCTCGCCGCCAGCCGGCAGGTCTCCTGTCCCCCACGGGTACCTCGCCTTCCCACTGGCGTGTGCTGCTCTCCCTGCATCCCTCCCCGCAGCGGAGGAGGCAGCGAGCAGCCCTCAGCACGCAGGGGAGCGGGGACTGCAGTAGCACTGGAGCCTCCACTCGCGGGGCAGCCCGGGCGGTGACACGCCAGCCCGCACGGGGAGCCACCCTGCGGGACGCTGCCTGGGCCCTCTCGCCAGCGGCCGGCGGCTGGAGCCGTCTCGGCCCTTGGCAGCAGCGGGTCAGAGGCAGTCTCCTGTTGCCAGTGGCCCGGTTGGGCCCAGGCGGCCCTACAAGATCCTGCTGGCATGGGGCTGCTGCGGAGCCGCCTCCGCCCGCGCTGAGGGAGAAGGGCGCAGCCTCCGCACAATCCGACCGGGGCGCCGCTGGCACGGCAGAAGCAGAGCACGGGTCGAGCTCTCTCCAACGCCGGCACCCGAGGAGCTTTGCAAACCTCCTCACTGGGTACGACGGGCTCCCGAGAGAGCCACTTCACACTTTGCGTGGTCTGTAGGGTCAGCAGCCTGATGCGGGTTGATATCTTTGGAATGGAAAAGCCAGGCAGCAGCGGTAGTGATGGCCCAACAAGACTATCACCAGCAGTCAACATAGCTGATTCAACACGGGTCTGTGTTATCAGTGGGAGAGTGATGGGGTCAGTGTCTCTTGGGTCCACCGCACAAACACACTCCCCTTCCTCCCATTTGATTTTCCTTAGCAAAATAAACTCCTGACCTCCGCACGGGTGGCTGTCTCCCGGGAGTCAAGCCATTAGGCAGGTGGCTATGGCTCGGTCAGGGAGGGGGAGGCCGAGGGAGGCAGCTGTCAGCCTCCTGCTCCCGTCCGGACGATCTTAGCGCTGTCCCTGCCATCACCACGGACCCGGCGGCGGCCGTGACCCTGGGGACGGGGATGCCAGTCCACGCTTCTCCGGGCAAGGAGGGAGCAGACAAGAGAGAGCCGCCCCAGTGGGCTCAGGCAATGGATCAGGTTGGCTTTGGTAACTCCAGCCTGTGCATCGTATTCCTGAGCTGAGAGCGTTGTAACAGAAGCGAGGGTCCTGGTTTTATATGGGGCAACCTATTTTTGAGCAACGCTCAAAGAGGGTTGGTCATGCACCAGTGAAAGCAGAGGGCTCTCATACGTCGGAGAGTCAGGGACTGATCGCTTCTCTGCGATGACCAGTGACAGGGCCCGAGGGAATGGCCTGAAGCTGTGTCAGGGTATGTTTAGGTTGGATATCAGGAAAAAGTTCTTCACTGAGAGGGTGGTTGGGCACAGACTGGAACGATCTATGCGGAGAAATGGTCATAGCAGCAAGCCTGATAGAGTTCAAGGTGCTTGTGGACAACGTTCTCAGGCACATGGTGTGATTCATGGGGCTGCCCTGTGCAGGACCAGGAACAGGACTTCGATGATTCTTGCAGGTCTCTTCCAATTCAGTATATTATGTGGTTCTACGATCTCCCTCCTGCTCTGACGAAGCCAAGCCGTGTCCTGGCCCTCACCACGGCTCCAGCCGTGTTTTTTATTAGCTCCTGGGCTCCTTGCATCTCGACGTGTGCGCGCCTCTCTCCGTGGCATCGCGCCCCTCCGCCAGCCCCGGGCAAGCGCATAAAAGGGAGGGTCCCACCGCACGCCCAGTCAGCCCTTTGCGCACTGGCAGATTTCTCCCTTGGGAAGGAGCGGAGATATAAGATTAGCCCTGAGCAGATGTTCCAGCAACCAGGCTCGTCCGGAGCGAGAGCCCCATCCTTCCCCGCCGCCTCATTGCCCCGCTCTCGGCGCTCGCTCGCTCCCGCCTGCCGGGCCTCCCCGCGCGGCCCGATGACCTCATCCCCGGCATGTTTGCCATTACGCTTTGAGTTACCCAACCATTTTTTTCTTTAAAAATTAAAAAATATAAATTGCTGCTTTGTGAGATCAAAGTAACGATTTCTGGTGCATCTGGAAACTGGAGAAAAAAATTGGAGCAGCAACAGTTGCACAACTTCAAAGTGTTTTCTAACAATGATTTTTCTTCTTCCTCTCCTCCCCAATCTTTCAAGCATCAGATAAAGACAATGGGATCCATGGCTGTTTTCCAAAGAAATAACCTGCCTAAAGTGCCGTACAAAATCTCAAGTAGACAGGAAACACCTTACACGGCTTTATTCTTTCGATCAAATAGAAATAGTGAGAGACTCGTCTTTCTACAAGCCCAAATCCCGTCGTTTCTAAACGGCGTCTGCGGACTGTGTTATAACGCGTAGGTAAACGAGTTTCAGGCGCAGGCTGCCACTAAGTCTTTATTCTTTTATAGAGGTTTCTAAAAACCCAGCATATGCCCCGTATAACTCAGCAGCCGAGTGTAACCCAATAACTTCCAGCGAAGGAGCAGAGGGCAGAGACGAGGGAAGATTTCACCAACAAGACACCCTCGGGCTGACAGGGGATGTAGTGGACCGAGAGAAGCAGGTACCGGGAGCGGCAGGGAAATCATTATTCCGTTTATTAGTAGGATATGCCTGCCCCGGTACCCCAGTGGTCGAGGATCCCAAGAAGGCAGCAGAGCGAGTGGGAAAAGCACACTCTCCTCAAGCCCTGTTCTCTGCCGGCGTCATTGCTTTGGGCTCGGTGGCCCTCAGTGCCACCTCTAACTTTTCCAAAGAGAAGCACAAGGATATTTCCCTTCCCCACACGGTTTTCCATTCAAATCCCTTGGTCCTATGCGTGGGGACGGTGCCCGCAGCGAAATGCTGAGGTCGTAAAGGGCAAGCCCGCAGAGGCGGAGGCTCTAATGGCTTCGACCCTGCGCTCCTGACCCGGTGCCTCCCCCACGCTTGTCCCTTTTGCCCCCTTAACTACTTCAGGACTGTGCCTTTGAACTTGGAGCAGAGAAGAAACCCCCTTTGGCAGGGCGGTTTCCTGCGAAAAGGAAAAAGCCGACTGCGACTCTTGTGTGTCAGAAGATGTATCTGGAGCCCCGGGAACAGAAACCTTCGACAAGTCTTTAAAGTTAATGGACTAGCATAAGAAAGCAAAGAGGGAGAAGAAATCACCCAAAGAGCCGCAGAAAAGAAATCGCAGCTCTTTGTCATCTGCTTGGAAAAGCAAGAGAAGCCAGGCGTCTCTCTTCCACCAGCAAAAAACGGCCGAGCTGGGTCAGCAGAAGTCAAAAAGCGGAGCATGATCGGGGCAGGGGCCCTTAGCTGCAGGTCTGCATGCGATCATTCCCCTCGCAGTGCCCGCTTCGTGGCCGCGGCCTCGCCCGCCGCCTCCCCTGCCCGGGGGACTCGGGCGACAGCCCTGCTGACAGATGTGACACCTCGGGGTCACACCTTCCCCCTCCGCCCTGACACCGGGCATGCGGGTCGGCCTGTGAAACGTGGGCTTTACTGACCCGTTTTTATTGTAGCTGCATCTTCTCTGGTTTTCGCATCGGGTTTTTACTCCCTCTTTTGATTTTTAAACTCATGGCTCGGGTGGACGCCGTCCAGCCGGTGTTATGCGATTAATTCTCTTTGCGACTGCAAAGATTTGCAGGCCCCCCATTCCCTCTTTAGGTTTCACGACTGATCCCCGGCGAATTGGCTTCCAAGTCTGCACGGCGCAGCTTAAAAGCGACGCTTCAAAGGCCGCCTTTTCGTTTTTACGTCGGCATTGGAAAACAAATTGAGCAAACACTTCCCTCTCCCCGAGAGACCATCACGGCGCACAAGTCCCAAATCCTCGCTGGAGAAAAGACACCTCGGCAGCACTACACGAAGCGTGAAAATCTGGTGTGTCACCAGCCCTCGGGAGGTTTACATCACCGTCCCTTACGGTTTGCTGCCGTAAACCCGTACGGAATTGCAACATGAGCTCGACCCCTCCAGTCTTCGCGTACTCCCTAGAAATAACCATTGTTAAGAGCTACAGAACAAACTTTTCGGGGTCGGATCTCCGCAGCTGCAGTTTCCCTCCTCCACTGTTTCCCGGCTAAACGCCGAGGGGCTCGTCCTTTCAGAGAGCACCTTTTCGTCAGCGTATCGCCGTATTCCAAAACACGTGTGTCTAGAAACAGAACTAGGTTGGCGGCATTAACTCTTCTGGCCCTCTAACCCTGATCCCAGACTTAGAAATTGCTCATCTCCCGTTTGCAATACAGCTACATCGCAGAATAGGGGGAAACCCCACGGGGGAAAACGATTACAGAAATCAGTTCATGTTTATTTCTGGAGAAAAAGATCCGAAACAACAAACCAAACAACAACAAACCTGTAACCTATTTCAAATATGCCTAGGAGATCAATGTTATCTGTTTTCACATAAGCGGGGTTGACACCTCGTTTGCACGCTGGTGCAGCTCGAAAGCTTTTTATGGGTGTGTTCGTATATATATACAAATATATTTTCTTGAGAGAAACCCTCTGAATTTTGAGTACTGTGATTGGGTTTTGGTTTGAGGAACCTAGGTGCTCAGGAGGGTGATGAGGTTTTCCTTGTCTAATTACTCAAATAAGAACGAATTCGGACGACAGGAAGGGTTGAGGGCAAACTCACCCTCAACAAACTGGACAGGACTTGACACATGCTCGACAATCCGACCTGGGTTGCCTCTCCCAGAAAAGTCAGCCCCAAAGGAAGACAGACAGATAGATAGCTGGACAGACTGTCAGGCAGGGACGCGAATAGATTTTGCAAGTCAGAAAAGGAGCTTGAATTCAACCTGGAAAGGGGTGGCATAGTTCTGAGAATGGAGTTCACTCGGATTTATTGTTTGGATGGATGAATGCCTCTTTTGCAGGCATTGCTTTGATGGAAACAAAACAGCACCTACACTTCCCTGTCAAGTTCAGAGGAGGAAGGAGAACGTGGAGTAAACTGGTTTTTTCCTCAGCTGAAGCAAAAGATCGTACTCCAGACTAGACGGCCTGGCAGCTCAGACATAGCAGAAAGAGGGGTCACAACCAGGGGCTCATACTCACCCCGTCTGCTTTGCCAGCGGGTCCTGTGGACACCAGAGACAACACCTCTAGATGCCTTCAGACACAGAGCAGGCACNCCACACACACAAACAGCGACACGCGCGGCGTGAGAGGCAGGCGAGCCCCTGGGTGCAGGCTCCAAGCTGGAATAAGTTTCGGGAGCGGCGCGGGGAGCCCAGGCAGCCCCGCTGCTTTCCCGGGGCCGGGAAAGAGGGGAAGGTCGCAGGGACTCGGCGGCGCCGATTTGTGTCGGCCGCGGGGTTCCCAAAAACTCCTCCTCAGGCGGGGAGTCGCCGGCTCCACCAGGGCTCCGAGGAGGCCGTACCTGGGGTGGCTGCGGGCAGGCTGCCAGACAGTTTTCCCCTTCGCTTGCCCCCTGCCTTCACCCCTGCAGGGTACGCGCTACACACTAGACCCACGCCTACAGCACACCCGGCTCCGCACGCATCCTCCCGTGGAAGAGGCTCTACACGTACCTTCCGTGTATATTTTTCTTTTTTTTCCTCCTTTATATGTATTTTTTTTCCCCACACGTGATCTTAACTCTTATTCTTGGGATACGTTCACCATGGCAATTGATCGCTCCGTGTTTAGCCGATTTTCAGCAACAGCAATAAAAATGTACGGGCATTTACAGCTCTGTCTTAAGGATACACTCACTCCTTCGGAGTCGGCTTTAAAAGTACATTTGCCTAGACTTAGCTTAATCTCTCTGCCCAGACTTATCTCCCAAACCATCCTGTACCGTTTCAGTGTATTAGAATGTGCAAGAAGTTAAATATGTGTAAATACGCCTTTCCTGACTCAAAGCTGCCCAGCTCGCAAGAATCAGGGAGGAAAAAACTAAACCATATGTGTACAACGCCACATTCTGCATTGCACTATAAGATAAAGAGCTTTGCCGCATCGATTCAATGGAAGTCATTAAAAAGAAAGCCAGTGAAGCTTATATCCGTATTTGGGAGGCAAATGCTTGTTTATAAAATTTATTTGGGATATAACAACGCCAGGTGAGAGTTTGCAGGGCACTAGGAGAATCGGTGATGTATGAGCCTCAGTCGCCTGGAATAAAAGAGGTTGAAAGGATACTCGTCGGGGCTGATCCCTGGGACTTCAGGAGAAGGCGATAGCGGAGCCTCCCCGCTCGGGGTGAGCACCATGGGGGCAGGTAGAGAGACCCTCTGCTCCGAGACGCAGGAGTGATGCTCTACGCGCCCTCGGCACTGCCCTGGGCTCCAGGGCTCCAGCACACGGAGCCTCCGATGGAAACGCGAGGGGATCGGCGGGACTCGCGAGGCTTTGCCGAGAGAAGAATGAAAATGAGCAGCGGGCAGCGAACGCTGCACCCTTCACGGAATAATTCCGGACGCGCAAGGCTTTGTTTCTCGAAACGTACCAACCCACTCACTAATTGTTTCTATTTTCTTTCCCCTCCTAACTTGGTTTTCGTTTTATGGAAATTGCTGCAATTTTCCCCGCAGAGGTGAGTGTAAAGAGCCCACCACTGTTGCTTCCCCCGCTTGCCCCACGCACGTTGTCTACGGAGCACTTCCACGTGAACATGGATTTTTGCCTCTAGCTAATCCCAAAGTACTCTCAGACTATGGGCAATAATACATGACGGGGTGCTCGGGAACTCACAGATTTATTCCCTGCCTCAGCAAAACACGCTCGCTTTGCCCGTAACAGGATGAAGGCAATCATTGCCTTGCTTTAAGCCCTCCCCTAAAGCCCGTGGATGGGAACAGAGGCGTGTAATTATGCCCACCCACGGGCTTGGAGCCCGAGGAGGACAGTAGATGCAAGGGGCTCTGGAGTCGCCCCTCTCGTCCATCATCTCTCTTGCCTCGCCGGGGTGTGGAGACCTGCGGAGGCGAGGTGATGCAGGGCCAACGTGAGCTTTAACACCGCACTGCAAGTCTGAGAGAGGCTCAAGGTTGGGGTACACGGCCAGGATCAGACGTGGCTTTCCAAACTCCACGCCTCCGCTTTTATTTCGGAGGTAGCCCTAGCAGAGGTAATGGGGAACTAATAAAGGAAAGAAAGGAAAAGGTCGTATCGGAGCTCGTACTGCAAAAAAAGACGGCGGGCAGACGTTTTTGCCTGCCGGTGCGTTCATTCTGTTGTCTCTCCAGTTAGCAGCATCAGGTGTATTTTGCCCTGTCATTTTCGAAAACTAAATAAAGTTTTCCTGCGTGTCGTTAGCACGCTTCTCCCTCTTCCCCCACCTTACGGAGGTGACGGCCCTGGCCAGCCTTTGACTCGTCTCGTGTTTTCCGCCTTAAGGGAAGCGGGGAGCACTTAATAAATAACCCTCGATGAGCAAATCTGATCGCCTCTGCACAGTCCCCTCACATGTCCTTTTAAACCACTCGGCGACTGAAATCATCCCCAGTTTATGGCTCGCCTGAGGGAAAGGGCGGGGGAATTATCGTCAGGAAAGGGATGGACCGAGTCAGCCTCCTCTTCCTTGCAGGGCTTCACTACCCTGAAAGTGGAGTAGGGATTGCCCCTGATTCTGCTCTAAAACCTATTTGACGGGAAGAGCCCTCTGGGATGCGGAGATGACAGGACAGCCTTCAGTGCTGCGGCTGCATTCCGTACAGCAGGCAAGCACCGTTCCAGAGGGAGGAAGAGCTCTAAGAGAGAGGTTAAGGGACTCAGAAAGACCCTTTGAAGCGCCTCGTGCTCGCTTTTAACCTTTGGGAGGATGCAGTGAGTGCCCAGAGTCTTAGGAGGGAACACAGCTCAACTCCCTGCGCAGAGCCGCGCAGTGTCGCGGCACAGGGCTCATGCGATACTCCCGCACACAACCCGCAATACGGGCTGAGCCGGGTTCCCTTCCCGGGAGGACGAGTTTGAAAGTCTCCTTGAATCCACGGAGCTCGGGGTCCGCTCCCTCGTCCCAGTCAGGGCAGCGAGACACAGGCAAAAGCAGTTCCCGACCCCGTGCCATGAGGAAGCAGGGCGCTGTGCGGAGCCGGGCAGCGTAGGGCACCGGGCAGGGATGGAGGGCGGAGGACAGGGCCCGGGATGGGGAGCGCAGAGCATCGGGCAGGGATGGAAAGCGCAGGGCAAAGGGCAGGGATGGGGAGCGCAGAGCACCGGGCCGGGATGGAGAGCGCAGGGCACCGGGCCGGGNGCTGCCCTCTGGCGCTCGCCGCCGCGCACTGCGGCCCCGCCCGCAGGGACCCCGCGGCTCCCCCGCGCTGCGGAAGCGCCTTCCCGCACACGGAGCCCGAGCGATGCTCCCCCACCGCCGCTTCACTCCTGCGGCACCTTCCCAATGATCCCCACTGGCCGCTGAGTTTCGAGGTGGAGAGCGGGGAGAGGCCCGCAACAGCAGCAGGCAGGGATGTGCCATCCTCGAGATACCCACCAGCAGTGATACAGCCATGAACGGAGGGACCAGCTGCCTAAAAAAAACCCAAATGCCAACCCAAACTGTTTGCTGTTCAGGAAATTTAGTAATTATTTTTTCCTCTCCCTGCAGTAGAATTACCTTTCTTTTGATATTAGATCCTTGGAGAGGCCCTTACACTCACACTGCAAGAAGGAGACAAAGATTAAGAGACATTTTCAAGATTTTGCAGCACAACAGAGTACTAAGGTAGAAATCAACAGCCTATTGGTTTCTGGGAAGCACACAATTCGGATGCTATCACTAAATGTATTATTTATTACTTTCTACTGATCTGTCTGCCCTTCAGCACTTTTCACTGTTTATTTACACCACAAGCATCACCAAAAGAGCACTTCAGGAAGAAATACTATAACTCAGTGCCAAGTGAAGGCATCTTGAACTAGAAGGCTCAAAATGCTTGGTAAATATTTACCTCCCAATATATGTGTAATGAAGTCTCTTATGCCTCATTCATAGTGAGGAAACTGAGGCAAAGAATCCTGCTCAAAGTTAAGCATCCTGCTCAAATGCGACAAAGAAATAAAAATATGCTTTTAGATTTTCTTTGCTTGACCAAAGAGCAAAACTTCTTGCAGAGAAAGTAGTAAAGGAGCAGAAAACTGCAAGGCAGACAACAAAGGCTCCAATCGGATTAAAAGCAATACACCAAACTGACCTTGATGATGCACATTTTGCTGTTTTCCGTGAAGCTGCAGCAAAATATTCAACGAATCTGACAGGGAATATTCAATATTCTCTATTCATTAAATTCTCTCTCTCTTTTTTTTTTTTTTTTTTTTT
>VZTB01016261.1:247835-266586 GCA_013397245.1 Thryothorus ludovicianus | reverse complement strand
TTTTTTAACTGGAGAGAGGTAAAACATCCTCCCCAAAACCTTGCAGCATCCATTAAATCTTCTCAGGCCATCCCAAAATTTCCTTTGACAAACTATTAATCATCTACTGAAATATTGAAATATCCTCATAAGCCATAAAGACAACATGCACACTCAAGGTAATTCACCTTCTCAAAGGCAAGCAGAAAGTAGAGTGAAGCCCATTGGGTCAGAACTTGGCTGGCTTGAAGAAGAAAAAAAGTGGAGTTTCTACTGTCAGTGTGTGATGCTGGTAAGCAAAGTGGATTAAAACAGCAGCAAAGCTCATCACTTTTCAACAATATCTCTGTAGGAATTAGGCCCATTTGTTACAAGTCACCCAAAAAAGCACATTTCATCTTCAGAGGAGCCAGAACAACCCACATACAAATCAGCAACACATCTGAATTTACAGAATCACAGGATGGGTCTGGCTGGCAGGGACCACAGTGGGTCAGCTGCTCCAACCTCCCTGCTCAAGCAGGCTCATTCCAGAGCATGTGGCACAGGATTGTGTCCAGATGGTTCTGGAATATCTCCAGTGAGGGATACTGTACAACATCTCTGGGCAATCCATTCCAGTGCACCTGCACAGTAAAGAAGTTCTTTCTTGTGTTCAGGTGGAACTTCCTGTGCATCAGTTTCTGTCTGTTGCCTCTTGTCCTAGTGCTTGGCAATACCAAGAAAGGTGTGACTGGAGCCTGGCTCCATCCTCTTGACCCTCCCTGCAGACACTCACAGACACCGGTGAGCCCCTCTCAGACATCTCTTCTAGAGGCTGAACAGGCCCAACTCTCTCAGCCTTTCCGCATAAGAGATTCGAGATCTTCAGAACCCCAGCGCATCCCTGGGCCATTTTGGCAATGGTTATTAACCACCAAAATGATACTTTCCCAACAGCTCACACACAGAACCTGCAGCGCTCATGCAGTGCACGCAGTAAATTCGTTCACTTTACAGCTTCCTTCTAGGGGGTTCATGTTGGTGAACTTAAGGTAGGAGTGTCACAGTTTGAATCAGTTGTCTCAATGGTGACAGCAGTAATCCTTTCCCAAACAGCAAGGCCCTTCTTACTCACGCATCAATGTGCATGCATAGCAGAGACACTAGCTCTGAGACAGAAATGGGTTGTCATTCACATCCAGTGCTTCTTCCCCCTGAATATCCACAAAATTTCAACTCTGGGGGGTGTGCAAGCAGTTATATCACTAAAGGAAAGTTAACGAGGACTATCTAAAAATAATGGATGCCACACTGCCACTTGCAGTTTACATTCCGCCTACAACCCTAAGGAGAAAATTTCTCTTTTTCCCATTCTTACTGTAGGAACATCTGCCAGACAGGCCATGAAGGAGTAAGTGTGGGCAGAGCAAACCCCAACCCACTCATAGATATCTCTTGGCTTAAATACTCAAGCGGCACTTATTGAAATCTTTGTTATTCATTCAGCAAACACCACAAAGACACTCTTCAAATATATTTAACACACTATTTCCAGTCACAATAAAAAGTCAGTCTCACAACATTCAACACACAGGTTTTACTTTACTCAGAGAGGGATGTGGCTAAGGGGAGGAAGCATGAAGCCAGAAACCACCTACACCGGAAACTCTGGATAATGCCAAAGTAGTCTTGTTTTCTTAAGTTTCTCCTTATTTGGCTTAATGATTTCTTTCTATAAATCCTGGGGCATCAGGAAAGAACTTTTCAGTAAAGGTAGTGAGAACATACATCCTTTGTTTCAAACCAAAGTTCCATTAATTTTTTCAGCATGTGACCATCATTTCACATTGATGGATAACAATAAAGTCATGTCAAACTGAAATTGGAGGAATTGCAGTCATAGACACCACGGCACATGGGACAAGTGACATTGTCCACCTACCATCTTCTCTGTGCTTTGTGTCCCTACTTGAACTGTGAGCATCTGGTTTCAGAATGGTTTAGGACACAAGAGAGATGTGGTACTACCTTGCTCTGCCATAAGCTATTATTTCCCACCTGTGAGGGTTAATCCAGTAGCCCCTCAAATTAGACTCAGACTGTCTTTACATTTACTGTACTGAGGAAGCAGATGGCTCACCTTATGCCACCATCACACTCAGCTCCTGTCAGCTGCATGTGTGAGGCTAAGATCATGCTATCACAGGCTTTATAAGCAAAGCTCTACAAGCATGCTGTTACTTCTAAACATTTAATAACTTTTAAGGATTTTTGTTCTGCAGCTCTTGTCTTGACGTTTCATCTTGCACATATAGCAAATGTAGCACATCTGGAACTGATTGAGCCTTCTGGTGTGGCACAGATTTGCTCTGTTCCTGTCTCACAGCCATGTTGGAATGCTGAGAGCACGACAGCACAACAGACACTAAGCTCAGTGCTTAATTTTATGTCCACAGGCAGCACGAGACCACTCCTGTAGTGGATAATCTCATCTTCAGTCATCTTCAGTTCTGTGACAGCAATTTACAGCAGTGCCAGAACATCTTCCCAGGTGTTAAACTGTTTACTTTACCTCTGCAGGATGTTGGCATTTGGTTTTGTATAAAATAATTGCGACACCAAGGCTGCTGTCTACAAGTGAAATGATCAGTGAATCTTCCATTTCCATAATAATATGGGACTGTTGTAGGTAAAATTATTTCTTATTGACACAGATTATATACTTACCTGTCAAACCTTCCAATATGACCATTAGCACAACCAACAGAGTAACAGAAAAGACGGTGAGAATAAGAGCAGAATCTTTTGTGATAAAGAGAATTTTCCATTACTTCAGCTGTCGTCTGGACAAGATGATAAAAAGCTTCATTGGGAATTCAATATTTAACAAGTCTTCTTTCACAGCATAGTGAGCTAAAAAAACCCAAACCAAAACACAAAAGCTTTAAGCAGATAAATTAATGTCCCATATGACTACAGTTTTGCTGCAGCATTTTTCCCAAAACTGGCTGATGCTAACAGTAAAGTCCCACTAGGCAAGAGACTTTAGAAAGATGAGAGAGGTCTGGGTGCTTCCAAGGCTTTTGACTACACAATACAATGACATTCTTCTTGCAGCTACTGTCAAATTTACCTTGGAAGAATGAACAGGTCAAATAATTTAAAGGAAATTAGACCGTCCAAAACAGCAGAAAGAGGGGTTTTCTTTTCCTGTCAAGAACAGATAATATATTTCCTGAACAAACACTCTCTTCCACTAGACTTCCTGCACCAGCTTGCTAGGCTATTTCTATCTGTGCAGCAGTCCATCAGTCATAAAAAACAGGTAGGCAGCATCCAGGAGTTTACATGCACAGATCAAAATGGTGAAAGAGCCATCTGTTGTACTGAATATAATTCTAACCAAGCCAGACCACTGAAAGAACACACTTTTATCAGCAGTATTTACACCACACTGTTGTCAGGACCATGGTGGCCCTTAACAAGGACAAGAAAACATATGCTTTGATAACCTATGGTTCCCAAAACATTTAGATGCAGGTCAGTCCCCAAGGATCCCAATTCACTGGCCTTCCTTAGACTTTCAGCTCACTTTTATGAGCTTTAATGGCTGCAGCCATAATCCTGCAAAGGAGCTTTGCTTGAATTTGTTGTAGACAAACAGACACTGAATCAGAACTATGCAGAAAGTCTTCTGGGGAATCTGAGAAGCCAGGTAAACTAAGTATACTTCAACCACATCTTTAAGAGTTACAACTGAATTCCAGTATAATTTACAATGTCCATGCACTCTAGCTATTTGAGGCAGGGATGTATGCTGGAGCAGTCCCAGAGTTAATTTATGGGGCCAACCATCATTTGGAATCTCTGCTGCAGAAAACATTGTTCCTGAATTTTAGATTCAGTAAACTTTGCATTCTAAACTGAAAGCACAGAGCTGAGACTCACTCTGTGATATCATTACTTCCTAGGAACAACTAGCTGGAAAAAGAAATATCTCAAGTGTATAAATATTTTCATTAGATTTTTGCAAGTAATTCACTGTGGAGTTGATGTTTTATTTCTAAAGATGTGTGAGTCTCACCAGGAGATGCCATGTTCAATATATATATGTAGTGGTTGGGATCTGCAGTGCACCGACATACAGAAGGAGATTTTGAGTCCAAGGCACAAATTACTGGTGCATTCCAAATAAAAGATCATTGTTTCTGCTTCCTTTTCTTCAGTAAGCAACACAGCAAGGGGTAAGGATACATCTCCACGTTTTAACTCTTTTTACATCAGTTAGGAAATAAACATTTGGACCTTTTTCTCACCTTGTCCTGGAAGAACAGCTTACAGTGATGTCCACAACACCACAAGGCATATCTATACCACACTGCAGCTGGGATGAGGAGTGTGCTTTCTGCAGTAACTCCCCACCAACTGCACTTCAGCTGACATCACAGAGAAGTTTTAGAGAACGTGGTTTGGATAAAAACAAACATGAAAATGTGTTCCAGTAATGCACCTACTTTGTTGCAAACAAACATTAAATCCCCAGCACTAGTTAGCGTGAAACAAATAATTATGAAACATAAAGCATCAAGCCTTCTCCAACAATTGTTTTCTAAACAGCTGTTCTAACTCTACTGCACTACTTAGTAAACTTACCACAGAACCCTGTATAGAATGGGTGCTTGTAAAACATTCACATGAGGAAACAGGGAGCTAGAACAGGAGAGAGTAGCTTGGAACCAAATCATTGCTTCAAGCTCAGCTAAACCACCTGAATGCCAAGATGGTTAACTTTGCAGAGAAAACATGCTCTAAGAAAACTGAAATAGGCAACAGATAGCTGCAAACATTTGCTATCTCCTCTCCAGGGATTTTAAGAACATTGTTGTTAATGGAATCGGGATTATTTCACTGGGCAAACATGTTATTTTGAGAATTCCTACAGGAGCAACTAAAAGGAAAAGCTAACTCAACGATCAGTAGGTTAATATACTCAATTTATACTCTTTTTCTGAAGATGAAAAAACTCGTATATTTCCTTACTTAAAGCAAATAGGCAAATAAGACTTGTTCGACTGACAGGAGAAAGGGAAGGCAAAACCTCCAATGTCTTATTGAATTAAAAAGAGGCAAATTAGTGAATTTTATTGAAACGCAGATAATTATGCAACACCTTAAACCCTCACCCCAAAGAAAAGGCTCTTTTGAAGGTTTTTTTCCCTGCCTTATGTACATGATTTTCTGAAAAAGAATCTAACAGTTTTGGAAAGATTGCTCAGAACAGCTTAAGTAACAAATCAAAATTACCTGTTGGTGTCAACCCCTCCTATGAACGCTTCTATTTCCCTTCAGTTGCAGAGAAGGTGTGTTGAATGGCAACTCTATATATTAGGTGATTTGAGAATCAGAAGTGTAAAGAGACTTTGAAACTGTGATTTGTCTTTTGAATATATGCTTCTATCTTTTCTAGTGAAAAAGAGATATGAGTAGAAACAAGATACACTAGTATTAAAGGTTTTCAGAGTTTTCATGAGGACAGTGTCAGCTTCTCTTAAGGTACATACTGTGGGACCTTTGCAGAAATCACTCTATATTAAAAAGCACCACAGCAAACATTTTATGCTAAGTCAGGAAGCAGCAGTAATTGTGTGCCTTAATTTTTTATCTTTGTGCCCTAATGCAGCTGTTAAACACTGGCAAAATTTTGTAAATCTATGCAAATATAAACAATTATAACGTGTCCTTTCCTTGTCCACTATAGCTTATTTAAAACCAGGGGCAATCTTTGAATATACTTATTCTTTTCAGAGGACATTACCTTAGACTTGTCTATACTGAGCTTGGTTCCATTCAGTCTGTCTCCATCCACTCTGCTTCTCTAGTCTTGACTAATTTTAGAAAATCTGTCATCATCAAGTTCTTGCATGGCAGTTCTCTTCTTCAGATCCCTAACAAATAAATACAGGTCTCAGCACAGATCTGGAGACGCTCAGTCCTCAGCTTTATGTTTTGGAAAATTAAATATTTCTTTCTGAATCAACTCACTATAATTAACTAAATACTGCTTTTTAGAAAAACCCCAAAACAACCAACCAAGCAACTGCACTATGTAGAAACACACCCCCTCACCACCTCCATGTTTTACTAACTCAGTCATGTAAGACTGCAATCTTTCATGACAAATGCCACAGGCATAGTGGTTATGAGCTGCCAGAGTACAGGATTAACTCAATTTACATTACACTACAGCAATTTCAAACACAGCACCATGAAGTGTAACGACACAGTTAAATATGCTGGCACAGGACCAGGAGGGCTTTCATTACCTTTTAACATATACTACTACCCCTCTTCAGGACATGGTGTCTCCTCTTAGCAATTCCCCACACATTCCCCAACAAGTGCCACAATCCATGGGTCCAAGTCTGTAGATCTTGTGAGGCTCAAGATCAGGGCAGGCTAACACTGTTCTCCCACCACTACACTTTCTCAAGGCTCAGTAGTGAAGAGCCCATAAAGAGCCATTTAAATCGATTCTAGCACTGACTCTGGCACAATTTTCTAAAGAAGCAATTTTGTAAACTTTACAGAAAGTTCTCTGATTCTTAACCCAAGATTTCTCTGATTCAAGATTACGTCTTCTCTTCTACACCTAAATCCTAGACTTCATGCTTGAAAATCCTGGAGCTTCCTGCTAAACAGAAAAGTAGGTGAAAATAGGAGCAGCTGAAACACGTCATTTCTCACTGAAGTACCTCAGACCTGACCAGCAGGATGGCACAAATGGCAGAAGTGAAATTCACTTCACACAAACTACATAGATACAAAAATAAAATTTGCACAGAATTTGAAGACACTATAGGGAGAAGCAGTAAGTTCTCTCTTCATCACCCTGAGTATTAATTTTTAAGTCTCTGCTTTTATTCTGGTTATCCAAGAACATGTTCAATCATCATATCAAAGCTGAATAATCCCCAACAGGATAAACTGTCCATCTGTAATAAGATCACATACACAGCTAAGTATGTTCTTGAGAGGATTACAAATCTTTCTGCTAGATTCTAATCACCTTGCCTACATTCCAGCTTCTTGCAGTTGTCAATGGAAAAATCCAAAAACCCACACAGGCAACCTTATTATCTGCTAATGCATGATTTCTTTGTGAATTGTGATTGCTCCTGTCCTCCCTCTTTGACTATCCAGACAAGCTTAATGCTGGTCCCACTGGAAATACCTGGCTTCATCATGCATATTTTTTAATGCAATCACCTTCAACGTTCTCCTTGGATCCTCCAGGAAAAGAAGTTTTTGTTTCAAACCAAAATGATTAATAATTAATAAATGATTTTGTTACAAATAACAAAGTCTCTGTCCCATGATACAAAAGTCCTCGCAACTACTCAGCAGCTTCTATTAAAATCCCACCACTCTCCTTATTTCTTGATAGATAGGGACAGCCAGTTCTTTGGCTTTCTCTGCTCCATCCTCCAAAACCTTTATCAGATGGGATTTGTCTTCCTGAAGCTTCTTGATTTCTTCCCTGATAGGTGCAAATTTTTGGATAACTGCCTCTGCTACCACCATTTTGTAGTGAGCAGTGTCGAGACCAGTGGCTTGGTGCAGCACTTCTTTGATGCTAAGCCCCGTTACTGCAGCGTGAATGGACACCAGATTGGAGACGCCGGGGCGAGCGGCGGGGTCGTAGGTCACCTCCGAGGTAAAGTCAGTCACAGCTTTGCGAAATTTCAGCACTATTTCATCAGGGCTGTCTGCTATGCTAACAGTAGCTAACTTCTGTGGGTCTGACTTGGACATCTTCACTGTTGGATCCCTGAGGGATTTTATCTTCTTCGTTGTACCTTTAAAAAAAAAAAAAAGTTATGAGCAGGGACAATGGTTTCTTATGACAATTGCTAAGAACAATGTGAAGCTTATGATGGAGCTGCTTATCCTTGCTCAAAAATGAATTGAGAGCACAATCGCGTACACTCTGTTTAGTCATTGCACCCTACCTGTCCTTCTAAGAAGCCATCTTTCTCCTCTCATAAACTAAATGAAGCCTCCATCTCTTCCATCCTCACTAAGCAGGAATTACTGCTGGGGCTACTTCTAATATTTTATGTGGCTTACATGCTGATTTTCCCCCCCAAATTTCTCCTCCCTTCTGTTACTGCACATCACTGAAAGGTTCTGAGCAGTGGAGAAACAGGTTAACTCCACTGGGAAAACCCCCCCCCCAAAAAAATCCCCTATTTCAGGAAAATCTCCTACTCAGAATCACTTGGAAATTCTCCTAAATCTCAGCAAAAACAGCTATTAAAATTCTCTAACTCAACACTGATCAGCTCTGTTAGACGTAAAGGACTGTTCAGATAAGGAAGGTGTGGGTATTGTACAAACTGTTAAGATGCATGTACATGAAATAAGACTACGAGAATACTGCAGAGTACTCACACCAATTGTTTTCAGACACCTAATACAGCCAACTAAATTACCTGCATACTGCTCATAGATAGCCTATGTACTCACTGAAAGGATAAGGGTTCTTCCAGCATACAATTCAGATTGCCCCAGAAAGTGCTTTGTTCTGAAATCACCTTTTGGAAGAATCTGTCCCTTTTCTGCAAATTTGAAAGAGTCCAGGTAATTAAATTGTCTACAGCTAGTGAGTCTGAATAAGTCTCTGCCTTCTCCATTCATCTAGGATATTTTGTTGGTTTGCATATACTTGTGAAGTTAAGAAGGAATGTTTTTTGGGAGCAAAATGAAATGTTCTTTTTCTTTTTTTTTTTTTTTTAATTTCAAATTGAGCTTTCTGTTTAATGGTAAACAGTCTCACCTGCTATCATAGGCTACATTCAGCTCCTCTTTATAGTTCTTACTACTCAATTAGAAACGGCAGAGTTTGCAATCCCTAATATTTTCAAAACTCCACTCTAGGTCTAACACCATTTTTGTCACTTTGAGGCTTGAAAATTGAGAAAGGTTTATTACTGCCTGTCTTTTCTAAGGTGAGAGCTCCTTGCCCTTTTGGGGGCGAAGGTCTCTGCTGTGCATTCCTCTACATTACTCACAACAAAGATGCAACGCTTCATCCTTGCCCAATTCTTCACGTTTCTTAACAAACATGCCATTTGTGCCATCTGACTCCTCCTCACCCCCCGGCCTATGACCTTACTGCTCAAAAATGGCTGAGAAGATTTTCCTTATAAGTCTTCCTGAGTCTAAGATCAAAACCGTAAAGTCTTAAGCTCTGTGACAGACACATATTGAAATACTCAAGTATATATTAAACACCCTTAAACAAAAATTGGAGCACTGTACACATAAACCAACAGGCTGTTCAGCGTGCTTAAAGTAAACACCTCCCACTCGGACACTGAAGAATTCTGCTTGCTTTCTCTCTTGCCTTGCTGCTTACATGCCTCCTGAACAAGCAACATGGAACAGAGACCCTACTCTTAAAAGTCCAGTACTTGAAGAGCAAGGCTGACTGGCAGCAGTAGAGTGCATCTGGCCCCATGAACTAGAATGCCAGACGTCACGTACATTCCTCGACCGTGGATTTCTAAAGCCTTATATCTATCTTGGGAGTTCATCTTCACAGCCTCTAGTCTCTTGGTGCCAGTTTTTAATTTTCCACTCCCTTAATATCAGTTTGCTCCCTTTTCTTGGTCCCTGAAACTATTTCCACAATATTTAAATCCATCTTCAACTTCGAAGTGCAGTTAAGGGAAAAAAAATAACCAAGACCAGCTTACTTAAAATGGCTTTGGGCACAGGAAAGAATTCTCCATATTTCTTGTTGAAATGTTGTGCTATATCTTGGGCTAGTTCCAGGTGCAGGACTTGATCTTCTCCAACAGGAACACGTGTTGACCTTTTAATAAAAGACAGATACAGGAAACTCAGCAAAGCTCTCTGGTTCTGCTGAAATGTTACTCAAGACTGTCACAGCTTCTGCTATGACTGAGGGCCAGATTGAGCCAAACACTCAGACCCAGCTAGATATAGGTGCTGTGGGAACAAGATCCCAAAGTGAACATATTCAAGGATGACTCTGCATTTTGTGCTGAACTGAAGCACATAACCAAGGGCAAAAATAGCCCTTTGTGAAGACATAGATGGCAAAGATACCTGTGAGAGCAACTCTTTAAACTCAGCTCAAAGAAAGGTTTCTGTAGGATCTCCTGCTGCCTCTTTAGAGATCAAAGAGCACGTTATAGTGTGCAAAGTAAGAAAGATCTGCAAGGCATAAAGTGCAAGCATCTTGTTATGTCAAGTCTTAGGAAAACATAACTGTTGTTGAGTTAGTACTGAGGATGTACCAAGGAAGGAAAGAAGAGAGTGTTTCTTTCTCATCACAATTGTATAAATCATGTGGTCCTGTGCCTCTATTGTCACAAGTATTATTAGAGGGTTAGAACTGCTAGATTCAAAGGATAATTTGATCTTCTATGTTGAACTCAATGGCTTGAATATGATTCTGGAGGGAATGAGGAGGTGAAGAATCCATTATTTCCCCTGGTGATTCTTTCCCACAGTTAATCATACTTGCTAAAAATGTATGATTCTTTTAGATGAGGCACACTTGAAATCTTGCCAGCTTTTGATTACTCTCCCATCCCCCAGCAAATTTTTTTTTTCTAAGGCTTATGGGGTATTCAGCTATGAATACTGGACATGTTCCAAAGTAAGGAAGTTCACTGTGTATCTTTTAAATTCCCAGAAAATTTCAGATCAACATGGTACTCTTTCCTTCCGATTCTGAATTACTGGGCTGACATCCAGGAATCAATTTGTCCACCTTTATTCCCAACCAGACAGCAAGGCAACCTAAAAACAATTACAGTAGTCAATAGGAAATCACAGTGCCCTACAACTGAGAGAAAATCAGTTACCATAATCAATATACTTAAAGTAGGTCAAAAGAAATGTTTCCATATGCCAAAATGGTTCCATATTCGCTAAGTTTGCCACTAAACAGAAAACATATTATCTCTATAAAAATCTCTGCATGATACCTTGCCTTTTTCCTTGATGGCTTTTTTTTCATATTTCTATTCTGGTGCTATTTTTACTCTTTTCTGTCATGTATTTACCTTCTGTCCATTTTCCTGTCTCTTTGATCCTTGGTTCATCTGAGCTAGTACTGTTTCTCCCCCTCCTCCAGCTCTAAATTCTACTTCATTGACTGCTGTCTTCTTTCTGTGTTTCTGTTTCTCACCAATTCTAATTCCTCATATTATTTTGTTTACATTAAAACATTTCTTATTAAAGATACTCAATCAAATTTCTTCAAAGAGATACTGTTTCTCTTTCAGTTCCTTGTTTTGTGCTCTGTGTGGACAGCCTTGCGTTAACACAGATAGTAGCCAACAAACCACTGGCTTTACTAAGGAAAGATGAAACACCTGATCTTATTAGAGATGGAAGAGACAGATGGTTGAGCTCAACCAAAACAATGTGATTTCTGATAAAGTTGTCTAAATTTCACCCTTAAGTACTTGACAATCAAATCACTCAAATATTTGACAATCAAATGGGAATCAGTTCAAATAAAATCATTGTAATATTCAAATTAATTTTGAGTTTTGCTTGTTTCCTATTATTTTTAGTTAAAATTTAGGTAAATTAGAAATACCATCTCTTGGTCTTCTAACAGTCCTGTTTTCCGTACTATGATCAATTAACATGAAATTTCTCTAGATACATTTTCCTGAATTCACAACTTCTTAATCTTGGTTAGTCTGACCTGACATTCTTGTCCTCAATCCTGTGTTACTTCTCTGTCCCAACCAATAATCACAACCTCCTTTAGAACAGAAGTGCACATGTACAAATGCCTCTGAATATAAAAATAATTCATACATGGTGCACTGTCTTTAACATTTACTTACTGAGACAGTTTAAATCATATTATGAAATACAACCAGTCATGACAATGCACTACAAATTCCATCAGCCAGGATACAGGCTTAGGCATGCTGAGCCCCCAGACCCTCACTTGGGACTATTCCCACTGCAGCACACAGTACAACACTGAGAAAACTGAACTAGCCCAGGCACTACAAGCTGCAGTTAATAACTCACTCTTTTTCATCAGTGTGAATTGGCCCACACAGAATCCCCCACAAATATTGGTGTACTACATACAGACAGTTTAAGTTCCTCTACAGTACACTGCATAAAATAAAGCATAACTACTTTTAAAAAAGCATATACATATATTTAAAGTAATACATATATTTAAACATCAGTTTTGTTATAATTCCTAGGAATTATTCTCACATGACCAGCTTTTGCTCTTTACAGTCCTGTCAGCAGCTTTTTGGCCAGGCTAGATTTCAACCAGCTACTTGAGAGTCTGTCATCCATTTCCAATCTTCTGATCTAATCACACCCAGCTCCCCTGCTCAATAAGTTAGCATGTTGACCTGACAAGCATTCATTCCAATGTAGCTGAACAGACATTGCCCATCACATTCTCCCTCTTACTTGTACAACAAAATATCTGCTGCTTGAAGCACAGGGTAAGTCAACAAACCAACAGTTCCTTCACTTTTCTGGCTGGCACGCTTCATCTGTTTGGAAAAGAAAAACAGAGAAGAATTACACTTCTGACTAATGATACCAAAGTCTGTGATTTTACTTAATTAGAATCCTGAATAATTGAGTAATTTATTATGTAGCTCTACAGAAGACAGTGTCATGTAAAATCCACTCCTTATGAATATAATCTGATTTATGTTCTATATTTCTGAATTTCCCTACACTGTTCTGATGTTCTAGTGAGAAGGGAACATAGGGTTTCTTTTGTTTTCTGTTTGTAATCTTACTAATGGAAATTTTTTCAAATGCAAAACAATCAGGCTGAGTTATTACACTTGTATATTACACATAGATCCTACTTTTTAAAGTGTCTTCAGCAATAAACTTTTGAAACACTTCATAATGGAGAAACAAAAAGGTATTAATACCTGTGTTAGAGATCAAGACACAGTGATCACACACAGTCACCAAGAGAGCCAGTGGCAGCTGGGAGAACCCAGAACTACAGAGGCAGAGTCCAGTGTTGTCTCCATTAGTTTACACTGCTCCTCTAATCCAACTAAAGGCATTCAAGGCCTTTGCTGCTCCCTGATGTGGCTCACCTAGATCAAGACAGTCAGGCTACAAACGAATTCTGCTCTAGCAATGGCAAATCTATGTTTTACTTTTAGCAATAAATATACTAACCCTCTTGAAATCTGAGTTATTTCATTAAGACTGTTCAAATGTATTCAGACTTGTCTCACACTCTCCAGCAGATCCTGTATTCTATCTACATCACTAAGTGCATAAGGTTCAGGGAACCTAATTTGCAAAGCCTAGCACCTGTAACACCTATCTGTAGGTCTGGAAAGTCAATCCAGTCAAAGTAGGATTTAAGAGCTTAACTTTAGAACCTCAGGTTTGAAAAGGTTTGCTTTAATCTACACCATGCATTAACACTGGTTGCTGTACTTAAGTTTTACTGGTTTTATTTAATTAAGAAGAAAAACAGGAAAAAAGAAAACATCTGGAGGTATTTAAGACTGCTCTGAACTCTGCAAGCCAAACTGCTCTTAAGCTGTTAGGTTTTTTTTTCCCTTTTTCAGATACTTCTCTCTCTTTTTTCTGCTTACTAAATGTCAAAATAAAATACAAGGAAATTAAATGCAAGAACTGTGTTGAAGCAGTCATACTGATGCAACACCAAGATTAAGAAGATGAACATTTGAAACTTGTAAAGGCAGTTAAGATACAATATCACTCAGCACATTTTTAATATTTATAATTTCTATACTCCTCTTCAAACATATGCCTCTTTTGAACCCTCTTCCATAAAATCAACAGAGCAGCCACTCTTTATAGTGGAAAAAGAAAAGCTGTTTATGGAAGTCCTTAATCAGCAAGGCTCAAGGTTTCCACTGCAATATTTTGCATTACTTTTGCATTATTAAATAAGCATTGAAATAACACCGAATGTTCTAGCAAACAATTTAACAACAGTAAACAAACCTCTTATTTAGGACAGTTTTTCTGCAAGTCTCTGCCAAAAACACAATTCTGTAGCTTCCAGCAGGAAAATGTTCACTAAGAGGAACAGACCTGGAGAGATATGTTTTCCTTTTTCTACCACAGGACTACAGAATTACTTAAACCTAAAGCAAGAATAACCAAGGTACAGTTGGTACTTCATAGGTGACATGTATTTCCAGGATGACATTTCTACTGAATTCCCAAAAATTTCTTTTAAATTAACCAAACTGTGCATACCTTCCACTGGGGCAAACGTAGCAGACGTGGCACATTAGTTAAGCACCCAAGAATCCAGGCAAGTTCTGCATGCTCAGGAACCTGAAAGTATGAAGTTAGAATCTATTTAAATCTTCTTCTTTTATATGCATATTTTCTCAAAGTCAATAAGAATAAATTGCATCAAGGACCAGAAAACCATTTATTTCTGTATATTACTTTTTCAGTAAGGTCAAGTGACAAGCTAATGGAAAGTTTTGGGCACTGCCAGGATTGAATGCTCTACATTAAAATAGACTAGCAAAGTTCTCGATCCTATCCACTCATAATCTAAACAAGAAAGAAAATGCTTTAGCAATAGCAGAGTTGAACACACTTGTAAACTCCTTTGCTTGCATACTTGATTCACTCTTTGCAATATTGGCAGGTTTGAATCTTTAAGAGCATGCTAACTATCTCAAAGATGTTCAAAGCTTCATGCCTGCAACATGATATAACAACCCAGACAGAAAGCAGTAAAAAGTGTTTGTTAACAAGTAAGAATTACTAGGATTATCAATTGCAATTCATTTGTTGTCACGTATTAAATATAGTAATTTCCTAGCTAGCAGTCATTGGACTACTTTGGTCACCAATGTGTAAAAGTATCCAACTTCCAGACTATAGCTCAGTGGTTAGAAATATTACAGGTTGATTCTTCCCCTTCTTTCTGCCTTTCCCACAGATTCAAGGTTTTTATTAATTCCCTCATGCTTATTTGACCTGCAATCTTCTGTGCACAAGACAAAGTGCAACAAAATACCGGAGTAAAATGAACTTCATGGAAAATACTAAGCACAAGACTCCGATTTCATCTAGAAAGAATCGCCATCTGGTTCAAAGTGGTTTCTCATTTCCTTCTTCTAGTCACGGACAGAGAGGAGATGGTGCTCTGTTGCACTTGTGTTGACAAGAACCCTCTTTAAAATCCATGCAGTCATTGATTCAGCTCTGTCAGATGTTGCTTTCGCAGCCAAGACTGCACGTGTGTTTCACTGGATCAGTGGCTTTGACATTACATCAGTTACCAAAACACCAAGTGATCTAAACAGCATTTTTTGAGTTGAATACACAGTTCTGGGCATTACCTACCAAGTTATACTCATTTCCCATCTTCAAACATGCAGTCCTTTCCTAAGTCAGACTGAAGTGCTGAATGTGCTGAAGAAAAAGCCTGATAAAACGGGGATGTAAAAGTATATGTAAAAGTATACCAAAGGGTAGAGATTTCAGTTGGAATAAAATTCAGTACTGGGGGCTAATGAGCCAGCATTCATCACCCAAATTGCAGTAACTGACTGTATATTGGTGTGTGAATCAGGAGGTTCTAGGCTTAAATCACAAATCATTTGTCAGACTACGGTTTAATCTACTGTGTTTTACTTGGCCAGAGGGGCAGGTAATTGCTGCCTTTGGTTGGTCATGGTGCATCTGCTCAAACCTTACTCACTTAGCTACAGTATTCCATCATAGTGATTGCATAAGTTTGATACAAAGAAACTGGAAGATGTGATGATGTATATGACAGCAGTAGAATAAAGGCTCAGTCTGCTCTTCCTTTCACTGAGCAATACCCATGGATCACAACCAGGAGAAGCCATTCTCCCAGATAAATTCCATCAGCTTCTTGCTGCAGGTCCATTTAAAACTGCAAGTAAATGTCTTCATTAAACAACCAAAACACAAGAATGTAAGAAATAACACTGTACTGCATCACAACAAAGGCAATGCAGCCTCCTGCTCTGTTTCCAGGAGTAGCACTTGGGGCAAACACATGAGCCTACTGCTTCCTACAATATCCTCCTCTCATACTTCTCCAGCACCCATAACTCTTGCACTAGGGAATATCAGAAGGTATTATCCCTGGCCCAGTCCTGAAGATGTATCCAGATTCCCCAGGAATGTGCCTAATCCCATTCTGAACCAGCTGATACTGCCCACTCCACAACCCCATGGAGCAGCAAGATCCAGAGGCTTAAACCTGAAGTGTAAAGAAATAATTTAGCCACTAATGTATCCATGTTTGTTTACTGGTTTTGAATACCATCTGTTTCTTATATTGCACAATTTAGTGAACAATTCCACATCCAGCTTATTCAATGTTTTTCTGATTCTGTAAACTTCAATTGCATATACACCTCAGCCTTCTCCTCTTCAAACTGAAGCAACCCTGCCTTCTGATTTTTTCCTTCTTAAGGCAGCTACACTATCCCCTGCTGCATAAATTCCTCTTCTTTATATCATAGCTAATTCATTAGTTCATTCTGGAGATGTAACTCTAAAACTTCACCCAGTATTCAAAAAATGGGCGCATTAAGGTTTAGTATGGTGACAAAACATCATCTCTGTTTTATTCACAATACCCTTTCTGGTGATGTGGTGATGATGACATATCATTAGCTCTTTTGAAAATTGCTTGTGCTAAGCCAATGATTTCAAAGAACTGCCCATGATGACACCAGGACTCTCCTTCCTGAATTGTGTGAAGAAGGTTTAGAATACCTCTACCCAGATGTTCTAAAGTATTTAAAGCTCTGCTACCCCTTATTTGTCTTTCCACTCTGTTTCATAAGTTCTTTTGGAATTCCTTTCCTTTGCATAGCATGAACTTCTGTTCACTACCTTCTTCAGGTCACAAAGGAATATGGTGACCAGAACTGCTCCCAGCATGAATCCCTGAGGAACATGACTGTTGACTGTGTCATTCAAAAAACAAGAAAAAAAAAAAGAGCATTACAGCTTATGTGGCTTTCAACAGTGAAAAGAAAAGAAACAGAGAAGAGACATCTCATATTTGCATAAATCTACAAAATGATTTTCAGTTGATTCCTGTTGTGTTAGGTAGTATTTATTGTGCTATCACAAGGAAAACCTTTGTCAAAGAAGCATCACTTTTCACACAATTTTCATTAAAGAGAGTACAACTGTTAGAGAGGTGTTCTGCTTGCATTTTTAATTCTTTTTTTTTTTTAAAGGAGGTTACCCAATAATCTAACTAGGATTTCAAGAAATAAAAGTATAGAGTTCCAATTAATTCAGGCTATTCTGTGTATACTTTAATCAGTAAAGAATTCATTTTCTTTTGTATTTTAAAATCTGACAACAAACTACTGTCCAGAGCTACAATGTACTTCAGGAATGACCCAATTTTTCAAAAGAGAACAGATGGGAATAAACTTAACTCTTTTCCAATGAAGACATAATTTTCTTAGTGTGCCCTCTCCCCCAGATACATCATTATAAAAATGATACAAATGGTAGAAAACCAGAATTGCATCTCCAATTAACTAAACTCACAACCAATGACAGTTCCTGAACTGTATGTCAAGCCAAACTCCAGAAGAATGCCACAATCACTGGTAATTCTGAAAATTAGTTATCTAATCAATTAAATCCTTCAGGTCAACTTCAGCTACTTTTGTCCCCTGAAAAAAATATAGTAGCCTGATTTCAGTATAAACATTATTTTCTTGGGAAATATTTATTGCAGCCCTGCTGAAAATATTTCCAGGAATAACAGTCTTTTAAGTGCTTTATTTATTGTTTCCCTTTACAAAGTCAACTATTTCCCATTAAAAATTTTCCAAAAAATCTTAACCAGATCCATGTAGCAATCCCCCTTTTCAGACAGCCAAAATTCTACCCTTTGCTCTTCTCAGTGAACACAAGTTTCTCTCTTTTCTCCTGCTCTGTGCTCTTGCTCATTTTAACAGTTTTCTTTCCTAATCTCATACAAGTCTGTAAAAACCATCAAAATTTCTCAAAGGACTGAGATGGTCATCTCTATGCTATTACCAGGGACACATTTCCTCCTTCAATCTCTATTGCATTAAGCATCTCCCACAACCTGGCTAACTAATCAGTAATCAAAGAGTTATTTCCAAAGCAAACTACTTACATTCCTTCCTTGTGGTCTGACAAGGCCAAGGCTGCATAGCCAGATTCCTTTTATTTTTTTAAAGCACAAGTATTTAATAGAGGTGACTGCTTCCAAATGATAATGAGCAGTTATCTGAAATTTGTTTCTTCACCTAAGTGCCCTGCTCCTCCCTTTTAAAAGACAAATAGCTTCTAAATTACTCACTTGTGCAGCCATTTGAAGTTATTAAACTTCAGATAACTCGGGTCACAATTTATACTTGGATCATCTCTGGAGCTTTATATGCTGAAGTACAATCTCAAGGCTTCTTCCTGAAGATCTGTTTTTTTGTCTTTGATGCTAGCTATTCCTTACCAAATTATTGCTGCTATTCCCTGGCCACAGCCAGTGATATATACATGGAGAAACAGTAGCTACTTTTAGTCCAAATAATTCTAAATTAATTTTTATGATGAGGCATACAGCTGAGGAAGACAGCAAGCCATGAGATTCAAGAAGTGGGAGAGGCATGAATACTGGAAGCAGATCTAAAAGCAGGCAAATCAGTAGCATTGGGCCTCAGCTGTCTGAGGTTATAATACAAAGCTGTGTGTT
>VZTB01016261.1:218777-245897 GCA_013397245.1 Thryothorus ludovicianus | reverse complement strand
TGAAGCATACAGCTGAGGAAGACAGCAAGCCATGAGATTCAAGAAGTGGGAGAGGCATGAATACTGGAAGCAGATCTAAAAGCAGGCAAATCAGTAGCATTGGGCCTCAGCTGTCTGAGGTTATAATACAAAGCTGTGTGTTTGCAGCTTCAGAAAAGGAGATGCAGTGTTTTATTTTCCAGATAGACTTCCTCAAGTTGCAACCTGTAGCCCTTCTCTGAAAGGCACTGCAAATTTGCTGCATTTCTATCATGTGGAAACAGCTTTCCCTCAGCACTGTAACCCCATTAAGGGCTACATTTTAAAGGGGCAGTAAATTTAAAAGATTTAGTTCTGATAGAGTAGAGTACAAACAAATAGTTTCAGGAGGTAATATAGATAGCTGTGTACTAAAAGAAATTGGAACAGAGAAAGGAAAGAGTCCTACATTTAAAATTAAATTAAATCTTTTTTTAGGACTTTTGTCTCTTCTGAAAGTACCAGTAAGGGCTTCTGCAAAATTCAAGAGGTCCTTTTACAAAGCAAATGATGCCCACATTTTTCTTGAGTAAGAGGTAAAGTTTTATTAATGCCTAAGGTTGCAGGCAATATGTTCAAGGTACTTAACAATGTGTCCCTCTATTATACAGCTAAAGAAAAAAAAGACCATAAACAAGACAAAAAAAAAAATAGACTATGCTTGAATCAAATGCACACAATGCAGGTACTCTTATGACAGAAAATTTGCAACAGTATCCCAAATTCCTGTTCAAAGAAATAATTGATTGGGTAGAATAAATTTATGGTTACAAAGGCAGTATCAGATTTAAAGAACATGTTAAGCAATGTATTGAATTGGGGGGTGGTTTTCTAGTTATTGCTGGTAAATGTGTCAGTATCCACAGCTTTCACTTTTGCCTTGGAAAAATTTAGTCACGTATCCTTATTTATATTTGGCTAAAACATCCAGAAATTAGACCGGTCTCTCCTTTCTGAAGAACCTGACCCAGAATATTCCTACTGGAATAAATTTTTACTGGTTATAAACCCCAATAGATCACAGTAATTTGGCCTAAGCTCCCTTTCCCCTCCTTTATTCATTATGAAATCAACTTATTTTCAGAAACATTCTCCTAGTATAACCCACAATACTGTTTGAATAAATAGTTTGGTGTGTCCAGAAGACTGGTGAAGAGAGGAAAATAAAAAGCTATATAATAGTATGAGAAGAAGAAGGTAAATTAAGGCAGAAAAAAAAAAATAGAAATCCTAGTGAACCATGACTTTCCTTCCCACTGAGCTCTGGTCCAGCCCATGAGAGAGAAAACAGAGGAATGAGAGAAGCAGAATAATTTTCTGAATTAAACAGTCACATACTTCCTCTTATGACAGGAAGTTTTCAATGGACCGTGCTAAATTAATGTACTTTAATGAATTTATAAGCTATGATGCAATGGAAGCTTTTCAGCCCCTCCGAAAATTGGACAAGGGGTAGCGTGAATCTATTCAAACTCTGCCCACAAAACAAAGCAGATGGATACTTCTGGAAAATAACACCAGTGAAACAGTGCACACATTTATATTGTTGAATTTTGGCTTTTGGAGTTAAGGCTAAGACAAATTTGCAAATTCCCACCTCCCAGAGTTACTGCTTCAATTTGCTTGCATGCTGCAAGAATGCTGCAGCTAATTATACTCAGAAAATAAATCACCCTATCCAGAAGGATGAAAACTGCAATTTTCCGCCCAGAAACTGAACATTATGTTGTCCAGAAACACACAGGACTCCTCAGAGAAGTGTTCTTGCAGTGTATCAAGCACTGCCTGCTGAATCAACTCTGATGGAATTTTAGTTTCTCTTGGGACATTTAGCATGTGTCTACTGCAATAGATAGGTGGACAGGAAGAACTGCCTGAGACCACATAAAAGCAAAATCAGTTTCTAATATTGTTTTGACTGTGAAGCAGATGAGATACAAGATGGTTATGGGTAAGAACTGAAATGTGTAGTGTACCCACCACAAATCAGAGAAAATGGCTTATATCATATAAGTTTACCATGTGTGCAGATTGCATACTGTCTTCCTTATTTACCCCCCCCATAGTCTTTTTTGGTTTTAATAAAAGATCTAAGTTTTATGGAAGACGACTGTTACAGCTTTTATCAGTTATGGCACAATTTAAGGAATATATTTTCTGTTTCTTCTAATACTCTCACGATATGTTGTATAAGTCAATATTCCATAACTTCTTTTTTATGCCCAGTAGGCAAAGGCAGCCACTTAAAGCATATCTTGGAATTATTTTCTCTAAGAGAGTTTCATACATCTTGCAGCTGTACTCCAAATAAAAATGCACTATTTTGAAATATGCATTTATTTTTACTTTTTAGCCTTACTAAAATTGTTGCTTTTCTATAACTCCCTACTTGAGAAAATACAATTAAACAAGCTGTAATGAAAGAGCTGCTGTCACTGGGAGGCCAATTTACTGCCCAACATATACCACAATTGTTTTTCTAGATATTCTAATTAAAAGTGCTTGTTTATAACTCTTCACAGACAATGTGGTCCCAAATACTACCCTAATTATTCATCACCATCTTTCTTGCTTCTAAATATTTTCAAGTTATCATCACTTGTTCTTTGTAGCCACTACTTCCCTAGGCTGGAATTCAAGTTTTTATATGGCAATGTAAGTGTGGGAGGTATTTTGTTGAGTTGCAATGTATTAAGACCAAATATACAGCCAGCCATTAACTTACTGTTTGTACATGTTCTAAAACAATATAATCTATAAATGGTAAATTCTGAAGCATACAAAACTAATTTTCATCCAACTAGCACTTTCCATTTATAGGTAATTTAGCTGTATATCCAATACATAAGAACATAAGCCATATGCTCTCTAAACACTATAATAAAAATTTGTCTATGCAAAATTTCTGTCACTTTTATTTAATTTTAGTTGGAAGGTGAGGACATCACTGAAATCTGTACTTCACCAGTATCTCTATCCTAAGAGCACCTTTTGGATCTAGTATAAGCACGAGAGGTATCTGTTCTCACAACACTTGCTCCCAGCAGTCAGTCTGTGATTCATATTGCTCAGCCTTTTGTCTCTTGCTTGTATTGAAAAGGATGATAAAATGTATGAAAACTCTGGAGGCAGGTATTTCAGATATCTCTGGATTAGAGACTTGGAAAATGCCTAAGTAAGTAAAATAAGTGAAACCACTACCAAAAGGCACAGGTTTTTTGAGAAACTAAGTAGCATTATTTTTTTTCATATATGGCAAACATATTCCAGAGAAGCAGCAAAATACAGAAAGATTACACCAAACAAACAAAGAACAACAAAAAAAAATCTTTTCAGGATTCTAGACAATTCTTGCTCAGGGTAACCTAGAGAAAGTGAGAGGACACAACAGCATTTCCATAAATGACTGCATGAGCAATGCCCTTAGTGGGGCTTACCATTACTAGAATACTTCTGTAGTGCAAGAATTTAATTGTGCCTTTACTGCTACAGAATCAAGGTACAGAAAAAGTCATCAATTGTGGTGAGTTGAGGTGATTAAAACTAGACGTTCATAAACAATAATTTTGTTGCATGGTGTTTGTTTAAAAAAATGAACAGAAATGTCATAGAGGAGTAATTAAAGGAACATTTCTGTGATCTACAAATTTGGTAATTTTCTAGCAAGAACTCAAAATACAACAATAATTACAGCGTGCTAAGTTACTGAGAATTATCTCATTTAGCAGTTTGATCTGCTATTGAAAAAACTTACTCTGTCCATAACGAAATACCTAATCCAGTTCTCTAACTGTGACTAGATTTTCACCGCTTTCCTGCTGATCTTTGGAAGTACACACTCTATTTCAAGAGTGTACTCTATACAAGCAGTTTTGGTCACTTTGCTTTGCACCTCAGCCAAATGTTTGTAAACAAAAGTGGGGCTTTTTTAGACCACCCCTGGAGACTGCTACAGTGGCTTAAAAGGAGGCCAGCTCCTTTATTTTTTTGAAATCTGAGACATTTCCAATCAAAATCAAGCAATAAACTTTCTTGATTAGCAATAGCTGCAATCCATCTTACACCTTCATTCTTAGGAACAATCATCTCGATATTATGACATTCCAGAACGTACTATTTCATTATCATACTAAAACAATAATCACATTAGCAAGGTTCCTGTCTCCTTTCCTCACATCAAGAGCTACATGCAGACACTCCTTTTAATTGCTTCCAGAGAAACATCTGGTGCTGCCTGTGTAAATGTAACAGATCATAGTGCATCTCTGGGTATACCTGACTGCTTCATACAGCTTGCTCTGGGGAAGCTGACAAACCACTTCAGCCTGAACCAGTGCTGAAACAGTCTATATTCACAAACAACTGTAATTGTTTTTTAGACTGCAGTGTGACAATGAGCTTTCAAAAATATGCTAGACCCAGACACTTCTGAAAATTGTATGGATACTTGTATGGTAAATATCGGTAGGAATAACATTCAAGATATCAGACAGGCTCAAACATTCAATCTAATGGTTTAGATTTAATGAGAACAATGACCCTTAGATCCAAACAGATATGGACACAGAAAAATTAAGATAAAAACTCAGTCTATTTAACTCAGGCCACCTAACCACCACAAGGAAAATCAGAATCGTATTTGGTAGAAACTTTCATTTGATAAAGCCGAACATGTTCAAATTTATCTATCTTAGGCTTTCACTGGTTTTTGATTGTATTGGTACTATAGAAACACTGCACAAAGAGCCACCATTTCCTGAGTCTTACACTTTCTCCTTGGAGGTTCAAAGATTCAAACTCTGCATTATTATATTGTGAAAGATATAACCCACTTTCTGTGGCCGAGTGCAATGGAAGATCCTCACAGATAATCTGCTGGCTTCAAGGGAAGCCTGAGCGCTGGTTTTAGCAAAACCTGGAACAGCACTAGTTTAGCTTTTAGACCAGTAGGAACATAAAAAAAGCAACACTGGACCAGATCAAATATCTATCTCTGACAGCAACTGATGAAAAAAAAAAGAACGTAAGTGCAGAAAAGCATGGGTACTCTCCCATCTGTGGTTTCACTGCTTCCTGTAGAGGTGACTGGTCAGATACGCAACAGTCCCAAAGCAATTTTTCAGATTAATTTGTCAAGTCCCTTTCTGAATTCATATAAATTTCAGCATGCACTGTATCCTGTATCAAGGGGTTTTGTAACCCAATTGAGGATTTTGTGAAATGCAGCATTGTAATGCTTGTGTTGAATCTTCCAGGTGTTAACTTGTTTTGATATTTGTCAGTTCACATTCTTCAGTGGACAAAACACTTTCTCCACATCATCTGCAATTTTATAAACCTTCACTTTATTCCTCCCTAACCATAACTTGCAAAGCATTTGTCCTTAATGCTGAAGAGTCCTCTCTGTGTACCTAGCCACTGATGCTGTGTTGTAACTAATTGAATTGTTCAGTTGCTTGAAAACAAGAAAAAAAATCCCTCTAGACTGGTTTTTACTGCATCATTGGCTTGTAACTCACCTTGCAATTATTCCAGCTAATGACTTCATCATTTTGAGGTTGACAAGACAGAGTAGAGGAAAATTAAAACCCAAGCTGGTAACATATTTAAAATGATAAACAGATTTGAAAAAAAAATGGGGTGAATTTATTTAAACGTATTTCCACTAGAATTCTGAGCTCATCTATTTAGACTGTTTTTTTAATACAGAGGAAAAGTGAAGCAGGAAGTGTATCTGTCTTCATCAATTCATTATTCACCAGGGATATAGAGCTATGATTGCCATTTGCAGTTTAACAACCCCAGGAAACTCTGCCTGTAAAGAATTCGAGGAGGGGAAGAATGCAACACTGTTTCAGCTTCCACTGATAAAATTCAGATTCTGTGGGCACATCACCTTTGCAGTTCTGTTGCAAGGTGGACACCCACTTAAGGGAGGCATTCACAAGAGCAGAAGCTATGATACATCTGTGTCTGTGGAAATTATACAACTTTGCCAGTTTAGAGTCAATAACAGAAAGCTCATTGAGCAAGAAACTAAGTTGTGCTCCAGGAAAGTATAGCATGTGATAGCTACATGCCAAGTGGGAAAGTAAGGCCAGTATCCCTTGGGGTAGTCAAGAGAAGCACATATGAATTACCAGATTAGATAGAAAAGCGTGCACATGAAAAGGAGGTTATAGACATGGAGGTTATAAATACGGGAAAATAAGTCCCAGAGAAGATGTAACCCCCCTGGCGATCACAGTTGAACTGATACAAAATTTATCATGTAAATAATTTGTTACTTTGTGATTACTGTGCAGCTAGCAGAATAAGTGGCAAGAGCTGATACAAAAGCATAGAAACATGTTTTCCTTACCTTTATGGTTATACAGGCCACATTTATGCATTTATGAGCCACCCTTTTGCGACTAAAGTGAGATTTACAGAGACAAATCAGTGGTCTTCTAAATGGTCAATGAGTAAAATACTCATAACCTGCAAAACTCCTATCTCTGCTTCAGAAATTTATAGTGTACTTATCCCTAAATGGGCTTCTCAGTAATGGTTGCAGCCTTCAAAATTTCAAAACTGCAGCAAGGGATAATTTTAAAATCCAACACTGCTAACATTTTCTAGGACCACCAACACAAATATGCTAAAAGAGTTCAGCAATGCTACACTCATTCATTAAGATGTGTGGAAAGCCACTTAATCAGAAACAAATCCAACACACCAGGAGCACTCACCAGCGACTGCCGGAACAAGAAACACTTCTTTGGGTCAATCCCACAGGCAAGGATGGCAGCAGTGGTGTCCAGGATGTTCTGGCGCAGGACAGCTGGCTCCTTGGGCATGGTGAGAGAGTGCATGTCCATAATGCTGTAGAGCACTGAGCTGCACTTTTCCTGCAGATTCACCCAGTTCTGAATGGCTCCAAGGTAGTTACCCAGATGAGGGGTCCCAGTTGGCTGGATACCAGAGAAAATCCGATCCACGACCATATTCTGTGACAAAGCATTGGCAAAATTAACACATGCTTTTTTTTTACAGATTATTTAATATTTAAAGTAATTTTAAAAGCCTCATTTATGCCTGTCTCTTCTCCCCTCCAGTTAGCGTATTAATGTATAAATGATCTCAGAACCAATAATTGCAGTCAGTTAAAATACTCTATCTCACAGCAGAGACTGGGAACTCCCATAATTTAAAGGTGTCAGACTGCATATGCAAAAAAATACAACTCTAAATAAGATTGGTGAAAAGTTGGTCTCAGAAACAGAGTGGTAGATTCTTTCATCTTCTTTTTCACCAAAGCTGTATGTTTCTCTTTAGTTTCTATATCCACACTTCAGTTTCTATATCCACTCTGATACAGAAATTTAGGGTCACAGTGTAGAGAAATTCAAACATTTTTGTTGTAAACTCATGCAACGTCCCAGTAGATCATCATCTTAACTCCCATGAACATTGAAGTATTATTTTTCTAGCTGCAAAGAACATTTTGAGCAGTTCCTGAAAGAAATCTACTTCTTGACCCAAAGGTCAAAGAATGAAAGAGATCATCAAAGTTCTGAAACAACCCATTTTGGCAGCAATAGAATTTCTAAAAGAGCTCTAAAAAAAAAAAAAAATGCCTATAGCTCAAGATCACACCTGGAATACTGTCCATGCATCAGGACCAGTAAAATGTCCACATAGGAAAAAGGTTCACAGAGAAACAAAACCAAAAAAATACTAAGAAGCTGAGGCTGTTAGCAAAGATTAAAAAGCTTGAAACATGTATGGCTTGGCTAAGTGACAATTACCATCTTAGAAAGTTTGTTTTCCTGCATCCCAGCCCTCCATCTGACCATTTTCTCAGAGCTCTGAGCTGTCAGCATATGATCAATTACCTCCCCGACCTTCCCAAGGAATTCCACCATATTCAGAAGTAGCTCAGCAATGTTTTATGTGAAAATGCTTGTTACATGCCAAGTTGCAAGAGCATGCAAGACCATTCAACTTATAAATGAGGGTCTCCCCCACCACAGCAAGCTGTACAATACAAATCCTCAAACTCAGTTGTGTGGCAGGATCATCAACTTCATTATGCCTGTGGCTGCAAGCTTTTTTTCCTGCTAATTTTTATGAGCAACATCTATAACTTAGCAGGAAGAATTTATTTACTGATGTAGTCTGTTTTCTTTTCTGTGAATCTCTTACAAATGTGTGTGGGAGAAAAAAAAGTCATACAACCATTAAACCACACAAAATGGCAGTAAAAGTCAAGGCCAAGTACCATTATTTTTAACTATTAAAAGGACTACAAATTGACTTAATTCATTTTGACTCAGACTTGAGAAAAATCAATGAGAAAGTATTTCCAAGTAGAATAGGACTTTTTAACTTTTAAGCATGATCTATAGCTCAGAAAAGTCTAGACTATTTCTCTCTAAATTTGCTGAAAAATTCTCTTTTCTTTTAAAGTCAGCTTGTTTTTCAGATCAAGACAATTTTCTTGCCCAACATTTAAGTGTTTGTGCTGACAGACAAGAGCAGCTTTGGGCTAGCTGCCATGCTAATTTTTCCTGCTCACATAAATGCCTACACATTTAAGTCTTGATGGCAACTCCCTCAACCCATCCCAAATATCTACTTGACTTCTAGTGTACTCCTGAGTCAGTTTCTATGTGCTCTTGGAGAACCTCCAGCTTCAACAGGAGCTTCAAGGTAGTCACTTGAAGCAATGAAAAGCACACCACTTCTTCCAACAGCAATTCTAGCTTCCAGTCCTTGTGTTCCAGTCCTTGACCACCCATGTGCCTCTTTTCTTCATTATACAAAAACTGAGTTATGATACTCAATCTCTCACTTGGCATTTGATTCCTTGTTTTCCTAGGAACCTACATCAGAGCATTGCTCACCACTTACAGAATCCACTCACCTCCCACTAAGCTTCTACCTGGCCCAGGACTGCAGCCAGCTTCCTGTTAACACTGAGAAGGGCCAGGTGCTCTCCTGCAGAAGGAGGCATTCAGCATTCCAAAGTGTATAAATTAGATGAAGTCTTATAGAAACTTGGGATTCACTAGACTTCAGAGCTGTACTTCCATTACTACAGGCCTAGAGCAGCTGCTAAGCAACGCAGCAGGTACTTTACAGGCACAACATTTGTTTTTGCTCCCTATGTTTCTTAACCAAGACAATAAGAAGCCAGGAAGGAAATAGCTGACCACTAATACAGGTGTTCTAGAATTGCCATGCTAAGATTATTACTATTATTACTAATTAAGCTATTACTGACTTGACTCCAGTGACTTTATATAAAATACGTTTTCTACCTGCACAGTTGTAAAAGATAAGCAATGTTACCGTGTGCCAGAAATCCACTAGAGACCCACATCAATTAAAGTATGTTAGGATGACCAAGTTAAAGCATAGTGCAGAAACTTGCACATCTTCCAACAGACAGCATCACCTGACATGTTTTGTGATGTTACTGCTGGACCCTGAAGCTACTTCAGTGCAGGAGCAGCTCTATCCCCTGGGGTAACTGTGTTATACCAGGAATTTCTGTGCAGTCAGTACAGATCAGCTCACGTGCCCAAAAAGAGGACCCAAAATGTGCTGATACTCTGAGTCTGTGAAGAACAGTTCTGTCTAGAAACTTTATTGGTCCCCAAGTCAGACAGACTCTGTTCCCTTGCAGCTGCAGTCCTTGTTATGTATGTTTCCCATAACAAGTTCATTTTCTGCCTTTTCAACTTCTTGAATTACTGTCCAGTTTGTAGATAATGTTACCATGAACATATTGGATGTATTGACATCCCTTAACGTGAGTATAATACACTCAATACATAAAAAATGCAATAGTGGCATTTAAACAGGCAGTTTGAGAATGTCTTTCACCAAGAAAGATACAAGACATCAGTGTCTCAGCATAAACTGTCTGTACAAATACTGTACTAACTCCAAATATTCAAAGGCTAACAATAAGCTAATGAAAGGTAGGTTTGTTGTAATACTACATAAGTTAGCATCTGGTGAAACGCTACATGTTGAAAAGAAAACATACAATGTACAATGTCAAATGGACACAATTTCACATAAGGAAAGAACCAAGTTCTCTATCCATTAAAGAGAATACCTGTGAAGGCAAGCATGACATCTTTAACGGTGCTTTGTATGTCCAAATGGTAAACAAATACTTACAAAGGGTTTGTTCAGTGTAAGGGCAATAAATAGCAAGTGAAACACTAGAAACAAACAGTAGCAGTATTATATTCAGTCTAAGCTCAGCAATTACTTAACTTGAAGCAGAGAATTCACAGAAATAAGTAAATCCAATAATGAAAACTGAGCTAGGCTGAACCTGAGTAAAGCATTAGCAAATCCATTACAAAGAACAAACCCATACTGGCTCCCAGCTGAGGGACCAGTTGACTAGAAGTCTTTCATCTTTAACCCCTTTGATTCCATTTAACAACATAAAGCACAAGAAGTTATAGCAAACAGGGTGGCATGAAATATTCCATTGTGTTAGCAGAAGTCTATATTAAAAAAAGCCCCCGCAAAACACCCTCGAATGGATCTTGGATTTCTTGCACTAAAAATATACAGAGAACATTGCTCCTTTGGAGAGAGTTTATGTTCCCTGTTTGTTCACTCCGTGAGAAGCAGCGGGCAGCATAGCAGCGTGGCAGGGGACTTGTGCCTGGTACCATGAAATCATGGGGCTGGAATGCACTTCAATGGAGCTGTTAGCTCAGGGGATGGGAGCTGTGTGCTCCAGAGTGCTGGAGCTGGAAAAGGATAAAAACAAAAGGAGTCAAGACTTCCCAACGGAGCAGAGTGAAAGCCACAAGACATGCAGCTCCAGCCCACAGGCACTCACTCATCCAGACATCTGTAGTAAGCACAGTGTGAGCCTGCTGCTCGTATGTTTAACTCTGTGTGGTGTGTGCACCTACACCAGCAGTGCTGCACGTTAATCCTCACGCCTCTAAGAGAGCACAATCTGACACATGACTTGGCATCTGCTGCTTGTTTTCTCTCTAAAAGACCCCTGCATGGCAATTATAAACACCACAGTGCACTTCTCAGCTGCATTTCTGAATGAAGATTGGCCTCAAACCCATCAAGATTCAGGTGTTCTCTCACCCAACCTCCCTTTTGTCATGAAACAGATAACTGCCACTCCTTATAGTGAAAAAATATCAACATCCAAAAGCTCTCAAATAATCAGGAATAAGCATTACACCCTTATCCCAGAGCAGGATGGCTAAAGTCTGGTCCTGATATCCTGTAGCATGGTCATATCCATTTTTGCATGCAACAGCTTCCAAAAATCCAATTCTGCTCTCTTGGACCAAAGCACAGCTTCTAAGGAAGGAGAGCTACAACTGTCAAGGCCTCAATTCAGCAGTGAAAACCACAATCATTCCCTCTCATGAGACAGATGTTCCAGAACTGAAAGATACACCAAAGGTGATACAGGACAAGATCCATGCAGATCCAAGCACTTCACGTTACAGCCAATTCTTGGTATCCTGGTTTTACATTTCATGTTTAGCTTCATGAATTCTGCGACTGCTGAACACAAGAATTTATTTACCTTTTGAATACACGTATTTGCCTGGTACAGTCAAGAAAAAACTGCTTCTCAAATATGTAGTAAAATCAGTCATAAAACAGTTCCCCTTTTACAAAGAGTTACAGAAATAAAGTGAAAGCATTCACAAGACTAAAGTTTTCAGAATCTCTCTTCTTTACAACTCCACATAAATATTGCCGTCACACGCTTGAAATGACAGCAGACAAGCTACAATTATAAGGTAACCTTATGCCTATGCTTTCATCTCTTTTGGGTTTTAAAAACAGAGAAACGTAGCACCCATTCAAAGACGTAGGAAAAAGCTGCCAGTAGACAAACAATTCTCAGGATTGTTTTCTCTTTTTATTTTGGCATAGCCATGTTATAAAATTACATAAAAGTATACATAAAAATGTGGCTGGTTAAAGTCTAGTTAAGACCTATTGTTTAACATAACAAACCATTAAATGATCACATTAATCCTGCCATAGAAATACAGAGGTGGTGTCTGCCAGCTTCTCAATCTACCCAGTCATGGGGGAGACAGACACATCTTCAAAATTAAGTTCCAAGGAGGCTTTTGCTAATTATATCCTTGGAGTAACTGAAGGTAAGGACAAAGCTTTGGACTAACTAGCTTCTTTGGACTTTGTCCAGAACTTTATCCCAGCAGCCTAACAGGTGAAAGATAGGCTTGTGCCTCCATCTATAATATAGCTTATAGGTATTTTAATTTCTAAATAATAAAAAGACTGGCAAATTCACCATGGGCTGAAAAAAAAGCATGAGATTTTAGACACACACCCCACAATGCTACAGAAAATTATTGCAAGAGCAGCTGCAATAGAAATCACCCCCAAGCCACAGCAGTGGTTACTATTCACATGCTATAGCATTTAGCTGCTCTGCTTCATTTTAACAGCCATTTACTCGGGGCAGAACAGGTGAAGAGCCAAGTGAGATCCACGGCATCAGAGCTAATTCTAAACACAGGTGGTGGGCACGACAGAGAGCAGGAAGTCGACAGGAGAATCGCTGCTGACATGCAGGACAGGGAAGATTGATGGCTTCCCTCTCTAGTTTTCCCCACTGTGTAGGCACGCAGGGGGTGGGGGAAAGGGACGGAGAAGCTGCTGTGCTGGCGACATAACACACCACAAGCCTCCACAGCACCAGCGCTGATTAATGACACTGGAACGATGCAGGAAACAGCAAAGGATCACTCACAGCCTTTGCTCTTCTTGTTATAATTTTATTCGCGGGGATTCGTTTTGGCCCAGCTGTCCCAAGCTGAAGCAAGTTCAAATTTGCCAGACGAAAAGAAAATGTGGAAGCCGAGGGGAAGAAAGCGCAGCATAAGCAAACACAGACGCGCATAAAACACAAAACTTGGAAAATGTGAAATTTCAAATATGACGATCCTCTCAACAGGGATCAAAAAGGGAAGAAAAATAAAACCAAAACAACACAACCAAAAACTTGCTCCAACCTCAGAAACAAAAGAAATTCTTTGGCTGACAAAAGTGACCAAGTACTGCATCTTTTGCATCTGTCTACAATTTTTTTATTTCCCTTATTAATACTTTGCAACTTCAAAGCTCTGGTTGCTAAAATAATATGCATGTCTGTTAACACTGGCTTAGCAAAACCTGTCTTGAGACAGTTATTAAGCAGCAAAATGAAGGGAAGCCAGACGAGTCAGATTTTACTAGCTAAACCATAAATTTTAAAGCCTAATTGGGACAATTTAAGTATTAATGTTGTTACAGAAAAAAAAAAAAAGAAGTAAAAGGGAAACTTAGGAACAGTGTATGTATTACATACTTTGTTTCATTTATTGTTTTTAATGCAATTACTTCTCTGCAAACTTGCTGTAGAAACTTTTAAATATGTTTATTTTGATCTGATAATTCAATATGTCAAATTCATCTGGTACAAATGCTATTTCAACTTAAATTCTTAATTCTTAAAATGAGAGACTAAAGATCTAACATTAAATTAGAAAGAAATATACCAGAGTGAGTTTTCAGATAAATAGCTTCTGAGAAAAGATTAACCCATTGCCCAGAAACTGAACTAAATTAAGATTTAAACAGCACTGCCTAGTATCCCTTTCTTGAATGTCAAATGCACTCAAACTGCAGTAGGACTTTAATATTTATATTTCAAATGAGAAACACATTTAAAGGAGGAACACTTCGAGCCCGTACTAACCCCACCCAATAAATTTAAGTCTGCCCTCTAGGGCTAGCAGAGGAAGGCGGTGTGGCTGCGGCCGCCTTCGGCTGCCCTCTCACGCTGCCTGGGCACAGCTGACTCAGCACACGGCCCCTTTCATGTGGCTCCCTGCATCCCGCAAAGCGGATTCTCCCACCCGCTTTACGAGCCCCACGTGCCGCTAATGACAGCGGCACTGACAGAGCCGAGCTTCATCTACTGCAGGGCAGCCACAGCTCCTGCCACCACACACCGCAAGGCTCCCCTGGACCTGAGGCAGCCAGGGACCCTGCCCTGCCGTGCGCAGAGGAACGGGGCACACAAGCCGTGCTTCGGGACCTGGGGGCAGCCAGCAGCCTCCTGGCTCCATCTCTCTGCAGAGACAGGAACCTGTGCTGCCATTTGTGCAGAGCTGGGGAAGGAACCGAGCACTGGGTCTGCAACAGCCAACAGCGGTCGCCAATTGTGGAAAACGAAATTCACCTTTTTGCTAGGATTTAAAAGAGTTAATAAAAGACAATAAAGACAAGACAATAAAACAAAATGGGGTGTCTCTGGCCAAGAGTCAAGAGCACACCTGTCCTATAGAGTCCACCCTTAAATATGTATATTTGAACTTTTCTAAGAAATTATTTCCATGTTTCTGTGAGCTGCTTTGCATGGCTACTCCTTGGTTCCGCCTTTTTAGAGCATGCGTGTTTCTTGGCTGTGGCGTTAATTAATTCTTCTTATCAGTGTTAATTTGGGCCTTGGTCTATAATGTCTACAGATGTTCAGTGCTGGTAGCTGGTCTATCAGTAGCAGATGTCTTCATGTCAGTAGTCGGGGTCTTCACCGGGTGTTATCCCGACCAGGCAATCAGTCCACTCACTACAAAGACACCTTATCAACTTACTTTACTCCTAGAAAAAACTATACCTTTAAAATCATTTCTACACCACACATCTAATATCCACTCTATATGGGTGCAAAAATAAAGAAAGAAAGGAAAAAAACCAACAATACCATAATACATATTTAAAACAACCCTACATGTACAACATTCATCTCAATATTTGCGAAATGCCAACTTTATAATATGTGTTTATAACACCAATCTTACCCCAAACCACAATGCCTTCCTTAGCAAGGACATGGCCTGGTGGGTTTTATTTTGTGTGCTGTGCTCCTCAAAGTTCTCCACATCAACTTTAAGGACAAGAGCTCCTGTTCAAAGCTGAGCTGTAATCCAGCTACAGAGCAGGTCCAATGCACACTGAAACATGAACTACTTCTGCACCTCCTGGGTTTCAAAGGTGTGCACAGAACTGCAATTAATGGCCTCAGATGCTGCCTGGTGTAACCTTAACCCCGATTAATGATTCTCAAACCATTTACTTGCCTTTTTAAAGCTGAGGCAATAAAGTTTCTCCAGCAAACTATCTAACCACAGACATTAACTGCAGGTTTTATCAGTCCGTTTCACCCAGGGTAGCTGAAAGGCTAAAGACATTTATACCAATATTTTTCAACAATTACCACGTAAGGAAGGTAATTATTGCCTCACTGACAGGAAGCTGCAGCAGGAGCTAAGCCAGAACTATCAGCAAGAACATTCTGGCCAGACAGGCAAGGCAGGAAGTTAAGATCACATCTGTACATGATGCTTCCAAAACCATGAGATGATGCACTCAATGCTCAAAAGCTGAAAATTTGACAGTTCCAGTACCACAGGCATTGCCTTGAAGAGGTGGCACCAGGGGAAAGGAGAGGGAGAAGCAGCACAACCTTTGTTACACTGTGAAGAACACCTCTAAGATCCAAATCCATATAAAAAGTAGTTTACTGTTCATTGAACAAAGTGTTGAACCCACAACAACTAAAGTTTTCAAGCACAGGTGCCTCCTGGAAACAGCTCCCCAAAGCACCCATCAGGTCTGGCTTCTTTCTGATCCATATGCAGCCCCACAAAGCACACTGGCATGGGAGCATTGGGCCAGGGAGCTCACAGAGAACCCCAGAGAGCTTGGAGTTCTCAGAGTGGAACACTGAGGTGTTCCACTGGGCCACCTCACAGAGTTACTCTCTATCAGTCCGCCCAACTCCCAGAAAAATACAGGAACAAAATAAACTCTAAGGAAACTGCAGAAATAACAGAAGGCAGCAGTATTTTTCAAGAATTAGTGCCTCTCAAAAACTATGATGGCCTCCCATAGCACAAGAGATCCTAGAAAGAAGAAGAAATACTAAAGAAATACTATCCTGACTTTCATTAAGTTCTAATACTATCTCAGTTTCCAAAAAGCTAGAGAAATAGCACCTCAAATACAATATCATATGCTGAGGGTGAAACTGGAGAGAAAAAAAAATCTGAAAACAGCACTTATTGATGGCTTGGAGAGGTTGGGGAAAGATCTATCAAATACAGTTTCTCAGGGTTTTGTGATGGGTCCAGTATTATTTGATATTTTCGTATCTCCAAATACAAAATCTAGATGATGAAATGAAGTATTCATCTAAACTGCAGACAAAACAAAGCTGGAAGGATAAGGACTCAAAATAATCTTGACAAAGCAAAGAAATAATCTGAAAAAAAGAGAATGCCATTTACCAGGCAAAAGTACACAGGTTTATACAGAAAAAGTCTACTCAACCACACAAACACAGGAAGGAGAGCAGCTGTCCAGGCAACAACTACAGAACAGGGTCTGGGGTTTGTGATATTTTAAAAGGTGAGCATGAATCAATATCATGCAGCTGCAAAACAACCACATTTATAAACGACACCCAAAATTGCACAGGAATATATGAATAGGATGAAAATCCAGGAGACAGAAAACAATTTGCTCATTTTACTCAGGATGAGGATGGCCTCAAGCCACAGAAGTTGGACAGTTTTAGGTCCTGTATTTCAAAAGAGTGGTAGAAAGAGTTCATGATGGAAGTTCAACCAAGTCCAATGAGTGACCTGAATAAAAAAGACCACAGTGGAAAGTCCAAAGTATTTTTAGTCCAGTGGAAGGAAGACTGTGAAAGTAAGAGGTGTTAAACAATGAGTTCAAGACAAAGTAAGAAAGATTCAGATCAGATGTAAAGAAAAGTTTCTAAAAGTAAGAAAAAGGAAGCATTTCAGAAGTGTGCTTAGAGAGGTTTTTAATAAACTAAAAAATAAAATTATTTTGTGTCAGGGAAACACCAGATCACCCCAAAGAGAGTCTGTTCTAGTCCTTTGAGCCCATAATGTTACATAGGTGTGATTAAAGGAAGAGTGAGATGACCATAGAGGATGGAAAAGGAATCAGAATTCTATTTGATAGATTAAATCTCATGAAATTTCAAGATTCAAGTCCTTCTACCCGCATTCAACAAAAATGTAAGAACTGAGGCCTTTTCACTGATAGCAGCTGAACACTGACAAGCTTTGAAAAACTATTATGTGTTGTAAAATGATGGGAGATACAAGTTAACATTTAACACTTGTAAACTGGTACATGCCCACATTCAGAAATGTACATTGCTCAACAGAATAAATGTAACAGCAACAAGTGAATAACTAGCATTTATTTCACTACAAGATACATGTGGAACTGTCAAAATGCACTGAAAAGTGTAATTTATTTCTAAATTATAGACTATTTGATATATGAAAGGTTGCTGTGATTTTAATATATTACACTATTCTACGTACCAAAACCTCAACAATCTTGAATCAAAAGAAAAGGCTAAAGAATGCCTCCACAACTAAATACTTCCCTCACAGAGAAATTAGAGAAGTTTTATGTTTTTGATCGCAGTACTATCCAAATCTCTTTAAACCATCTGATTGCTCTTGCTCTTTCTCTGACCTCTAGCTGAAAGAGATTTTATTGTATTTTTTTATATATTTTCTTCAAGTGAGGAGTCAGCTTGCTACTAAGATTGCCCTATGGGATATAAACAAAGAATATCGACTTACATCTAGAGAGATGTTTTTTAAAAAATACTTTTTGTTGGGAATTACTATATTTCTTCAGAATATTGTCCTAGAAACTCAAAGAGTAGTTCATTTCCTCTCCATTATTTTATTTGGCAATTTCCTGTAGCAAGGAAAAGTTGGCTTTGTTTCACAAGGGGCCAAAATTAACACAGCTGTTCAAAAACTTTCACCTTGTGGTCACAGCATGAAATTCATCTCAGGTGAATAGAAAAGTTTTAAAACCACCTGATGGATGTTGAGAGGCCTTAGAATGTGGAAATCCCAGTAAATTCCCTAATGATGCACATGTGCACCAAGAAAATGCTGCAGCTGGTCCTCCTTGCCTATGCTGGAGAGAATTCTATGAATTAAAACATTTTAGACATAATAATCACACTCGTATAAGAGACTTTTAGAGAATTAAAAACCTTTTTCAGGAGCTAGACAATACTCAGACTACATTTAAATGGTTGTTATCAGTGCAGGCTGGTCCTGAAATCACCAGGCTGGGCTGCTTCCACAGAAAGGACAAACAACAGATGAGCAATGGATGAGGGGAACAAACACAAGTTTTCATTTGTGCTCAGGTCAAGAGGATTTAGGCAAGTGAGATGAGAATGGTGACAGTAAACTGTGAGTTGCTTATTAGACAGCTTGAGCCCAGAAATGTCAAATGAAAAGTTCCCTAGTCTGTGTGTGACACTCATTGCTTTGCTTGTCCTAAAGAGATGTTCCTTGCTAATTTAACCTATATTATTCAAACTGGCCCACAGAAAGCCAGGCAAATCACAAACTCTCAGTTTGGATGTCCCCCATGGAGTATATCAGTGTACAAAAAAAACAAGTGTCTTTACTGTTAGTATCCCAGAGATGCACAATACTCCATTTTCTTTGGGTACTGGCAAGTATTCTGAATATTGGAGACTTACAATGTTGCATGATCAACTGTGAAAATGTCCCTCTGGAGGGACTGACAGCTCCTCTGGCTGTTGTGACCTGGCTTAATGCTTGATGAACAAGAGTCAGAGTGCTGACATTGCTTTAACTCTGCAAAGATCAAAAATGTAGATATTGTAAAAAAAATACCCAACCAAACACTGCAGTGGAAGTGCATGAAGAGGAGAATGTGAACTCGACTGCAGAAATTACATGAGCTAATTTGTTGCCAGCAGAGATGCAAAATGAGATTTGGTCAGGAATTCAGAGAGCTGGACCCCTCACTCCCTTTACATAAGAAACAAAGAGGCTTTGAAATGTTTGAAACTGTTTTGTTCTTCCATGCAAACGGAAAGCACCCTATGGATGCCTATTAAGTAAAGTCTTTCCACATCTTGGCAAGTATGTGATTTCAAGAAAAATATTTGCAAATGGATAACCCAATTCAAGAAGAAGTCAAAGACCACCTTTGAAAGAAACTTTGATGTGGCTATAAAAAGATTATATTTAGGAAGAATAGCATAACGTGGTTTTGTTGTTAAAACTTTGTACCTCCCCATATTTCTTTGCTGTTTTTCATGTAAAAAGCAATGCTGGTAAGCAGAGAAGTCAATGCCCATGAGACATAGGATTAAGGCAGAATCCCAGAAAAGAACTGCGCCCAAATGTTGGATAAAGACAAAACAAGCCATTTAACAATCTCACTGCCAAAGAATAGGGATATTCCACAAGTGTGAAAGCAAATGACAAAAACAGTTGCTATGTGACTCTTAGGTGAGATCATCAGGAAGCCTGGAGTATTTTACTAACATGGAAACGCTGCTGTATCTTTCCCAAGGCACAGCTATGACACACAGATATCAGTCAGAACTATGCACCTGGCAAAAGGAAAAGATGATGCTGAGACTAGGAAGTTGTGAAAACATTTGCAATTCTCTTTTTTTTAATGCTGTCCAACAGTCTTCAGAGGAGATTAACAGGTCAACCAGGCTCTGGGGACAACACTGCAGATCAATATACAATAATTGATTGCCACTGAGTGTATGTGATCAGAAACAACCATAAGGGGATTCAGAACAACGCATGTTCGATCTGTCAGAATGGAGAATGTATACAATTTCATGTCCTTTCAGCTTCTGAACACTTCTGGGAATTGGAAGACTCTTATAGAAGTTCTGAGCTTCAGAAATGGAAATACAGCACTATCCAACTCTAGGATCTTTCTGCACAGGAACGTAAATATTGACACCCACCTATATAAGTGAATGAGATGGGCTTATCACAATTTAAAATACCAATAAGCAGCATTTAATTCACCTTCTAATCTGTACTGTAAGGCTCCAAACCACTTATCCATAAACAATACAGGTAGTCTAGACAAAAAGAAATTCCTAGTCTGAGCAGTTATGCATGTGTCATCTAAATACAAATGAAGCATAGAAGGGTTCTATCTGCCTGTTACTAAGATAACATCCTTGGAGTAGTTTATAAGATGAACTACATGTAACACCATGAAAACTGAGGAAACTCCCTATTTTTAAACTTCACACAGCACTTATTCTTCATTCAGTTATTGTGCAGACATCACTGAAGCCACTGGGTCAACTTCACCACTCTATTGCTTTGGTCAGCTCCAAGGAGCTAAGATGCATGCCCTAGCATAATTCAAAGAACTTGAAGCTAAAAGTAAAATAGATATTTCATTTCTGGTAGCAATCATCACATTTCAGCACAAGAATGAGGGAAATTAAAAAGTAAGATATATGTATTTCATTGTCTATTTTTGTGTGTATACCTATATACAAATATGTACCTATTTCTTCTCCTGTGCAGTAAGAACTTCAGTACACTCTCAAGGTGGATATCTATCTCAGGGAGCAAAAATATATTTAATCCTATCCAGTGAATATATAGATTTGCCTGATACAGCAGAAAATTATAAAATCTGCTAAATGATTTGTCTGAGTTGGGGACTCCAAGAATGATACTGTTAGTCAAGGGCTCAAATAAGCAAAGGGGAAACAATTTCCATTCTCTTATTACAAACACAGCAAAACTCAAAAAAATATGTGATCTAAGGTGACTTAACTGACTTGGGGTTTTCCTCCACTTCAGCTTCTGATCCTGCTGCAATTTGAGTCAATTCCACAAAATGTTTGTTCATCTAAAACTAGAGCCGCAGCATAAACCACAAATTGTGTCATGGAAAAAGTAATTGTTAAGTGTCTAGAATAGCACTTGCTGTATTAGTAAACAGAAGTTCTATCTGCCAATGAACCAGCATTAAAATGAGAGCTCAGTCTGCTGTCTAAAGACTGACACAAAATGCTTGCTCAACATATGCACTGAAATTCACACAAATCTTCAACATGCACGATGGCCAGAGTAGCATCCTTCATTAAAGTCACCGTACAAAAACACATTAATAAAAACAGAAGTCCCTCAAGAGAAAAAACAGGATTAGTAAAGACACGGAAAGCAAGGGCCAGAGAGGGAAAGAATAGTGGGACTCTACCCAAGCCCTGCCAAGATGCCAGAATAAAGGGCTGTTTCCTGCTAAAACAATCTATGTTTGCAAGATTTTATTGTTAGAACTCCATTATGGAAATGAATAGGATCCATTCACGCCTCAAAGGTCCTTCATTTCTGTCTGCAGTGGGGGCTCTCTCTGTGCAGCTACAACAGCAGTCAAAATCCACTAGAGACAAGGCACTAAGCAAGGCAGATTACAAGAAGTCTCTACAACTGGAAGTCTAATAAATCTGTGTGGAAACCTGAGATCTCTCAAATCCAGTGAAAACTCCAGAAATGTATATTCTCACTGTATACTAACTTGACTTCCACGCTGAAAATTATTTCATTCTTGCATAAAGAACTATTCCACTGCTTTATCTGAAAGATAAACTAGTTTCCCTAGAGGGTTAAATATATTATTTAGTTATTATTTACCTATTTAGCTATTTAGTGATTAGAACAAGTGACTGATTAGGAAAACTTCCATTCCAACCTGAATAGAAGACACCAGGGGTTTAATCCAAAGGCTGGAATATGTTGCTAAATCTAATTTATTTCATAAGGATTTGGGTAACCGAGTAACTTTCCGTATCTGTGCCCAATAACAATAGAAAAAAATGTTAAAATTCAGGAAAATAGGAGATTAAAAAGAAAAAAAAAGGCACAAATTTCCACATATGAATCCACATAGAGGCTACTTTAATTGGAAAGAATTTCTCAAATCACTTAGATCTTCCTTAAAGGTCCTGTATATCACAATATATTGAACCAGCCCATACTGGACACCAGGAAACATCGGGGTTTTTGCTGCCTAACAGGTATTTGCATTTCCAGCCTTTTTTCCTCAGTCAAAAGCATTTTGCTATTTCCAACCTTCATGCTCTCTAGAAGAAAGAGATGCAACACCGAGGACTGTCACTATCATAAATCCAGGGCAAGCACTTAAAAATCTGCCTGTTCATCCATCAATTTCAGCACGCAAGTGTCTGGACAGGCATTCTGAAGTTGACCTGCTGCAGTAACCTGTGTATGTGTGCAGCTTGTTACATGCACCTGGGGACTCATTTCATTAATGGTTAACAAAGTGACCCCTATGCGACAGAAACAGATTCAAGATGGGAACAAGGATGCTTTTAAATAGTTTGCATTTCATTCATAACATATTTGAATGATACTGAAAACTGAGCTCTCTCTCCCACTGTAGTTTTAACTACAATCTTTGAAATCCTTAAGGATTAGGGTCTAGTAATTTCAGTTACTTCCTTTCTCTGGAGCCCATATGGTAACTATAGCTAAAAATTTTGAAGATTTTATTTGCAATATGGGAAGAAGTATTTTAATGGTCTTCTCCAAAACAACCCTTCAATTTTTACCTGCCTTTTTCACAGCCATTTTTGTTAAAAAGTATGAAACATGACCAGTCATTAACATGACTAGCACAGTAACAATAGAATGATCAAGTGGCCTGAATACAGAAGGAATAATATTTCCTCAAGAAAAGTAAATCAAATTTCACCAGACCCAAACAATCTGAAGGTCTCCTCCTAAGGTACTGACAATACTGGCCAGAATCACCGAGGTTCACAGAGGCTCAGCAAATTATCAGAAGACCAAAAAAGGAAAAATGCCATTCTCATCTTTAAAAATACAGTAAAAGAGGGGCAGCCTGCGAGTTAGTCTGCTCAGCATCAACATTCAGTGAACAAAACCCATCTTTTGCAATTCCTTAGAAGATAACTAGAAGAAAATAATAAATGTGGATTTGTTAAGAGCAAAGCATGCCAGATTAGTCTAACTGGCCCGGAGACTCATTAGGGCCACACCAGGGGAAGATGCAGAAAATGCCTCGATTTTAGCACCACCTTTGGTCAGTAACTGTAAAGCAAACCAGAGTAACTACATTCAGGGATCCATACTGCGGTGTTTTTTAAAAGATACTGACTCAGGTAAAGAAACAGGTACGTTCCTAAATGAGCTGATAAGATTACCACTATATTGGCTAAGATTCCTTGGATTTGAAGATCTTATACTTGCAGTGGTCCTGACTAAACATTCATCAGAGATATTTTCTGTGCGGCGCTCACCAAAAGGTAAAAGAAACATCCTTGGAACAGTGGGACTCAAACCAATTTTCTCTTTGTATGACCTGAACAGCATGTGCTAGAGTCAGTGTCATGACTTCAGTACAGCAAATCCAACTTGGAGTGCCAAAAAAACCCCAAACTTGACTAAACTCTAGCACCAAAGAGGAAAGGATTTTGTGCTAAAAACCTGTAAGCCCTTACGGCTGGAAGATGCAGTTCTGGATCATATAAAGCTAAAAGAGAATCCACTTTCTGATGCATCACTCCTGTGAAAGCTGACAAGAGATGAAGGTTGTAGGACATCAAAATGTACAGCTTAGGAACAATAATACAGCCACTGTAACAGATCATGTGTGAACACTCAGACAAGACTTTCCCACCAAAGAGGAAGACTAGGGTAGGAGAAAAGGCAGCAAAACGAGAAGTTCTTGTATCCTTTTCTCAGGAAGAAAAGCAATACAGGTATTAGAGTATCCTTATAATAATTGTAATAGTGACAGCTATTGATACTAGAAATGAAAAACAATGCCAAAGATTCCTGACTTCTTGAAGGCAAACCTCATCTCTATGTATTCTTCCAGCTGAGTGTCTGGAAAGCCATCTAGTGATTCATGAGACCATTATAAGCAAGACCTTGCAATTCTTCTACTTCCCCTTTGCAGCCAGGACTAAACCTAATCCATATTTTATCAGGACATACGCCAACACTGACTGACTCATCTTAAATTTTCCTGCTAACAGGTCATGCCATAGTTGGATTTCTCATTATTTTATCAGTAATTCCCTGGAGTACCTGTAGTTGCCATTTTTAAGAGTGTCTCATCAAAGAAACAGACTTGATGAAATTACTATCTATAACCCTGGCTTAGAGAGCACTGAAGGACAGTAAACCAGGGAATTTGAAAATAAGCTCTTAAAAGTCAAGATACTCCAAATGCAATGAATCTCTCCAACAAAACATTACTTTCTTCTTAACCACATTCATTATGCCTACAAATTTTAGGCGTGTGCAAGAAATATGTACCACAAAATGTACAGAGCAACTCTTCCACAGCATGGTAAATCCAGCAGAGTGATGAACTGTGCACTACAGTGAAACAAAGCTGAAATCACATAAATTATGTCTTCTAGTAACAATGACTGCATTATCAAACACCTAAACATCAAAACTACAAGAGTGCCAGTAGACATACTGCTCAAGCTTGAAGGCAAACGCTTTTCCAGCTTGAAATTTGAATATTCCTCATCAGCAGGCAGCAAATACATAATCTATTCCGAACTGTCTACCGTGGTAGCTGAAACACTCCCGGGTCCAGTCTGGCAACAGGAACAGCATAAAAAAGGAAGTCATTTTCCCCCCTCAATTCTTTTGAAGATGCAGTATAAGCACCACTTCAATTCCAGTGCAATTCTTTCCAGATAGACCTAAGAGGGCACTTAGAGAGAGAAAAGTGACAAAATCCCACAAACATACCGGACTTACAAATTTAAAGCCAGAGAAACAACTTAAATTACTGCTGTTACTTGAGGGTGGGTGATCTGAAGTCACACAAAAGTTGGTCAGAGCATGGTGCTAGTAACACCAGGATTGTGGATTCCATCCCCAATATGGGGCTTTACTTAAGAGTTGAAAAGGATGATACTTGTGGATTCCTTCCAACTCAGAATATTCTGTGTATCTGTGAACCAACAATAACTTTGTGGGGGTATTTTTTTGTTTTGGGGGTTTTTTTGTTTGTTTTTTTTAATTTTACTTCTTATGAAGACATTTAAAGAACAACAGGAAGTAAGCATATTCTCAGACCTAACACATCTTTAAGCAACCAGGTGATAAAGCACCTGGTAAGGAATCTTAGTAAGAGTCACCTAACAGGTGCCTCAGAAGTGGCAAAGAAATGCACATCAGAGTAAATATTAAAACACAACATGAGCCATGTTCACTCAGAGCAGATTTCTTTATTATGTAAAAGAAACCAGATTTCTTTGCTGGAGGAATGAAAGCAGAGGAGGGCGTCTCTTGTGATACTGAACAGAGCCAAAAGAGTCACCACATGCATTTGGAAAGATAAGCATATTCAAATATTTTCAATATTTCTCAAGGAACTTTTGAGTTAATGAGTGGTTTGAGGTATCTTTATAAGACCTGCTTTAGCAACATGTTACAGGGACAGTGTAACTGCTCAAATTTTAAGTGTTAGAAACCTAGGAAGACTTAGGCATATGTAAATGAAATTAAATCAAAGCACCTCAAGACATGGAAACACCCAACAAGCTTACTGAGTATGCCATAATAAAATTCTTTAGCTCTTCTATATTGTTATAATGCAAGGCAGTCTTATACATAAATTCAGAAACAAAAAATATAAGCAGAAACCTTACTTCTGGCTCACACTAACAACTAGTAGGAAGAACACAGTTACTAAGTAAAGTATTAGCTATCAAAGCTTCATATGGCATAACAGGTTCTTCCTCTTTTACTTTCACTCTACCTCCTCAATAAAAAGGGCAGAATCAAGGTCATCAATATAGTATTAGCTGTTATGGAATGTAATGAAATATGCCTTCTTAATTTTAAGAATCCTGGTTCTGAAATAGCCATGCAATTGTTGTTTACTCAGATTCACCCCCATATACACCAATTTTTGTGCTCTAGTGTGTGTTACAGCTTGATGTGCTCAAAATATCAGCTCCATGGCTGCAAAATCACAGACAATTCAGATTACATCAGGACACTGAAAAGAATCTTTCATCTTCTACTTCCTCTGTTTCTTCTCACAAGTAACATGAGATGTATCTACCCTGGCAACTATTCTGAATAATGTGTTCCATTATTGAAACATATCATAACATTCAGGATTTGGATGCCATGAGAAAAGCATTTCCAAGAAAAAGCCAATTGTCCAACTAGGGGAAACATTCTCTAAAATGATGCAATGTTAGTATTACTGTTATCAAATTCTTCCACTCATTTTAAGAACAAGGCTACAAGCTACAGAAAAAATTACATTTCTAAGGCAAGCCATTCATTGATTTAAAACTATGAAGGAGAAGGCCTACAAACACAAGGTCCCTGAATATACACCTACCTGACTTGGCTGATTGCTTAGGGTTATCTTCCAAAATACAACCAAAGCAATCAGTTGTCACTTTTCTAATAGAACGAGGGGGAAGGAGAATGAGAGGGGAGGAAGGCTCCTGACGGTTACAATGAAAACCCGAAATGTATTAAAGAAATTTAAACACTACATCCCACTGAGGTCGTGTAAGTACCGAGGGGAAGGGCTGACACACATCCATTAAGACACTCATGAGGTTTGTTTTTTTCCTTCCTGCTGGAGAAGACAGGAGTTTGTAGCCAGTAGGTGCATTTAAAATCAAAACGGAAGAAGCCAAGACAAACGCCGTAACCTCGCACAACCCCAGCGGCACCTCAGCGCCTGAACGACCGCCAGGCCCCGGCACCTGCCGGCTCAGGCCTCCCTCTCTCCCGCTCCCCGAGCGCCCCGCGGAACCAAAGCCCCTACGGCTGAGCGGAGCCAGCGAGAACCAGCCGGGAAGCGGGAGGGATGAGCCGGGAAGCGGGAATGGCGGGCGGAGCGGCGGGACTGAAGGACGGGCGGGATCGCGGCGCGCCGAGGGGCGGCAGGAGCCGGGCCGGCCCCGCCCCGCGCCCCCCGCATGCGCGGAGCCGGCCCGCGGCGCGGGGCGGGATGGCGGCCGGGCCGGAGCGCGGGGCCCGTCCCACACCGGGCACACCGGGAAGCGACGGGGGAGATGCCCCAGGCCGGTTACCTGGCCGAGGGTCCCGCGGTGTAGGGCCCGGATCAGGCCACTCGGTGTCGCCATGGCAAAGGCGGGAA
>VZTB01016261.1:2434-218728 GCA_013397245.1 Thryothorus ludovicianus | reverse complement strand
GACAGGGTCCGCGCATGTCCCGCAGGCGCCGTGCCGGAGCGGCCGCTGGTGGGGCGCGGTCACCGGGAAGGGGCGGCGCTGGCGGCGGCGGCTGCGGAGGCGCTTGTCGGGCTGAAGGGCATCGCTTCCCGTTTTCCATGGCTCCTGCCTCACCTGCGGGGTGCCCTTGGAACGGTGCCTCTCAGCAGCGCGTCCCATCCGAGGCCTCCCCCATCCCTGTCCCCTTCCGGCCGCCTCGCCGTGCCCACGGCAGCTCTTCCACCAAAAGATGCATCCCCTGCTGGAGAATGCGCTCCTCTGCCCGTCCTGTCAAACTAACTGAAGTCAGCCCCCGCAGAAACCCCCAAAAGCTGCTTTCTGCCCGCAGTCTGCTCTGTGCCCCTCAAGCCGAGGCAGAAGCTGCCCTCGTTGTCAGCGCCTCAGACACAGCGTGTCCCCAAATCCGGTCTTTGTGCCGTGTCTCTTCCATTGCACCAGGTAACAACCAAAGCAAGAGACACCGAAGTTACCAATGAGTTTCCACAAGCTCCTGAAGAAAGTTGTACATCAGCCCTCCTGCCAGCTCCTCTGTAAAGGATGCTGAATTAAAGAAATATAAACATTGATCTAATATCAATGTCCATCTATTAACGGACAAAGACTCTCTAACAGTTTGGAGTTAGAAAGTTTATGTTTATTGATGCTGGACAGTGCGTGGGATATCTCCCTAATGCACACTGCGAAGTTTCATAGGTGATTACAAAGCTTTTATGTACAAAAATGTTGAATATACAGAATACAAATGCATGTTTATACCTTTGTTATTTCTCCTTCTCTTTAGCTTCGTATGCTAATTGGCAAGGAGGCTATGAAGCATGCGTGATTTGTTTCTTGAAATGAGTCGGGGGTCTTTTTTTATGAGGAATTAATTAAAATGATGAAGCAAACTAAGTCTTCTTCACTCTGACCTTTTTACCTTTTCAGGGTATTCATGACAAACAAATCCTTGGTAGAATTTGCAGTTTCTTGCATTCAATCTGTTTTCTGTCATGGGAAGTTGGCTATTGTCCATAAAATTGACAAGCAATGAGTTCTAGATTTAGGAATCTTATCTGAATCTGGCTGTTGTTGGGTAAAGCTTATTTGTCTTTTTAGCTAACACAGCATCTATTCTAACTGTAATGTTAACTTTTCTAAATTCTTAATTTCTCAAAATTAACATCTCAGTGCCTGGTTTCTCCCCAGTTCATTCCTCCCCAGTTCAATCCCCAGGCTGTGAAGCCACAAAGCACTTGTTAGCAGCGTTCAGGTGATGTGAACCCAAGCCTGCAGACATCTGGGACAGTGACTCTGGGAATCTGCTGTTGCAGGCTCTGGGAAAACGAACCAGCGGTCAGGAAGGAAGGTGCCCTTGTAGGTCTGTAACCACTGGCACTGTGCACTGTGCACTGGACTGGTGATTATTTCCAGTAGCCCGCTCCAACTCTGTCACTGAGGATATAGTTATGGAACGTTTCCAGCTCTAAAATCAGAGCTTAGGAGTTAAACTTACGATAAATATACATAACTGTTTCTTTATTTTCACTTTGATGCATTGGTTAGTGACAATTTTTATATTTTAAAACCATGTATAAAGAGTGCTTAGTACATAAGAGTGTAATCTTCATTTACTTTCCCAAATTGTAAAAAATTGACTTTGATTTTTCAAGGACTTTAACTTGAACCCAGAAATTGTACATGCAATTTTTTTTCATCATTTGCATCATCACTATAAATATTTCTCATAATTCGAGCTGAAAACTTCCATGTTTGATGCTCATCTTTGATGGTTTTATTCAGTGTTTCAGCAAAAATGTGTCAGCCGTTTTGAGAACCTGGCAAAAACGATGTGAGCTCGATGTGGCAAACATCAGGGAAGAAGCTGAAAAATTGAATATGAGTTGAGATTTTCTAGTTCTAAGACCGAAAAATGATTGGACAAAATGTGACTGCTCCACTAATGTGAGACTGAAGATATGATCTGAGTGGAGCATCAGGCAATACCCCTGATGGTGGGAAGGATGGACGGCTGCCCTAAACCCTGCCTCCCAACTAGAACTGTTCTCTTTTGGACACTAAATGGAGCAGGTCTTAAATTAATGCCATGAAGAGCAGGATGCTGGAGACACAGAATATAAACTTACCTTCAAAAAGTTGCAAAGAAAATTGATGTAATATGATAAGAAAACGTTAAGACAATTTTTCAGTTGCAAATAATTTAAACCAAAAATCTTTTCTGGTATGTTTGCCAGGGAGAAAGCTTTCAGCATCTAATAAATATCAATATTATAATGTGGTTAGAAATCAGTAAGTTAAACATTGGTTTGAATCAAAATGATGAAGAAAAAAGCTACGTAGAATTCAGCAATAAAAAACTAAAGAATGAAGATGAAGTTAATACTGCTGAGAAAGTATTAGTGCTCATTTTAAAGGTTTTTAGAATTTGAGTTAATAAATGCAACAGTAAGAGGTGATACTTTTTAGACTTTTGTAATACCTTTGACTTAGTATGACAGAGAATTCTGATAAGCATACATGAAATGGCTAAGGGCTGATCAGATGACTATTATAAGGTAAGTAGAGTTTTATGGTGACTTGTGCTTTTTCCTGTTTAATACTGCTGCTGGTAATCTGGAAATAGATTCTGAATAATTTATGTTGAAATGTGCTCTTGACACAAATATTGACAGACTTGTAAATAACACAAAAAACTTCATAATCATACAGACAATAGGAATCTATTAAAACTAAGTGTGTTTTAAAATCAAATTGAAACTGAAGTAATAAGTTGAAGTTGGATTTTTTTTCTTTAACCAGAACTGACCCTGTTTTAATACTTTTAAGTCTTTATTTAACCCAAATTTAAGCGGAGTTAAAAAAAATACAGTATTTAAAACAGCACTTTTAACACAAGAAGAGCCCACTGCTATGGCACAAATCTAGCAGGGGCAGAAGAATAAGTATGGGATGTTCTTGGGGCTGGCAGAGAGGGACAGTGGTGTGAATGTGTAAGGCAGGTGAGATGAGGAAGAAGTTGGCTTGAGAATCCCAGAGAAGATGACATGGCTTGCATCTGAGAGATAGCCAGGTTAGGAGAGGAGAAGGATTCACTGCTAATATGCTCCTCTGAAATCTGCTGCTGCCAAAACACCTCTGACTCCTCTCATGCATTATTCCTAGACACTTTCCCCGGACTCTTACTACTCCAATGAACATTATGAATCCATTCACGACTGTTGAGATGTGAGGAATTTGCTGCAGAGCCTGAATTAGGAAAATTTGATAAACCAGAACTCAGTCAAAATATCACCAGTGCAATTTGCTGCTTTTAATACCACCAAATTGACTGTGGACTTAAAAGAAGAGTTTTAAACCAAATCTTTCAGATCAGCACGTGCCCTGTGGGACATGGTGATTTTGCAAGAGATCTAGAGATTGTGTTGGACAAGTAAATCTATTTGCTAATGCTGTCTTGTAGCTCATAAAGTTTTAAATACTGGGGTACCAATCAAAAATTGCTGAGTACACTTTGTGTTTCCATGCTTAAAAAGAGATATTGCAAAATCAGGGAAATAACTACACACAATAGCTGTAAAATTATTTAAGAAAAGACAAGGCACATGCACAGTTAAGTAATTAGTGAAGATGCAGGAAGTCCTAGAAGCAGGACAGAAAGTCTGTGATTCTTTTTTTCAGGTAGGAAGACCTCTCTAGCTGGGCTACAGCCCACAAAACTTTTATTTTCATGAAGCCTTTAAGAAGCAGTGCTTTACATAAGAGCATGTAACATTCTGTGGTGTGAACAGGGTTCTGGGGATCAGTTAGGGATATGTAGAGAGTTTTTATGCACAGCCTTCTTGTCTTACCTGACATAGAAATTAGAAGTTTGGTTTTTGGCAGCAGAGTGTAAAAAGGAAGAATTGTTCAAGAAGCTAAGTAAATTTTGAAAACCTGGCTTTATTCCTTGCCACTCTGAAAAATCATGTGCGCTAAAATTTTTATTGCTTCTCACCTGAAAAAATAACAAATTCTGTGCACTTCTAGCTAAAAGCAATTTTTTTGTTACTGTGCTTCCAATGTACCATATGCTAAAAAAATGAAACAATCAAAAATATTAGAATCTGTCTGTTAATTTAATATGTAAAATTATGTTTTATGCTTAATCTACTTGTGCTTTATCTCCCATCTTTAAGATAGTGTAACAGCTATTCAAGTCAGCATTGTCAAAATAATTTTGCTGATACTCTTGATTCATTCACATCCTCTGATAAAAATAACAAAAAAATATCAAAGGAAATTAGTAACTTTCTACTCAATGAAGGGATTATGACAGGAAATCCTATGGTAAGAAAGATTTGGACACCATTTTGGATTAAAAAAAAAGTATTTTTAAAAAATCAACAATACTCAATGAAGCAACACCTTTGCAGAAAAAGTAGTATACTATGATATAGCTAGAGACAGTATCTTCTTCATATTTATACAGAAGAAGAGAGGGAAATTAATTAAATCCCATCACAGGGTTGATGGTGTAATTTCTCAATTTCTGCGTGATCATGTATTTTAATGTAGCTTATGGCAGAGGTAATTATAATTTTTTTTATTGTTTGCTACAGCATTGCTCAGATACTGTCTAAAATAGGATGCCTTTGTGCTGTGCATTACTCAGGCATGCACCAGATGACAGCCCGTGCTCCAAATAGCTCACAGTTAAAAAAAAAGTGAACACAGATCAAAGAGTCCATGACACAGAGTGATAAATTAATTTACAATCAATATGCAAATGTTGTTTTTCAAGTGAAGGTTGTTGTTAGCAAGGTACTATTTGAATGAAAGAGCAAGGAAAAAGGATTTAGGCAAACTGGAGAAGGCAGAGAAGGGAGGTTGTGATGTTGAAGAAGAGTGAGAGGAGAAGTTTGAACAGAACCAAACAGCACAGGAAAGAGCCCAGTCAAACCCTTCACACTGTCATACATGAAGAATTTCACTTGAGATGTGTATGTTGGTGTAGTTTAAAAAGCACATCTTCAAAATTCTTGAAAGCCTAGAGGTTAGCAGCAAGACTGGCTGAAGAGGGTGAATCAATTACTCTTACCTGTTTCATTTTGTGTTTTACACATGCTATGGAAGAATCTTTTGGCCATTTTTATACATCTGTCTGTTCAGTGAAGCTTTAGCAGGGCAGTCACTTGGAAGTGCTGAAGATATGGCAGAGAGCAGGAGGAAGAGTTGTACTGTCTCTTGTATGCTGAAACTGTTGGTAGTATCAAAGCATTGCTGAGAGCTATATCCTCTGAAGTTAATGGAAAAACACTGTGTTGGTAGCCACTGAGAAATAAGAACACCTAGAATCTTCTGAAATCTAAAACTTTTCTCCCTATAATATGTTGGGAAAAAGAAATCTTTCCTACGTGTTCTTTTGTATTATCATCAGTTATGGTGACTGTGTTCTTTACATTCATTTTGAATCTGTGTTTCCTGTCATGAGCAGATTAAAAACAGAAGAGAATGGAGTGAAAGTTTTCTATTGCAAACATCTGTTTCTGAAAAAGGATTGTATTTCCATGTCCTGGAACATCAAGGGAAAAAGCTTGCCCTCCCCAGACACACACCTTTGGTTTGCAGCAGTAAGGAGTTTATAGACAAGGTTGCTTTACTACAGTAAATAGAAAACCCATTTCTGCTATTATTTCCGGTGAGTAATATAGCCTGGATGTCTGAGGAGACCTTCAATTGTTCCCAGCAGAGAGCTATCTTATTCTATATCTTTAAAATGCTTAACAAATTGTTGGGCATAGCATAAGCAATGGTTTTAATAACTCCTGTCTTTTGTATCTGAAACTGTGTTTTATATGCAAATGTCAAGATAACTGTTCTTAGGGAGTGTCATTAGAAATGGTGAATGGACATACTTACCCCTTGTAAGTCAAATGAAATCCACAGAAAAAACCCCAAAACTACAGTGTCAACAGACTTCACAAAGGGGGAAATAATGATGGTGATGTATCGTCCTTATCCATCTTTTTTTAAATAATACAAGGCTGGAAAAGGGGAGAAGAGATGTAAGAAGCACTTGGGGCCAGATATACAGTACTTTCTCATACTTTTTGGTATTCTTACAAGAATTTAGCTCTCGAAAGGAGGAAATTTATTTGTTTAGAAGTTGCCCTGAGACCTTCCTATCTACTAAATAAACGCCCTCCTTTTAAAATTTCAACATACTAATATACATCAGTGTAAATATCACCAAAATATATTGCACTAGATTAATGTACTCTCTCATCCCATTGAACCAGAGTTCTCTTGCTTGCAAAACTGGAATGAATTTGGGAAACAGTTTTATAGAGTCATCATCTGGGCTGGTTCTTCATTTGGATGTGTCTCAGGCACTGAGGAGGCTTTTGCTGGTATGCAGCAGTGATTTTTCCTTTCCAAAGTGGAAGTACATCTCAAGGAACAGTTTTACTTTGGGCAACATTGTTAGCGAGGATGGTCTTCTGTCTCCTAACAATTTCCCTCATCTGCCAAATCTCCTTCATTTATACACAACTGATGGTAATATTTCCATATCTGTGAACATATTAAAAACTCAAGGCTTCAAATATTAATACTAGTATTAACAGAAAAAAAGAGAAGAAAATGTAAAGCTTTATAGTTTCAAAACAAGCTTGGCAAAGTTAAGAACTTGCTTGTTAGAGAATTCTCATTTTGCAAAAAGCAAACAATTTTGGAAAGTTCAGGAATTCACAGTCTGAACCTGTGCTTTGTAACACTGGTTGTTCAGTTTAGTAAGAGAACTCACAGTTGGCTGTTTTATATTACAGTGTGAACATCTGCCTGGGACTTACATGGCTGCCCAAGATACTCAGAAGACAATCTAGAAAGAATAAAGAAGTGAATCCTTCATCCTGCTTGTTGGAATAAGGATTCTTAAGATGTGAGAGTAGGGTACAGAGAGATCTGCTCGTCTAATGTGCATTTAAATTGGGGATTATTAGGCACCAGACACTATATGTAAAGAGATTGATATGTAAACCCTATTAATTATTTTTATAAATAGTTCCAGTTTTTAATAAGTATACCATATTTCCAATATAAATTAGTCAAATTTTATTTTCCAGTTTTAGATTGTGTAACCTCATTGACTTTTAATCTAAAACACGTTTTAGTTTAAGAGATCTTCTCCCCTTATAATCAAAGAATATTTTTATTTCTTAAAGAAACATCATGGACTTCCCCCCCCAAAAAAAAAACTGTTATAAAATAAGATTTAGACATTTTAAATTACAATTGTGACTTAATCTTTTCAGCTTTTCAAGCTCTTCTGTTCAGGGCAAGCACCAAAATGTGCTCCAGTACTATTGCTATTCTCATTATCATTCATCTGCTTCTACTCAACCATTTGCTAAAAAAAAAAAAATAGAAATAGAAGCTTTACTGAGAAAGCTTACAGATGATGCACAGATTGATAGAACAATAAATAGCATTTATGTATTTGAGAATAGGGATAGCTGCTGCACCAAACTGAGCTCAAATTTTTTTTATCTAATCTCAGTGTCAGTGTTTTCCACAGTCCCACAATTTGTAGGGGTGACAGGTATTTCAGTTACCAGGTGTGCGACCTTCCCCATTTATGTGTGTTCAGACTCATTGCTTGAATGAGTTCCCCTTCCTACCAAACAACCCAGCTGTGTATAACTGGCTCAATGCAGTTTATCATTCCACCAAGCTGTGTATCATCTGCAAACTTTATTAGCAGCACTTTCCTATTTTCTTCTTTGTGGTTAATAAAAATGCTAATTGCTAAAATGAGATCGGGGGCTTAACACTCGTTGAACTGGTAATGATTTAACATCCAGTTAATGTACAGTTCAATATACACTTTACTGATTATTTTATGTTAATCTAGAAAATAAAACTATCATGAAGTACCAAAATAAACTCTTTTCAAAAAAATGTAGCTATGGCACAGCCAAGTGTATTTCTAGAAAGAATGAAGTACGTAAAATGCAGAGTTGTTGTAATTATCTCTAAAAAGATCACTCGCATGTGATTATTGAATAACATTCCTGAACAAAGTTTTTCAAAGTTGCTCTGGTTTTTATTTTACCTTTTATATGCACTTTTGTGGCTATGCTCTGACTATTGTGTTCCCATCTGGGGAATGCAAACCACCTATGGTTTATGGGACACTTTGAGTGGGTATGCAGCTGCTTTGTTTCATCAGAGCAATGAAAGGCTGCTGAAACATTCTAGCACCCTTTGGTTTCTGCGCTCCAAATTCCCCCCACCATCAATTATTCTTCATACCCTCTTGTTTGTATTCCCTTATCTTGGCTTTATCCTGTGAATATGAGGAATTCCCCTGGCTCACATGATTCTTCTCCCCTTGTATGGCAAACTGGTACTTAGTTCTGGTGGAGTGACCAGTTGCTGAGGGCACCAGGCTTGTTGGGGTTGACAGCAAAACCTCCTTGCTCTGCCACCTTCTTATTTTGTGCCCTAGACTCAGCGAGTGCACGTGTCCACTTTCCTCTTCATCACTCCTCCAGGGAGAGGATTCCTGGATTTCCCTTTGGTGCAGAAGACAAGCATGGTGCCTCCCACCTTCCTCTCAGCTTGCCTGTAAAGAGGACCTGGCACAATAGGTGCTTTCCTCTCAGAGGCTTCATGTGAATGGCCATACTTGCTGTTGGTTTTTGTAACTAAAAGTTGTTTTTGTTGTTGTTGTTGTTTTTCCCCCCATGCAGAGTTGTTCCCTTTTGGACTGGCCACCATCATCCATTGTTCTCCATGAAACAGAAACTGCCATTGCCCTCGGGGGAGATAGTGGATGCCTATACTGTGAGGCATCATAAAACACAGGCTCCGTTGGGAACAATGGGGAAAAGCCTTCTCGGCGTGGCCACCAGCTGGGGCCGAGCATGCTGGGGGGGGGCAGTGGTCCACCAAGGAGCCTCTCGGCCCTGCCTGAGGGAAAACGAGATTACATGCAGCCCAAAAAATATCCAAACCAAACCAGCTCAATTACAAGAAGCAAGTGAAACAAAGTCTTTGTGCAAGGTTACAAAGAATTCTACTTCTGTGTGAGCTAGCAGAGCTCTTAGCCAGTTTTGTAGGGGAGGTTGAAGATCTTTTTGCCGCTTTCTCTTTTGGTTGCCTTGACTCCCTCTTGGAAACTAAGTGAAAAAAAATCTTATTTGACTGTTTAAATAGGCAACAATTTTTGTCACAGAATAATAAGCATTTTGTCTATGAAAATATGATATTTTTCCACCTTCTCTCCCTTTTTACTGATAAACTCTTGGTTTTGTGGAGTAGGTATTTTCTATTTTAACAAGATCAGATAAAGAAAAGTCTAATAATGGGTGGTTGATTTTCAGTCTCTAAGAAAATCAATATATTCAAATACGCCTTTCAAGTTACTGTAATATATGTAACCAAACGATGCATTGTGCTGCTAAGGAGAGTACACTGTATTTTTTTCTTGGAAAGAATCATCAAGAAAGCATGCCTGAGTCTGAAAATTCTACCTAACTAGAGTATTTTATTGCCTCTGAAACATGCATGTAGTGAGAGAAAATATTTTAAAAGATGAAAAATTTGAGGGCAAACATCATCAACAATTTTACACAAACCCTACTATAGGAATGTTGTGGTTATTTTTGAAAACAAGCATTGTTAGTCAGGGAAATAAATTGGCAAGATCTCTCTTAACAGGTATTCAAACTGTTCAGGTAATTAAAATTGCAGCTAGCATACTCAACCACATCAAACTGTAATCCATTAAAATCTCTTGTTCACAAGCCTCCAGATCTCCATTCGTGCACATTTACAGTTCCATAGGATGAACTGTCATTTGCTGCCATTATTCTTCATAGCAGAAGTTTTCCTCTTGAGCAGAAGTCTTAAGCCTGCCACAGAGTGACATTTTATGATTATGCCTATGGCCATTTCTGTGTCCTTGTAATTCAATTGATAATGTTGCTCTGTAAAGATTTAGCCTATGCTCTCTGCTCTGCAGAGTAGGGACAGTAATTACTTTAAAAGTAGCGACTGATCTAGAATGAAGAAGCTGCATTCTCAACATAGACAGTAAGTTACTGGTGTTCTGCACTTACTGATGTGACTTTGGGAGCTGAAAGGCAGATTTCTGGTTTTGAATCACCATAAATTCCACTCATGGTGCTAGGTGTGCTGGTTGCCTTCCACACTAAGAGTGTTTAGGGATAGCTTAAACAATGGTTTAGTCCACTGCCCTAGCGTAAGCATTGAATGCAGGGTCAGAGGATGGATTTGAGTGATTGAAACAATGGAAAGCAGGAGGAAGCAGAAAGGGAGCAAACCCAAAAATCATGGTACAAGAAATGAAGTGAATACACAATGGTCTTGAAAAAAAGCCAAGGAAAAGAGTTTTTTGAGCAGAGCCTTGACAGCAAGCAGATCTGGGATCATGAGCAAAGCAACAGATTCTTGTTCAATCTTACTGTTATTTCAAGAAGTGGGAGTTTTTTTGTAGTAAAAGAAGATTACTTCAAAGAAATACCTGGCTCTTGTAACCAATTTCTCATTCTAATGGAAACAGCCTGTGATATCGTGCATACATGCTAACTGCTCAGGCCATGGTGCAGTTAGACACTAAAACCAGAAAGGGCAAACAATGAAGAAAAACCGTGAAAGAGACAGGGGGAGATATTAGAAAAAGACATGGTAAAGTGGGAGAAAAACAAAAACTTGCAGGAAATTAACCTAAGGCACAGAGACATAAAGGAATGTAGTCAGGATGTAATCTTCAGCATGATAGTCAGTCAACCAAGAGATGCTAATGTTTGGGAGAGAGAGTAAACCCTAAAGTGTTCAAATTTCTGATAAAAAAGAGCCTGTCCTCCCATCCCTTTGCCATTTCACAAAAGCAGCCCTCTCTGACAGGCAGCCAGGCATCATGATGGAGGGCTAAAACACATGAAGCTGCTGCCCATTTGGAACACACTCTGTCTCCTTTCACATCTGCAGAGCATTTAGCTGCTTGCATCTGGTTGTGTTTGCGCAAATATAATTCCATATTCACTAATAATTCCCGAGGCTAAAGGCCCCTCTCCTGTAACCTTGTTAATATTCTCACAAGGCCTGGTGTGAACGCCTCACAGCATTTGGATTAGAATTCAGTCTGGTGGGTTTTTCCCCCCTCCCGTCTCTTACTCTTTCTCTCGCTCGTACTTTTCTGGCCTCCAGTTTCCTGGCCACCCACATGACGAGACACTCTCCCTCCCGCTCTCTCCCCATTCTCAGTTTCAAGGAATTTCCTTTTGTCAAAGGCGAAGTGTGATTGACATATTTTTCCCCTCTTAAGTGCAGTCTTCTTAATACTTGATTTAACTATGTCCTTATGGGGCTCGTATAATCATTACCTAGGTGAGAAAGAGACCCCCTGCTCCCTCACTAGCATCCAGTCTCGGCCTTCAAGCGCCAGACAACTGGCTACTTAGCACTTTTTACATGGTTTTTATTCACTTTTTAAAGACATTTTTATTAATTTGGTGGTGATGAGGTGTTCCAGATTGACAGCATTGGAAACTGAAGTAATTTGTTTGTCCACAAAATGAGTGCCACTGAAACAGCAGAACTGCTGACTCCCCTACTAGTGTTCATGGGGATCCCCTTTCAAAGCACCTCACCAAAGCCAGGAAAAGTTGCCTTCTCCTCTGGCCTTTTTAGAGAGAAGGCAATTCAATTTTCTAATCTGTACTGAACCCTGATGCTTAGACTGATAAAAAACTGAGCTGGAGCTCACCCTGACCACAGTGTCACAGAAATGAGGGACGTAAGCATTTTGCTCATCCACTTCTGGTTTCTGTGCTCTTTAGCTCAAGAACTGGTTTCCTGTTGCTCTCCAGACTATTTTCCATGTGACCTGCTCAGCACAGGCCTTGAACAAATGTCCACCCCAAGCAGAGTCCAAGGGCTGTTGTGTGGGGACAAAGGGTTGAAGGAGAATGGCTATGGGATTTGGGAATGTAGGTGGGCTGCTGGCAGAAAATAAAGGAAGGTGAGTTCTCAGGCTGGTAGTTCAAAATCCATAATGGTTCCCTGGTTAGTCTTTGTTGGGCACCCTGCTGAAATCCTCTGTTTTCATCTATGTCTTGTATACAGGAAAGTAAAACTGCATTATGATATCTGTGGGTTGACTGTGGGTGTGGAGTTGAAGAGGTTGCTCAGACCGAACCAAAAATTTTCAATACACTGTAGGAAGGGTTACTAACGAGTTTTTGAATTAAGATTTGCAAGATTTTATCACATCTTTTCTTCCATATGACAGCCAACAGTTTTGCATTGAATTTAACAGTAATAGTCCTGAAAACTGATTGTTATAACCAATATATAAGGGAATGTTTTTAATAATGTATGTTGAAAATTTATGTCACATCATTGTAACACCTTGCTTTCAGTTTTGTATGGACTTTGCTGCATTTGAAATATCTATGGTGAAATTTCCCATATCAGGGATTAATCTCTGTATCTTTCATCCTTCTTTTCTCCCTTCTGTGAAAAAATGGAAGAAAAACAAATAACTGAGTTTTCAGAAAAAGTTTTGAGAGACTATTCTCACATATGCTATAAAAGCCTGAAAGGGGCGCCAATAGCAATTAATAATCCCTACCTAATTCGGATGAAACTTTTCTTTTGATCAGCAGATGGTGTGGAAGGTCCCTCTGATGTCAGGAATGTATTCTTGCCCCTTTCCACAAAAATTTTCCCACATTTGATCAAGTTGTGAGCCTCAGGAAGTCCCACTTCACACAAAGACATTAGAAATGCATGTTCTCTGGAGGATTTCTGCCCGTTCTCAACCCCAGAGGTGGATGGCAATCTTCTCTTCCAGTGGAGCAGTGGGGTACGTGTTGTGCCCCCACTGGCTCAAGGCAGCAGAGATGAACAATGCTATTCCCTCCACAGTGGTTTCAGTGTTTGACAGACCATGGGAGAGGAGAAGGAACCTTTCTGACAAGACTGCAAAAGGTAGGGACCTGGGACGGCAGTACTGTAAATGGAGGCATTGGGACAGAAAGCTGCTGAGCTCAATATCTTGGTGTTCTGAGAAAAGGATGGGGGGCTTACAGGCAGGACTGTGAGCATGATGAGGGAGAGGTATGGACCTCAGATACTTGTCTCCAGAAAAAGAACTGGAATTTCCAGACACTGGAATTTCATAAATTAAATATCAGAGGGAAGGAACACCCAAAACTAGAACTAGAAAAGTAATGATTCAGGCATCAGAGCAGTTTTTGGATGATATGCAGTGTAAGACATGAAGCCTCTGTTGAGCAATGAGTGCAAAAGAAGACCTTGAATAAACAAAATCTTCAACAGAGATCCAATGGAAAATTGTTGTGTGGTTATATAATTGAACCTGGTAAGGTAGCTCACAGATGGAGCAGAAATAAGGTCAGTCTTATTACTGATGATCCTTGGCATCTGAGTGTTTGACTTTGCAACATTAATAGTTTTTCAACATATTATTATTCATACAGTACCTTGACCTGGTATAGCCTGTAGGCCAGGAACTCACTGCTGCAAAGTGAGTTAGGTTCTTTATCTTATTAATGGCTTAAATTCATTAACAACCATTTACCTTAGCCCTGGCTTCAAGCCATAAGGATTCAAAAGAACGCATCCTTTGCAAAGCCAGATTCTGTGTGCTCTGCAATGAGACAGGACCAAATGGTAATGATATAAAAAAAAAATCCTTTCATTCTTGTCTTCCTTTCTTCACACAAACATGTGCAGCTGTGGCCCATATCTGCTGAAAATAGTCATCACCACAATATGGCAATGAATATTTTCAACCATTCTTTTAAGAAAGCTTTTATCTTTTCTTGGCCTCACAATGTCTCCAGGCAATCTATCTCCATTGTCAGGGCCTTGTTTTGTGAAGTATTGTTTCAAGAAGCATAGCCCAGGAGTTTTTTTTTCTGGTATGTGCCTGGGAAGGAGTTAATTTGTAGATGGCTTAAGCAGTGTATCAGATCACAGCCCTTAGCCTTGCTGCTGCCATGTGCCAACTGCTTCCCTGCCACAAAGACCTATGAACTGTTTTGCCCTGGCTTTGCATACATTTGGTTTGCCAACTGGCCTGAAACTCACGTTGGGTACCTGACTACAGATATTGGTAAAATACTGTGTTTATGAGTTTGGGGAATGTGCCAGATTCCATTGCTGTGGAATAAATGTGTCAATGCTCCCAGAAGGTGATGTGAGAATGGTTGTTTCCAGCTCCAAGGCAGCTCTGCATTGCTGCAATTTCCCTCTGGTACAGGTTCTCACAATTATTTCCATAACTGCAATAGTCAGAAGCTTGTTAAAATCAAAGCTGCAATTTCTAGAGCATGGTTTTACAGTGAGTGAGTTGTCCACAGGCTGCAGAGCCTGGGAAGAAGAGTCTCTGAGTGTGCAGCAGAGCAGGCTGTGCCCCCACACCAGCTCACACCACACGGGATTACTGTTCTACCTTTTCCTCTGAGACCTTTCTGTTGAGCACCTCATGCCACACATTGTTGTGCATGTCACCTGTGAGATGAATTCTCCACCTTTGTGTCTTGTTGGGCCAGTCTTTTGTGTAAGCATTAGGGGAAGCATGGCTCACCTTCATACCCACTCAGCCTCAAGGCTGTGGTGTGGTGTTTGGAGGGGTTCTCAGGCTTACAGGATTGCATTTTTAACAACAGTGCTCCAGATGAAAAAAAATGAAAGCAACTTCTGCAAACTGTCAACCAGCTTTGGCTTTCGGAACAACCCAATAACTCAGGAGACAAGTGACCTGAAACTTGCTAGAATATTTGTATACACTGGTTTTGCTGAAGAATATCCCCTCCCTTCTTTGTTGTCAAAAATTGACCGTAATAATATCTCTTCTTTTTAATTCAAAGTAATGAATAATCCTGCATCTTTCTTGCCTGATTAATATATCTTTAAATCTTTTTCTTTTCTGACTGTTTGAATTGCTGATGGAGTGCCTTAGTGTGTCAGGTGTTTTCCAGGTATATGTGCAATAGTATATGTTACGGCTATATATAAAATGGTTCTTTCCTTAGTGCTCTTAAGGTGCCAAAGAAAGGATACAGAAGTTCTGGAACTGGAAATTGGGAGTGGACTGAGGCTAGTGGCAAGCAGCATCATGGTCCTGGAGAATAGGCCTGGAGGGACCTTTCAGCACCAGGTTCCAGTTTGGAGTACGGGAACATAACACAGAAAGCATTTGAATCACTCCATTGTCATCAGGTACCTGTGAAGCCCACAGGTGAACTACTCACTTCCTTTAATGGCCAGGCCAAATATGAAATGGCAGGCTACTGCTTCTGCTTGAAAATTGAGAAACAAAACATTTCTGTCCCATCATTTCCCCTCAAACAAAGAGCGAACATGAGGGATGCTGAGCCTTCTGTTTTTGAATCAGTAGTTTGACCACTGCACTGTGAACATTAACTAATAGCAAGGACAATTAAGGGAGCAGACGATCCCAAACCCAGGATACTCCCTAGGAAGAGGGAAAGCTGGGATATGGCAACTGGTGTTTCTGTTGAGACATGAGTGATCAGGAGCTCCTTTCTGCATCTGATTTTGAGCTGTCTGCAGACATGTGAGGTGCTGCTGTGGGTTGAGACGTGAGAGGGGGTGCCTCCTTCAGGCTTTCCAGAGGCAGCTCCTGTTCCTGTGGATGTTTTGGACAGTGAATGGCATTGTTCCTGGAGCTGCAGCTTGCACCAAGAGGATTTATACATCTTGTCAAATCCCTCCTGTCTTGACCCCTCCTGACTCCTGGACATCTGTAAGGGAACACCCCTGAGAGGGTATCTGCAAAGAACTGTTTATTTTGCAGTGAAGGGTAATCTCATAATAACCAGGGAGTTCCTCCAAGTTCCTGGGAGTACCAAGTGAAGCTTGCCCAGCACTGCTGGCTGAAATGTTGCAAACACAAGTACAATGAAGGCTCTGAAGAAAACAGAGGAGCTCAGCACCCAGAGCCCATGTTTATTTTCTCCAGAGATGAAGGGAGGACTGCAGGTCAGCCAGAATTGTGCATTTTGACTGGTATTTATTGACTCAGAAGTCCTTGCTGACAGACAGACAGACAGTCCAGCAGGGAAGGGTTCCATTAGAGTGACGTCGTTTCTTTCCCTCTTCTCCCCCGAGGCTCTCCCTGCTGGCACTCTTTACACATCGCTGTGGCTTCTCCAGCTGGTGCTGGGACGAATGGCAGCTGCCTCTCACCTCGCTGGTGCTGGAAGCCCGGCTGCCCCCAGGGAATGCGGCTGCCCGGCTCTCAGCGGCACCGGGCAGCACAACTATCAGAGATGTGGCAAGAGCACAGACCCTGGGGCTCAGCCTTCCCTCTGAGACCTGGGTGAAGCTTGGAGGTCTGGGTCAGATGCTGAAAGTGAACTCTGGGTGGCTGTACGGGGTCAGTGTACAGGGTCTGTGTGAAAGAGAAATATATCCCTGAGCTGTGCTCAGCCCTGTTGCCATCTTCCATTCCCTGATGCCATCACTGCTAATTAGATCTCTGATTGCCCATCTCTAATATTGTGCTTTAGGGGAGATTTGAGTCTTTTCTGTAAGTGACAGTAAGGCAGATCTACTGACAGCTGTATGCAGGGGTGCTGTGCAGCCTCTCTTCATGTCAGGGGTCATGGCTTTAATACATTTATTTCCTAGTATGAATCCTCCAGTGTCTCCCTTTGGATTTAAGACCATGCTGAAGACTCGTATCTAGTGCAAGCAGTACAGTTACCTATGCTTTTAGCCATCAAGAGCAACTTTTTTTGATGAGTCCTCACTGGAAGTGTAAAATACTGTATTCTTCCTCCTTTGTCAGAATTGAGTGTCAAAATGTTCAAAGAACATGAATTGTTTCTCTTGTCCCCACACTCTCCATGGGGTTTTTCCAAGATGAGTTACTTCATTTTAAGTCCATTAAACCAAAGAGGGTAGTAGGCTGGGACAGGAATCGGTTGGGTTGGAAGGGACCTTTAAGGTCATATAATTTCAAACCCCCTGTCATGGGCAGGGACACTTCCCACTAGATCAGGTTGCTCAGAGCCCCATCCAACCTGGCCTTGAACATTTCCAGGGATGAGATATCCACAGTTTCTCTAGGTAACCTGTTCCAGTGTTTCATCAACCTCAGTACAGAATTTTTTAGTAGTACAGTGCATTAGTACAGTATCTAATCTAAACCAACTGTCTTGCAGTTTGAAGCTGTTTCCTCTTTTCCTGTCACTCTGTGCCTTTCTAAAAAGTCCTTCTTCAGCTCTCTCATAACCCCTTCAGGCACTGGAAGGTACTATAAGATCTCCCTGGAGCCCTTCCTTCTCCAGGCTGAACAACACCAATTCCATCAGGAGTGTTTGCAGCAAAGCAGTGCCAGATAGATCTGGTCAGAAGTTTTTTATTTGCTTCACAAACATCATATCAGCAGCATGGACAAATGAATCACACTGATCTCTGTTAGTGAAACTTACATTAGGGATGCTACAAAGTGACAATGAGGGTGCCCTTTCAGATAAAATCTTTATGAATATGCTGTATCTGCAAATACAGATGCATATGAAAGATAACCCAAGAATCAGGTAATTCAGTCCACTTTTTGATTGCCAATGCAAGATTGTGTGCAGTAGTACAAGTTTTGTTTTAACAGTTTTTAAGGATGAGGTATCTTCCGTGTTTGGATTCTGGCTGTTTTTCCTGTAATTTGATTCATGCAGTGAGGCATGGTTGCAACACTTTCTGTTCTGTGACAGAATTCTTCTTACATCACCTAACATATATGGAATTCCTTTCAGGCTCTACCTCATTAAAACCCGATGCTTAGATCTCCTGCCTCGCTAATGTAAAGGGGCAGATCTAGGCATATTTTCACTTTGAAAAGATTTCCTCTCCTTTTCATTAATGACAGCTGTACAGCTGTCTAAAGACTGTGGAGATTTCCCTCTACACTGCTGTGTTTACTGTCTTGATAATCTGTTTTGGAGAGCCACATGCTTTTGTTGCCTCAGTAAAGCTCCTTTAAGTAGAATCTGTTTTCCCTGGTGTGGCTGTCCCTAATGTGGCCCTCTGAGTAAACAGGAATAAAGAGGGGAAGGGGTTCAGTATCTGTGTGGTGGATGCCAGTGATGGGATGGTACTGCAAGGAAAAGGCCTTCCTGGCTATGTCTTAGCTGTTGAGAATGTCTCATGTCAAGGGTCTGAAAAAGTGCATCTCTCTGTGAGGGTGCACATGGAGCACCTTCAGGGTGCTATAGGTGCACACCAACCTACAGGGCTAAGTATAGGGAGACCAAACCAGCCCCCAAGCATTTTATCATCTTGTCTTGCTGAGCTTTATGTCTAGCAGAGCAAAATATATTACAAGTACTTGGCAGAGTTGTCAGCACTCCAATGGCCTTCCGTGCCTGAAGAGGGAGTAGCTTGACCATAGAGTTTCACCTGTGGGCTGACTTACATAACTGGGATGGCCCCAGCTAGTTCCTGTTTGAATAAGAGCACATACATAGAAACAAAGCTTCATTTAAAAGCAAGCTAGATGATTATCAGTCTATTACATGACTATCACACTGCAATTTTTTAAAATTTTCTCTATCTTTATTCCACTGCTTTTCTCAGCTTTTGCCATGAGGCACAATGTCTTTATGACAGTGGCTTTCAATTTGTGACCGCAGAATTCTGGAAGTCCGAGGACTGCTTCTAGAGGGTGTGAGAAATAAAAAGCAATGTATATGTCCTATGCTGTAATTTATGTATGTGGCATATCTACAGTAGATGTCTCTGTGCCCATTGGGATGGTCAGGAAAGTAAGATGAAAATTTTTCTCATGGGAAGGAGCAGGGTATTTGAATCCCAAGTTTATGGCAGTTTTGTAATCTTTAGATTCCTTTAGTTCTGCTTTGTTTCAAGAGAGGCATGGTGCTTTGTACTTGGTACTTTTCTGGTATTTTGTATATTGATGGGACTTCCCAGGAGCGTCCTGTACATGCAGAAAGAAAGGACACATGGTGCAGGGGTGTTCACATGTGTTTGGAATAGGTTTCATGCTACAGAGGTCTACTGTATGTGACTAAAATTCTGTGTGAGGAAATCTTGGACATGACATCCACGGACAGGGAAGATGCTGACATCAAAGAGTGAAAGTAATCTTTTTAATAAATGCAGGCACAGATACAAACCTGTAATGGACTTGGAGGTGAAAAATTTTTGACCATGTGCAAATGACTGTAAGTCAGTTATGTTTGATCTCTAATTCAGATCCTGTTTAGTCCTTTTCAAGGACACTCCCTTGTGTTTTACTCCATTTCTTCTACTCTTGCTCGTTGTACTACCATGGCCCATTTGGCCACCGTGTAATTTTTGATCCTGGTCTTGCTCAGCACCTCAAAGCCCCTTTTCTTCAGAGCCTGAGGTTGCACCTGTTTGTGTCTGCTGTATGCTAGGAACAGATTTTTTGCTGTTTATGTTTTCCCTCCAAAGCAAGTGACAGTCAGGCACAATGGATGCAGCAAAAGCTTGCATCTAACATTACTTGTAATTAGTTCTTCACTTTTCCTTGCAAACCTCAGCTTAGTTGTCTTTGTCACTGCAGAAGGGGAAACAGACTTTACTCTTTTTTGTCTTCTACCAGTGAACCCTCGGCAAAGAATGGCACTTAGAATATAGAAAGTTTACCCACAAAGTGCAAATCTGCAGTCTTACTGTCAACAATCCATGGCTTAGGCCTAGGAAAAATTAATTTTGGCAGTGTGGCTAGAGGCAGATTAAAGCATTTTTTTTAAATAGCAGATCTCTGGGTTCTTTGACAGATCTCCTTTTGGTTTTGTTTCTATCCCAAAACATCTTGTGTTTTCCTGCAGACAAAGAGAATGATATGAGGTATTATGTATACCTAATTTATACATAACTGCTGTTCAATGCAATGCCCATAACTGATTCTCCACAGGAATATATACTCACAATTCTGTAGGTTTATAAGTTTAGATACCTTAACAGATGCTGGATGTCCACAGATGTTGTGTATGCACAAAATGAAACTAAAGTTTCATTAGCTGGAAGCTAATGAAATTTTGTTGAACATTAGGGCATTTTGACATTTATAAGGATAGAGGAAAAATGCTTAATTAAGTATTATATGATATAAAATAAGTAACGGTGCACTTACCTAATCCTGGGTCGAAATGAAATTTTTGTCATTGGCTTTTGAACATAGATATTTAAAGTGGGAGACCTTAGCTTTTGGGCTCTGTTTTTGCAGCATGGATCAGTTGTATTATGAACTGGGAGTTATGAAATATGAAGTGGGAAACAGTACTTTACTTTAAAGGCTTGACTGCCTCTACTTTTATCAAGTTTTGTTCTATGTTTATCCTATGTCCCTCTACTTTATTTCAATGTCTCTCAACTGCACCTGGAATGCCTGTTACTAACATGCACTGTTAATGTTTCAAACTTAATTTTCAGAAGCACAGCTCAAAACCAAAAGCAGTTGCCTTTGGCCTCAGCTGGAATCCAGCACCTCTGAAAATCAGGCACTCCTGTTTTTTAGTTGGAAGAACTGATTCTCATCTATAAAATGCTTTGAATTTACAATTTAAAGAACTTCCAATCTATGTAGGTTTTAAAACACTGTGTACATGCTATGTTTGTACAGGAATCTGGCAGCCATTTCTAGGGAGCATTAAGCAACAAGATCTTGTAGTGAACAGCAGAAATATTTTTTATTTAGAGATTACATAACTCTGACAAAATGGAAACCAGCCCCCATGCTTCACTGTAGACCAGAACTTTCTCTTCCCAGATGGAGGGTGACCTTTAATTGTGTCAGTTCCACCCCACATCCTCAGAAAACAAGGGCAGCTGCTTCACACATGAAGGGAAGCAGAGACTGAAGCAACCATGTTGATCAAGAATAGATAAAGACTGAGGTAACCTTACAATAGCTACACAAATCTGACTCCATCCATCAGTCAGGTCTCTGAGAGCGTTCAGGTAAGAATAATTGGTCTTAAATGTCTCAAAATGAATTAGCCCCCACCTATCTGTGTCCCTTTAGCAGCCAGTGCTCTGGCAATACTGATGCAGCCAGCAAAGCTGCCTGTCACTGCTAATCCATGTGGGATGGATCAAGCAGTGTTTGATGCTAGCAGTACAAAGAGTGACACTGAGCTGGAGTGGGAGCACTGGGCAGACAGGGAGCTGATGGTGCCCTCAGGCTCAGTCTGCTGCTGGAGGAGTTCCCATGTGGACTTCATGTAACTGGGACTCACAGCAAACAGAGACAAACTAGAAACACACCGAGTGTTCTGACCTGAGTTAATCAATTGGTACTCTTATACCCCATAGAAATAATTGTCCTAAAAATTTCACCACCAGCTATGCTCCCCTATCTTTCAGTCCTTTTGTTCTAGACACTCTCCTAAATGTTCAGGGTTTGATTCTCTTTCCCTGCTCCTTTAATGTCTTCATGGTGCAGAGGGGGTGGGTAGGCAGGAGGTGCTGGGACCCCTTCTGTGGAGCAGCTGTGATTGCTTCCTGAGGATGTGTGAGAGTTGGGAAAGATTGTGAGGTATGATTTTTTACTGTATGCTGAAAAGCTTTCTCCATCACCCTGAAGAAGGACCTGAGGAGTGGTGAAAAGGTATAGAGTTGTCAGCCCTGAAACAAAAGCATTTGCGCAGTTGAGAAGTAACTGGACAGTGTCTCTGATGAGAGTGTCCTCTGATGAGCTGAGACAATTCCATTACCCACAACTTGCCATAAATCAGCAAGTTCCCTGCTCTGAAACAGGGATTTGGTGTGTGCTCTGCTATTCTTTAAAGTTTAGGGCTCTTGGTCAGAGAAATTACTTCAGTGCTGTGGTGGCATGGAGTCACAGCAGTAAAGACTTTATCATTTCTTTTGACAAAGTTGCCACTGAAGGCAGTCACTTGCTAAAACACAATTTTAAAATAGGAATTCACTCTGACTCTGTTTATGTTAACTTTCTGTGAACAGTCAAGCAATTTACTTTTATTGACAAGAAAATCTGTAAACAGTCAATGTCAAAGATACATATGTGTGCATTTAAGTAAACTAGTTTAAAGTTCTCATGCATAAGCATTCAGTTTTGAAGTGCTTACACATTCCCTGAGCCAAAGGAATGGAAACAATACAATGTGATTTATCTGACCAATCAAACCTAACCCAGACAGCTGCGGTGCAGGCTCTCCTGCTGGCTGCTATTTTCATGCCGGCAGAAGAGGGTAGATGCCTCACATGATTTTGTTTTTGTTGTGATCTTGGCACTCTGCTCTTCTTACTGATGACTCGGGAGCTAGAAAAAGGACAACCTGTCTCAAAGGGCCAAATGGAAAAAGCCCAGGAAACCTGGTGCTCACCAGATAACTGCCTACCCATGGTCTTCACTACATTTGACATTTTGTTTCTATATCTGAATATGGATATGTTGATAGGGAGTAGTTTGCGTGCTGTGCTGAATATTAAATCTCATCCCCCATAACTGATCCAAAATCATTAAAGGAATTGTGGACAAATTCTATGCACCATGTATCATATTTGGACAAAAACAGTGTTATTCTCATGTAAGCTGGGGGATGCATGAGATCATCACTGAAGTAACAACAGCTTCAAGCTATACCTTGTATCACTCCTGTGTGTATATCCCTGTGAAAAACTCAGAAATAAAAGAAAAGGCCTCATTAAAAAGAAAAGAACAAACCACTAGCACCAAGAACCAACATCTAGATTGCTCAGGGACATGCCAAAACACCAGCAAAACTTCTGCCAAACCTGAAGATGTCTAAATTCCTTGTAGGGCTATTGGGTTGCCAGCAAAACTCTTTGTGATCTTGAAAGTGCTGCGGAGCAGTTAAATCTTGCCTGCATTAGGTAACACAGCATTAAACCTGCAAGATCTCAAGAAGAAAACCAGAGAGGTGTGAGTAGGATTTCCCTGCACACCCCTCAGGTCTCTGTGACACCACAGGAATCCATGCCTGGGATTCAGGCAGGTTATTTGCATGCTTGTGATGTACTGGTGATCTTAGCAGCATGGATTAGTTCGTAGATCCCTGTCCAGGCTAGTCCTTGGCAGCTCTCTAATTTGTCTTTTCTCCATCTTAATCCTTGGGATGAAAGGTCTCCCAAGTTCTCTGCAAAGACTCCCTGTAATGGATTACGATGGAGGAAAGGTCCCCATTAATGTGAGCACAGGTCTGTATTTTACAGGGGCACGTTTTGGCTGGGGTGTGCACTTGGAACAAAATGACTCTCAGAATGCAGTGCTCCTCAAATCAAACACTTAATTAGCTGCAGTAGCATGACCTGCTTGCTGTCTAAAGTCAATTGTCAAGCAAAAATCTCCTTATGAAAACATTATTTTGAAATCAGAAAACTTGAGTGTTTTTCACTTTTCAAACCAGAGGTCAAAGACAGATGGATATATAATGTGCGAATGCTGCAATTTTTGGTTTGTTGCTGATCCCTCCCATGATTTCAGGCGAAACCCCTGTGGCTTCCAAGGTGCCTATGTCTGTGAAAGGATCATTTTCTGAGGTGTGGGGAGGCTCTTGGTGGGATCTTTTGGTGGCCTCCACAAAGGCAGGAGCAGCAGACATCTGCTGCACACGTTGTATGCAGCTCTTGTTTGCAGCAGTTGTGTGGGCAGCGCGGTGCATCTCACACATTTTCTCAATCTGCATCCCAACCAGGTAGGATTGACAGCTGGAGAAAACCATATATTCTGGGTGCTAAATAGGTTATCCACCATCCATAAGAAAGAAAAGCAGTGAGCTTTGCAGCCGTGCCTCCCAGCCCTGCCCTTGGTTGTGACTTTGCCACTGGCAAGGCTGAGTGCCTGACCCCTGCTAACGTGCGGTGCCTTTAATAAGGAGAGGGAGGGAAGTAATTTTATACTCAGCATGCGAGTGATTCATGTTCTCAAAGGGGATAAAAATGTTATTAGAAAATTCTCCTGCCAAATGTGTGGCAAATGAAACCAATTTATTAATGCTGTGAAGCCAACGTGTGAAATTGGGATAAAAGGTGAGGTGTGGTCTCACCCCCGTGCTTACTGTGGCAGAATGTGTGCAAGACAAAGGACTCTTGTCCTTGGAAAGGGGATGCTGCTGTTGTGACCACACGCACTGGCAGCAAACAAACAGCAAGTTTCCTTCAGCACAGATGCACTTCAAAGTGTTGGGGTGAGAGATGCCAAGACATAAAGAGCAGACCTTGATCATGGGTGATGAAGCTGCTGCTTAAAATCTGTAAAACATTGCCAGGACACCTTTGAAAATGCTTTTATGCATTTCATAGTTCAGAGCTTCCCATTCATTTAGGGTTATTATTTATTTTATTATGTGTTAAGCAGTCTTAGTGTGCTCTGTGTCACCAAAGACACGAAACAAAATCAGTCCCAGGCCTCAGAATACTCCTGACCTGAAATGAAGTCCACACAAGCAAGGCATGTTTTGAGCAAAGAGGCCACAGACATGGTCCATGCTTTCATAGTAATGTACTTTATGTGGGATCACAATGAAGGTGACCATATGTTCCTGAAGTACCTATAAAGCAGGTGCTGTACTATTGACAAAAGCAAGGTTTTTAAAGTGACCCTTGAGAGGTCAAGGGTCCTTTGCTTTGGTGGCCTTAAGCTGAAAAGGTCTGTGACCCTTCCTGCATCCCCCTAGTTCTTGCTCTCTCTCTGCCTACACCATACCTGATGTGACTGAACAAGACTGAAACTGTATGGATGGAGCTAGAAGCAGGATGAACAAGTCTTAGCTGCTCTTCTTTTTCCTCATATGCAAATAGCATCATCTGCCTGTTTTCAGTGCCTGGAAAACATCAGCATCTGGACAAAGAACAGTCAGCCAGAGCCTGTCAGGACAAAGGAAATCTGTGGAGGAATTTCTGCCTTGGAAAGCTTATCTTCTCCAGAACAGTATCTGACTTCATATTATCATGTAAGTAGTCATATACAGTTCTTCTGGATTCCTTTCTTTTCTTGAGCAGCCCCCAAACCACAGATACTGATAACTCCATTTTTTCAGCCACAGGTATCTAAAAATCTGGACCTTGTTTAATCAATATCTGATTTCACCGGGGCAATCATCATATCCAAGGTAGTTTGTTGCATGATTACATAGTCAGAAACAAAGCTGAGGATTGTTCTGATCAATTTATAGAGAGCTTTAACCCAGGCATCCGCTCACTTAGCCCATCCAAGACCAATCTTCCTGCTCACATTTCATTCTAGAAAGCACTTGCCATGTTATGCCCACACTCTGGCAGTGGGGCAGAAGGATCAAGTTTTGAACAAAGAAGTGAAATGGATTCTGAATGTTCCTGAACAAGAAATGTGCAATCTTCCTGTTGTTCTTTTATGCCAAAGAGGAACACGTAGGAATTTGCTGTAAGACTATAAAGGCATAAAATTTAGCTGCTCTAGTCAAGCACATGTTGAGCATGAGTGGCTGCTTGTTTTTTTCTCATTTACATTATGGATTTGACCTAGAAATATAGTTATGCAGATTTAAATATTATCAAAACAACGAGGTTTGTTTTATTTCCCCCCCTCTCCCCACCCAGCCTTCCCCCACTTCCCTCACCCCAATTCAGCTTCTATTTTTGAATCTTGTACTGGTAAATTTATTAAGATATGGGATTTCTTCAAACTTCTCTCGGCTTCTATTGTATGACTTTTCTGCCTGCCATGAAACCAGCAAACTCATTCCACAAGATCTTAACATTGTTTGTATTTTGTCTAAAGAAGGGATAAATCAATTAGTTTCTGGCATAATATGAACATTTTATTAGCATAAGTCACAAAGCTGAGTGATCCAGAATCCAAATTAATTGTTGGGATTAATATAAGGTACCCACAGTCATCTGTCAGGTAAGTGTCTCCATCTGTCTGTGTTTATGGCTGGATTTGAAAAGTGAAGTTTGCAGAATCAGTAGCTCAGTTCCTCACCTTCATATCATCAACTAACAGCACTCAGTTTTCTTGCCACTAGGCAAGAGTCCTTCCAAGAGTGAGGTAACCCCAACTGGTTATCAGGACACAGCATTCTCAAGCAGAGTCCAAGGTCTCTAACACATAAAAAGCCATAAATAAATAAAACCTACCACTGACTGGCAGAAAAAATTAGTCAAGCTCCATATATGCTTTAGAGTTCCCAGACTCATGAGAGGGTCCAGTATCACACTCCCAATGCAAGCCCCACAATGTTTTCACCTTTACAAGCTGCTTATTGTTGTTGCAAGTTCCCCAGTTCCTGTATCTCAACTTTGTGAGTGAGCTTCTACATACTCCAAGTTTTAAGAACATCTTTGAGACTTGAAGATTAATTCCAGCATTTGTCCACCCTCTTTATGGAAGTGACCTCAGAAATATCTGGCTGTGGGCTCGCTCAGTTGTTAAGGCCAAGGAAAATCTTACACATTTACTGTACTTTGAAATAAATTCAAGTATGCACTTGCCTGGAGTATAGATGTACTTAGTATATTCTATCTGATGAGCTGATTCCATGTGTACTTTGGGCCCTTCAACAACATCAAAAACCCAGTACATTCAATTCAGAAACTTCCCTAGAAGAACCTCCAGGGCTGGTAGAACCTGTAGACAACACAGGCAAAGGATACCTGTTCCTAGATTAAGGCAAGAGGAACACCTGAGGATGCATCTCAGAAGGTGAAGCCTGAGATGAATAGGCTGTTCAAACCATTCTCCAACCATCTGCTAATCATATTCCCACCTATTTCTTTTTTTCTCTCTCATTAACATGAAAATATTACTACAATCCCTTCAACTGTCAAGAAAGCCAGGAAATTGTCTCTCCCTGAAGAGAGATCTCTGTGGGATCCCTGGAGACCTGTGTACTGCATTTAAGGAGATGTAAGACTTTACAGTCTGATGCTAATTCTGGAAATGCATTCCCTACATAAAGACTATTATTTGCGCAGTCCTAGTTTGCAGACCTGTTATCTGAACTGGCTAAAATCTATCATGGGTCAGTAATTACAGAAGAATGTAGTCTGACTATCACTAAGCAAAACAGAAGACAAACAACTCCCTTAATTATGGAGCTAAGGGAATATGGATGGCAATTTATGGTATTCATGTGGCATCCACCAAAGTTTTGATGCCTAATAATGACATCAAAGAACTGAACCTCTTTCTCTAATTCCTTCAAGAGTGGCTTTCTGAATGGATTCTCTGGGGAATGTGAAGAGCTAATCCTTCTTCCCATCAGCAGGGAAGTGCTTTTAAGGGCTTTCCTCTACAGGTAGTGACTGTCATGTTGACTATCTGGAGTCAGTATCTGTGAAATATTGTCACTTGTGTCAGATATAGTTGAAACTGGCTAACCTGTTCAAGCAACATTGTGTGAGAGAGAAAATAGAAAGGAAATTCTGATCAAATGAATATCCCAGTCTTCCATTTTCCCTTTTGACACATGTCACATGTCACATGTCTTTATAAACCTTGTTTCCTCAGGAAGCATTTTGATTTACTCTCTGAGCAGCAAAACCACTCAACAGGCTTTTCTGCCACAGTTTGATAATTTTGTGTCCTGAATAGAGACTTAGCAGTCAAAATGATGGAAAGGACAATTAACCAGTTTCTGGCATCACCTGGTGTGTTTATCCTTTGGAGCTCTGTTGAAGTCACTGAGATTACTCTGTATTTCCACTGATGTGAGCAGTTTAAAGCATAGCCTAATTTATGCTGTAACTAACTATTTTAGGGAAGCATGGGATTTTCCATTTTGTATTACAATACTTAATTGGGAGTTGTTTGTTATTGTAGCATTATTGTCATGTGGCCTAAGTGTTAGTGGGCAGAGTAATTTGTCAATGTAATTTTGTATTTCCTGAAATCCCAGATCCTTGGTTGTCTCAGACACAGTGCTCCAGCCAGTGGCAGCATAGATGCGACTGAGCTGTAAGAAGCTCTTGGTACCGCCTTGCCTCATAAACTGTGATTTATAGCTGTGTATCTCATTGTTTGTATTTGTTGTTATTTGTAGCTATATGGCAGCAGTGCTCTTCACACTGTGCCAGAACTGTATTTGCTCTTGGATGTCAACATTTCCTCAGCAGGACTGCGTGATTTTGGCTGGGTCTAGTTAGCTTCCATATATATATATATATGGATATATTCATATGCATACCCTCTTGTGCCTGCTCCACTATTCTGTGAATCTGTTTGATGCTGGTCTTAGAATCATAGAATAGTTTGGTTGGAAGAGACCTCTAAAGGACATCTAGTTCCAACCTCCCTGCAAAGAGCAGGGTCACCTCCCACTATATCTTGAGGTCCCATCCGACTTGATCTTGAATGTTTCCAGAGATGGGGCACCCACCACCACTCTGGACAATCAGTTCCAGTGTTTCATCACCTTCATTGTAAATATTTTCTCTATTACAGCTAGTCTAAATTGACTCTTTTTCAGCTTAAAACCATTATACCTAATCCACAGGCCCTACTCAAAAATTCTGCCTCATCTTTCTTATAAACTCCCCTTAGATTCTGGAAGGTGCTGTAAGGTCACACACAGCCTTCTCTTCTTGAGGCTGAACAACCTCGACTGTCTCAGCCTTTCTCCATCGTAGAGGTGCTCCAAATTTTTGATTATCTTTGTGGCCCTCCTTTGGACCTGCTGCAAGGTCCAATGTATGTAATATTTAAATGTTACAGTGTTTATCACCACAAAGAAAGAATGTCCTGACAAAGAGCTACACTGGCATTTCCCATCACTTGGACTGCAAGACCCTGACTGAGAGATGAAGGCCCAGGTGGAACAAAGAGTAAATGTAAGTCTTTACAATGAAGGGTCTGTGTAGTCACAGTCAGATTAATTTACCTAAAAATTGGAAAACACATTCTTGAAGAGTTCTCTTCTTACTAAATGGGGGGACTGTGAGGGCATGCTGGTTTTGGCTGTGGTAGAGTTAATTTCCTTCACAGTGACTGTCATGGGGCTGTGTTTTGGGTTTGTGCTGAACAAAGGGTTGATAATACAGAAGCGTTTTTGTAGTTGCTGAGCAGGACTCACACAGCGCCAAGGCTCCTTCTGCTTTCCACACTGCCATGCTGGCAAGGAAGTTGGGGGTGCATGACAAATTGTGGGGAAATACAGCCAGGACAGGGGATCCAAACTGACCAAAGGGATATCCCAGACCATATGATGTCATGCTCAGTATGTAAAGTAGGGGGAGGGAGGAGAAAGGGACGATGTTTGGAGTGATGACATTTGTCTTCCCAAGTCACAATCACGTGTGATGGGTACTGCTCTCCTGGAGATGGCTGGACACCTGCCTGCCCATGGGAAACAGTGAATCAATTCCTTGTTTTGTTCTGTTTGTGTGTGCAGCTTTTGCTTTCTCTGTTTAACTGTCTTTCTCTCAACCCATGGGTTTTCTCACTTTTACCCTTCTGATTGTCTCCCCAGTCCTGATGGTGGAGGAATGAGCAAGAAGCTGTGTGGAGCTTGGCTCCTGGTTGGAATTAAACCCTCACAGAGGGCTAGCTGCTCCCTAAGGATTGGGAACCTGGAAGCCAACAACAGTAACATGCCTGGCAGGGCAGCAGATTTACCAGGCTAGGTTTATTTCCACCATGCCTAAATGATTTAAGCAGACTAGACCAGGGTCAGCTGTAACCAAGAGTCCAGATCATTAGGCAATCTTGTGATGATGAAGCAAGTGCAAGGTCAAGATGGGATGTCAATCCATGGGATAGAGTCCAGTGATTGTGGGGAAGGTCTGTAGTGACAAGACAGGTCCATGAACATCACCCAAAACATGAGGTTAAAGATCAGGCACAGGCAAGGCTGTGGCTTCTCTGAAGGACAGCAGCCCTACAACAAAGGTCAAGCATGGGCTGTGGTTAGCTGAGGGCTGAGCTCATAGGAACCTCCTGGGGCCATGGTCAGGGAGAGTTCCATGGTTCCAGAAGACCATGAATGGAAGAGTTCCAGGTGTAAGGCTGATCAGAGAAACTAAAGCAGGTTAGTGCATTCAGGGCACTGACAGCTTTAAACTGAAAATACTGTAGAAATAGTTAGAAATATGGCCCATTATTTATATGAAATTTTCCTTTGTAAGTATCCTTTCTATGTGCCTGAATTCTGCTTGAACTATCGCATATGAAAAAAATTATTTTCCATCTAAATTGATTATGGTCTAGAGCTAATGTGAGCTCTAGAGCTTGCAGGAGGTCACAGAGGAGCTTTAACTGCAAGATTCAATGCATTTCCAGGGAACATGGCTAGTGTGTGTTCATAGAGTTTTTTCTTAGTCTATTAGTTTAATTTTGTGTGAAAGGGAGTAAAGGTCGTGATCTCTTAATGGAAAACAGATTGCTATGGTTTCAGTTTAGGGCAGTATTATATTAACTGAAATACTCAGCTGAGAACAGGTCTCCAAAAGAGATTTGTTCTGCAAAGGAGAACAACTTCTCCTAAAAGAGAAGTTTTCTCTTTTCTCAAAAATAGTTATATCTTCAACTTCTCCAAGAAACCTGTAGGCCAAGTGATTTGGCTGCACTATGGGAAATTGCCTAAAGTCCCCCAGTACGTGATCCACATTTGCAGTCCTTATGTACTCTCATGTATTCCTAGTGAGAACTTAGTCCAAAGATCTGTTGAGTCTTTTCTGGAAATCCAGCAGTTTTTATTAATAATCCAGCAGTTTTTATTAATAATCATAAGAGGTGGACAATGCCACTTTTTATGATTGTTAATTGGAGCAGGGACTTAAATCTTGTTTTCACCTGTACTGGACAAGTGCCATGTCTGCTAAATGTGCAGAACCAGTCACTTGGAGTCAGTAGGAGTAATGTTGACTTGCCTTTTGGCCCACCAAATGTCTGATTGTTTTTCTGAAGTGCAATCCTGTCAATAGAAGAAATCAAAATGGAGAAAGCTCATCTCAAATTATTGGCCTTTACATAAGTAAAACTGAAATCCACAGTTCTGTTCAGGAAAATGTGTCTTCAGCAAAGAGTCCTACTATAAAATTGATATAATTGTGACTCTTAGTGATTGCCATCTTTCCTAGCACTGGACTACATGGTGTTGGAATCAATATTCCACAAATGAGTGGAAGGAAAGAATGCAAGATAATAAGAATAACATGTTTCTGTCTTGATAGGATGCTGAGCACTGTAAATCACTGTGGACTTCAGCCAGAAAGAGTCTTCAGCTCCTGCTGAGAGTGTCAGCAGCAGCAAGTTCCCCAAGTTTATATCTCCTTGCACAAAATTTGTGCAAATTCGAGCTCCTTCTGGTCCAATAAATTCTGAAATAGATCTTCATCCTCCATTCCTGGAACTTGTGATTTCAGTCTCTAGGGATTTGGCTTTTCTGTGTATTTTCCCCTTAAAATGTCTCTAGTTGAACAAAATAAAGTTATTTTTTCTACAGTGTATTGGCAGAAGTAATAGAAAATCAGTCATAGAATTCCAATATATTTTCAGCCAGTGTCTAAATGCCTGTTCAGATATGCTGAGAATGGAGAGTCAAACCCAATGCTGGCCTTAACCAGCTTAATAAGCTAGTAGCACATTGTGTTCAGATGAATTGCATCACCTCACCCTAAGGTTAAATAGGGTATTTGGAGAGCAGTCTCTTCATGCTTTTGCTCTTGTTTTGATAGAACATGCCCTTTGTGGTGAGCTCTTTGAGTGAAATTCCATAGTCCCCAGCTGGAATGTAAATACGAGTGGAAATCCTTAGGTGGTGAAAAGTGCTGTATCTCTAGTCAGCCAAAAGTCAGGTGAATAAATACAATTTCCATGGCAAACATAACCCATAGTAAATGAACAGCATGGCTGAGTGGTATGTGGTCAATTTGTTTTTCTCTGTATGTAGCTGAGTTCTCAAGTGGGATTCTGTATCTAGAAATAACTCATACTGGGATCCCTCCTAAACTCCTCATAGTTAGGTTTCTTTTTGTTTCATGTCCTATTTCCCTCCCTCTCAGGATGTAAGAGGTACATCCTGAAGAATTCTTGTTGAGCTGTCACACAAAGGATATTCCTTAGATAGCAGGAAATGCAACTCAGATACATGGCTTGAAAAGGAGCTGTTACATCCCTTGGTTAGTGCTGTGCCATAGGGGGGAGTTGTCTTACTGTGAAATTCTGTGTGAAGCTGACACAGACTGCCCCAGCCTGCTGGAAGAAAGTAAATTTTTTTCCTTACCTTTTTGAAGTGAATGGAATGCTGTACCCTAGCAGGACAAAGGGAAGTAGGTATTGCTGCTGCTGAAGCCTATCAGCTGGGAGGCAGTGACTCTGAAAGTCCAGCTTGTGGCAAATGACTGAATATGACCTTTTGGGGCAGGGCTATGGCTGAGCGAGCCCAGTGAGTGATGGCTGGATAATCACTGGGTGTATAAACAGACAACACTGAATAAAGGGATCAGATGTCCTCTGCAAACAGCACTGGTCATGTGTATCTGGCACCAGATCTGTGCCTGGTTCTGCTGTCCACACTTCAAAAAGGTGATGAAAAAATAATGAGAGTTTAGAAACTTCTGCAGATATGATCCACAAAGGGAGTCTTAACAATGAGAAAGCAACTCAACGAGGGCCTGTAGGTAACTGTACAGACAGAAGATTTTGATTGAACAGCTTGGGCAAAGGCAGAAGTCATCAGGAGTCTGTGAGTTTGCACCTTGTGAGATAGACAAAATCAAACAGAAAATCAAGTTTGGACACATGGTGAGGCCAAAGAGTTGCTGGGAAAAAGCCATCAGCAAATGCAGTGTATTCCTCTTTCCTTGAAGTGACTAAGTAGATTTACATTATGGCTGGCAGTTTGCCTGTGAGATGTCCTCCAGCTCAGAGAAGTTTTATGTAGGATTTCTGAGCATTGTATTTCACTGGAAGTGAAAATAACCTCCCATTTTTCTCCTTTAGCCAAAAATCTATGTCTACCTTTTCACCTGCTTCTTTGACCTGTGGGATTTCTTATTCTCCTTTGTAGGTTGGTTTGAGCACAATTCTGAAAGCTGAGATACTTTATATTCCTAATCTACAGGAAGGGTGGATTAAATTCACTGGGATCATTTTTCAAATTCTCATCATAAACAAAGAAGATTGCCTATGCTCATTTCAGTTGTGTTATTGTATGAAAATGTCACGTTTAGCAAATAACTGGGATCTCGCTGCTGCTGCTGCTTGTGTCTTCACCTCACTCCTCATCTTCTTTGGGCCAACTGCAGCTGTTGTGTTGGTGCTGAGTAGCTAGGAAAATAATGATCTGGAACTCAGCAGCATATTGTGTGCAAGCAATGAATTTATTGCCAAGAGTATGTATAAAATAAATTACTGCTGCAATCCTAGAAATCCTCACTTTCCTTAATTCTGTGGCATCTCCTTGGACAGTGCTGCTGGGCTGGAGCTCTGGCAGGGACAGTGTGTCCCTGGGCAGCAGGTTGTGATTTGGCAAGTGGCACTGGGAGGGTGGGAGAGGGAATCAGAAGGAGCTGGTGGAAAGGCTGAGGTTAAGTTTTGCTCCTTTTGTGCTGTAGGACCAAGGTAATTTTTCAGAGACAGGCAGCTGGATGAGGAGAGCAGGACCAGGGTGAGAAAGAAGCTGGACAGAGATGCATAGTAGAATTGGATAAAAGGAGCATCTTGAGAGGAAAAAGCAGTGCCATCATTCTTTTCCAGACTCTGAATGGAAAATTGAGAATATATATATATATTTTTTTTATTCACTTACCTATGAACAATATTGTGAGGGGGCTTAATCTTTATGTGTAGGATCAAAGTGGTTGACAATTGAATATTTCTCTCTATTTGATAAAACTACATAGATCTGTGTTATTTGAAAGAAATCTGTGTCCTGTTGTCTGCCATACATTGCCACTAGTTTGCTGTATTTTTATTTTTCTGATTTTCAGGAAGCCTTTAAAGAAAATGTGTCATATGGCTGTGTACTTAAGGGTCGAACCATAGAGTGCTTCCACAGGAGAACCTAATTAATGTAAGCAGCATAAAAACCCAAGCACATTAGATTGTTTCTGATTTGCAATTATCTGTCATTGCAATGGCTAGCATTGTTTTCATAATTTCATTTTTCTGTTTGTTGAATCGTCTGGTTCAAGCCAGTAGGGAACTCCCTAATCTAGTAGGCACTGATTGCTTTTTGCAAGACTCATGCTCGTGCACAATGGTGTTACAACCCAGCCTCTGCTGAGATCCCTGGTCTGCCTTCATTTTCTCATACTATTATCATTCCATTTCTATGGCTTCCCTGAGTCCCAGCTGTCCAAACCAGCACATACCAAATTCTGCTGCCCATCTGTTCATCTGCACAGAGAAGCGTGACCACATCCCCACAGCCTCAACCAATTTCATTCACTTCCTGCTGTCTTTGGATTCCAGATAAAGCTTTTTTTTAAAAGAAACCTTCCCCTAATCTGTCCAATGACTGATGTTAGTGTGCATGCTTTCATTTAGGAGGAGGCTTTATCATAATGGTAGTATTGCTTTCCCAACAATGCCTGCCTAAGTAGGTTTGTGAGATGAGAACAGGCATTGTTTGTGAGTTGGGAAGAGCAGGCATTTCTTTGTTTTTGTTCCCATTAGGCATTCAGTGCTGGATGGCTCCACATTTCAACTGTGTCACCTGGTTTTCCTAGGAAGTTCTTGTGTCAAAAATTTGCATTTATCCATTGCTGTGTTAGGACTGGTGTCAAAAGCCCCAGTCACTAATATGGCCCTGCCATATTATATGAAAATGCAGCCTCTTCCCCCAGTTGCTTGCAATGTGCTAGCACCATGCAACATGTACCCCTGCAGCAAGCACTTCTCATGTTATTCCCTGGTATGGATGCCTGCAAAATGAACATCATCTGGAAGCAATGGATCATTTTACCTAGGCCACCAAACATGTGTTAGTTGCTAATAACTTTGGTTCACTATTCAAGCATGTCCAAGCAAAATGAATGGCCTGGATTCGGAAGCCTTTGTATCCCACCTCCACTTTTCCCCCCCACATTATTCTGTAAGTCCCTGATCTATGGGCGTTTGTTTTATAGCCCAATGTAAAGAACCATGTGTTTCACAGAACAGAACAGGACAGAACAGAACAATAGTGACAGCCACATTTTCAGTCAATGTTGTTTGGGATTTGGATATCTTTCCTCTCCCTCTCTCCCTGCTTTGGGTCACTGTATTATTTTCAGAACTGGCATATCTCAGCAATCAGCATGTTACATGTGACTGGGCTTTGCTTTACTTGGGGTCTTCTTGAATTCTATGCTGTGAATTTGTCCCAAATTTAAACATGCAGTTTCTAGAAAAGATAATCCCAGAAAGGTGGTAACATTTAGCTCCTTTTTTTGCAACCCTGACATCCAAGCAATGAGTAAGCCCACCAGAATACCTGTCTGGCAGTGCACATGCCTGTTGTGCCGGTCTGTAAGCCAAAGCACTTCAAGTGATGACCAGTGAAAGCAGGACACCATTGCCTGGGAAACCAAATAAATAGAAGCACACAGCCATCCATCACTGCCATCTGGAAAAGATTGGGCTGAACGTCTTCCTGTCAGGATCTGCTACAGTATTTATTTGTGTAGCTGAGCTTTGACTTTGGGGATTTCAGCAAAATATTCCTTTCAGCGACGACTCAAAGAGAAGATTTGGGTCTGATTGTCAAGCTAGTGCTAATTCCTCTGTTCAGTTTTGCAAAATTACAACTGTAACTAATAGCTATGTTTCTTATTTTTTTCATAGGTAAGGACTTCACATGTATGGGAACAACATGTAAGAGATGATCTCATGTTGATATTGTGTACATGTGTTACCAAAGCAGCATGAATGACCAAGAGCTGGTGACAAGTACAGGTGTAAATGATTCATGATGGATGAGTTTGCTCCTCTGGTGCCTGATAAGAAGAACAAGGTTTTGCTTAACACAAATAGTCTGGTGGATTCTCCTAACGCAGCTGAAACATGGAGTTTTTTAAACATTAAAAATAGAAACATCTGAATTTACCTAGTCTACAAGAAGCTTGTGGATCCAGTAAGTAGTTCAGAGGTTAAGGCTGTACTAAGGAATGTATATTGCAATGCACTAAAACAAACCTTGAAATGTACTAAAGCCATACTTAATACTGGAAGGACAGCATGAGGCATACAAGTATACAGAATGGCAGAGGGTGAAGAGGAAGTTGTACTGATTCATTTCTCTAAGTGAGGACACAAGAAAAGGAAATAAAAAATGTTAATAGGCATTTTTTTCTAACCACAAGTCAGAAGAAGAATATGAACAAAATCTTCTCAAACCAGAATATCATAGAATCAGAATCATAAAATCATTAAGAGTTGGAAAAGATCTCCAAGATCACTGAGTCTAAATTACCACTTTGTCAACTAAATCATAGCACTGAGTGCCATGTCCAGTCTTTTCTGAAATACTTCCAGGGATCGTGCAGAGTACAGGACAGGAGCCACTGCCCTGCTCCTGCTGGCCACACTATTCCTGATCCAGGCCAGGTGCCATTGGCCTTCTCAGCCTCCTGGGCACAGCTGGCTCCTGTTCAGCTGCTGTCACCAGCACCCCCAGGTCCTTTTCCTCTGGGCAGCTTCCCAGCCACTCTGCCCCCAGCCTGTGGTGCTGCCTGGGGCTGTTCTGACTGAAAAGCAGGACCTGGCACTTGGCCTTGTTGAACCTCACACAATTGGCCTCAGCCCATGGATCCAGCCTGTCCAGATCCCTCTGCAGAGCCCTCCTGCCCTCCAGCAGATCCACACTCCCACGCAACCTGATGTCTTCCAGGAACTTACCCTCGATCCCCTCATCCAGATCATTGATAAAGTTCTTAAACAGGACTGGCCCCAGTCCTGAGCCCTGGGGAACCCCACTGGTGACCAGCTGGACGTAACCTCACCCACCACCACTCTCTGGGCCCGGACATGCAGCCAGTTTTAAACCAGCAAAGAATGCACCTGTTCAGGCCTTGGGCTGCCAGCTTCTCCAGGAGAATGCTGCAGGAAATGGTGTCAAAGACTTTACTGAAGTCCAGGTAGAAGATGACATGCACAGCCTTTCCCTTACCCACTATTAGGGTCACTTGGTCATAAAGGAAGGTCAGTTTGGATAAGCAGAATACCACAAAATGCCAAGTTTCGGGAGGAGGATAAGCTTTATGTAGGCTGATGCCTGCCAGAAATTCCTTTTGGTCAAAGAAGGGTAAAATAATTTCCTAAACTGAATTTAAAAAGTAATATTATTGTTCAGAGGAGAGGGAGTGTAGACAGGGAAAGCACTATGTGGTATCTGCTTAGACATCTGAGAGGGCTGGAGAGCATGTGAAAGGCACAGAACTGTCTGGCACCAGGACTCAGGGTTCTGTCGACAGAGGACATGGACTGAATTACTGAATTCACAAATACACTGAAGATGTACAAGAAAGAAAAGGAAAAAAATTAATTAAAAATAGAGAGGACAAAATAAGAGGGAATTGCAGTGGGTTATTCTGTGGGAAAACAGGCAGACGTTTAATTAACACATTCAGAGATAGATCTAATAGTCAAGAAAAGTCTAATAGTCAAGGTTAATTGTCAAGAACAGAAGGTAGGAGTCCAACACTCTGTTCTGCAAACCTGAAGTGAATGTATCTGAGAGTAAGAGCTACTATTAAGGGAGAGATTATGGTGTGGAAGATTTTGGTCTGACCAAAACCAAGTGCTGCTTATTTGCAGGAAATTTATTCATAATAGTTTTGGTCCAGAGAAACCAAACGTCAGAGCATGTGCAGACAAGGATCTTCCTTACCTTTCAGTTCTTCACTTTAAGTGCTGTTCTTCCCAGTTGAGTGAAATATGTTTTGCCAAATAGTTCGCCAGAGCAGTAATACACAGATGAAGAAATAAGCACTAAGCAAAGGTGAAATTATCTGCTTTCAGGGATCAAGCAGTATGGTGTGTAGTTTCTGTACTATTTTACAGGACGTCTTAGGAAACTGTCAGACTTGAAAGAACTGGCCTAAAAGCAGAAGAGGAAAATTTCTCAGTGACTGGCTTGTTCTACAGTGAAGGTAAGACTTTGGCATTTTGTAAATAAAATGTATTAACTCCTGTGTTCAATGAAATTTACATCAACACCACCCCCACCACCACCAACAACAAATAGGGGACTGGAAAATGAGGATAAGAAATAAAATCGAAAATCCCCTCAGCTGCTGGACTGTGGCTTTATGTTGTTGGAACAGTAACTCTGTGACCTCTATGTATCATGGCAATGTACGTTCTACCAATGCTTTGATATTTAGATGGACAGATGTTGCAGGGATGCTACAATAATCACACCTGCTTTCTATATCCAGCGTCTTGCTTGCTTAGGACTTGCTCTAGAGTGGCCAAACAGCATTGCTTCTGTGCTCCTTGCCTCTGCTCCCCTGGAGGAGGCAGCAGTTTTATTTTCTGCCTCTCTGGAGAAATCCTGATGTGCAGTTGTACCGGGATGGCTGCACTGTGAGCGTGTCCCTGGTGAGCCCAGCTCGCCTCTTTCTGCTCAGTGATGCCTTCCCTGGCTGCCTTACTGGCACATAGGAGCCAGCTTACAGCATCCTGGCAGCATGGAAAGCATGATCAAGGATTCTGAGAGCAGCTGTCTTTTTATTTTTGATACCTTACATTCTGTAACAGAACTTGGAAAGAAAGGGAGCACTGGTGTTTTCCTAAAATGGGAATGAACCTCGTTTCATGCTGCTAACTCACGCTGTTTACCTGTGTGTCCTGTAATAGGTAATATTTTGGTTTGTTTCTTTTGCTGATGGGACTGTGTATCTCATCCTTTGTCCATAAAAATAACATATTTGTATATTAGAAGGGGCAATTTTGAAGACTGAAAATATAGGAGGACATAAAATTATAACGATTTATTATTTTTAAATATATTTACTGATTCCAAGTAAACTTAACAATCTTATTGCCTTTGAGTTGTGGTTTCTGAACTCTTTGATGGGCAATGCAGTAGCCTGAAGCTAAAAGGGAATTTTTTCTGTTTGTCTTTATAGGTGCAAAACAATACCACCTTGTGTTATTGCTAATAAACTCAATTTTATTTTGTTTATATAAGCTGCCTCCCAATATGCTGTGTGCACTGGGCTGATGAGGGAGGGATTTATGTCATTTTAGAAAAGAAACACAGGAAGTCTCAGGTGAAAAGAGAGGAAGAAAGGATGGAAGGAAGAAAGAAGGGGAGAAAGAAAGAAATAGAAAGAGGGAAGGTGTGGAAGGAAGGTACGGAAGGAAGGAAAGAAAGAGAGAAAGAGAAAAGAAAGAAAGAAAGCAAGAAAGAAAGAAAGCAAGAAAGAAAGAAAGCAAGAAAGAAAGAAAGCAAGAAAGAAAGAAAGCAAGAAAGAAAGAAAGCAAGAAAGAAAGAAAGCAAGAAAGAAAGAAAGCAAGAAAGAAAGAAAGCAAGAAAGAAAGAAAGCAAGAAAGAAAGAAAGCAAGAAAGAAAGAAAGCAAGAAAGAAAGAAAGAGAAGGAAAATTGCCTGCTTGAACAGAGGCTAGATTTTGCTTTGATGAAGCCGCAAAGAATGTGAGCACATATGAAGAACGCCTTATGAAAGTTTTTAGAACCCAAATAAGACATACTTCACTTCTCAAGGCATTGCCATAGAGCAATCCCTCATGTCCCATTTAGTACATCAGCCACAGTGCATCAAGCACCTTCAATTTATCACTCTGGCATCTCTCAAGTACCTTCTGTTCAATCCCCTCCTTCAACCTAGGCAGTTGTCTTCATTCTAGCACGTCTTTAAATGCAGGAAGACTAGGAAGGCAGAAGGAGGACAAAAAACACTGCAGCTTATATCATGCTACTGACAATTATTTTTAAAGTGATAGAAAATGAAGGATGAAGCAGGAGACTGAGTGAAAGCAAATGTAGAGCCCGTCATCAAAAAAAGAGCAAGATTGATGCTAGTGAATGCTGTGGCTGTCTCAGATGGCATGCAGGCTACCAGCTGGATTGTTAGCTGTGATATAAATACTTTGTTGAGGTTTTTTTTTTAAATATTCATGGTAACTTTTTGAAAACATTTTTCTCATTTCTGGAGTCACACTCTATGAACTGTAAAGTCACAGTAATGTGCTCGTAGGCCAGGAATTGTTTAGAGTCAGGAGTAGAGCTGGTAGATATTTTTCACTTGAAAACAATTTTTTGATGAAAAATGGCCTCTTTTGTGAAACCTTCTGTATTTAATGAAAAACAGAAAGCAAATATGTTCTTTGACTAAGTTGAGAGTAAATATCATCCCAAGGCAGTGTGAGCTCCACATGAAGGGGGAAATCAAAGAGTGGGAAAGTGCACACACTCCCTAGAGCTTCTTTCACTCAGAATCTGTCATTTCCTCCATAGGGGTGCTTAATTGGAACTGGTGCAGGATAGGAATATTGAATACAGAGGAAAACAGCAGTTGGAGGACTGCTGCTGTTATCAGACTTATCAGAGCAAATCAACTAAGGGCTGATATTGTTGTCCTCAGATTCAGAGTCCATGCTCTTCCTGTTTGAAAAATTTACCCATGCAATGATACTTTCTGGTCATTTTCATCTAAATTTTATTCATAGTCTTCCGGTGATTCTGGAATATTTATGGTCTGATGTGGGTTCACAGAGTGAACCACGACTGAGGCATTTTTCACTCTAAACATAATTACCTTCAAGTTGTCATCATTTCCTAATGTGCTTAATCTCTGTTCAGAGCTAGTAATAAGCTGGATTTGTTTCCATCATTTAAGTAGTAAATAGTTTTGGAATCATATGTCGTTGAACATCTCTGTACTTAAACATATGTGAACTCTCAAGGACTAAATTTAATCCTTGGCCTCTTGCTTTGCAAGGAGTGTCAGCCTTGTGTGGTACAAGGGAGCTCATTTAGTGATTAACTTGGTGCTCCATTCCTTAAGCACATGGCACAAGACAGACTGATGCTGTGACTGGCTGCATTTCACTGATGTACTTCTGTAAGCTGATGTCTTAATCACATTTCTTATCAAGGTGAAGGGTTACAGTTACCAGAGGCAGATATTTTGAACAGGACCTCTGTGAGTTGGACTTTTGGGAAGCTTATTCCAGATAAAGGTCCCTCTCTGGAGGAGCAATGAACAGAGGCCATGGATCACCTGTGAATTCAGCTGGCAGCTCTGACAGCTGTGAAATTGTCCTATCAGCAGTGTCATTGAAGGGAGTGCCACACAGATCTTGAAACAGAGCTAAGTGACTAGGAATCATCTATTATTTCCTCATGGTGCTTCACATTGGAATAAACTTTACACTTTTCCCTTAAATTTGATCTGGTCAGAGAGCACTGAGCACTGAAGAAGTGAACATGGGGAGGGTGTGGTCCCTCCTGTGCCTGCTGGTCCTCATTGTTCTGCAGGACTGAGTCCCACTGAAAAGCAAGGAACCAGACACACTGTGTCTGGGAAGGGAAGTCTTCCTTGGTAAACAGCATTCACAGCTCAAGGACAAGCAAAAATCCTAGAAAAGAGGTAGCAACTTCCCACTGTCTTAATTGTTTTCTTGATTCTGAGATTAGTAGCACTTTTGATGTCCCAGGTTGTTTCTTTTGCACAGAGTGTTAGATAGCCAGGGGATGCATACAGCCCTCTAACAGATGTTATTTATATTTTATTACACATGTTATTTATATTTTATTTCCTTTTATTTATGCTGATATTTGAAAGAAAAAAAAAGCATGTTGTTTATTTCTGACAAAGGAGCAGTTGCAAATGAATGACAAAGCTTATCAATCAAGTGGGAATACCTGCTGAAGCTGAACATGCAGAATTATTTTTTCGTTCCAAGTCTCTCTTTAATTTGTTCATGACCATCTGCAATTTTCACCTATGAGACTCACAGTTTCAAGTCTGACCATTGGTCACATTTTTTAAAAAAGTGTGAGGAAAAGTGATTTAGTAGTTCCTAAGTATGAGGAAAAGTGCAAACCTCATGCTTTCTGAGTGAGAAGGGATGGAAATGTTCTTATAATAATGTAGCTGCAGAGAAAAGCTTCAAAATAGGCAAAAAAACTGTCTTCACTGAAGACAAAATCTTGTGGATGTCTTGGTGAAAACTGATTTGCTTTTGTCTGAATAACAAGTGCTTGGGGATCACACTCAGCCTAGGCTTAGTTCGTTTTGAAATGCTCTTGTGGTACTTTTGACAACAAACGCCCACTGGAGCCTTTACTGTGTCCTTTGTGTTTCCCGTACATAAATTATTTTTGTGAACTGTTTCTCTGGCACATGCAGTAGTGGAGGGCACTGTGCATGAGTGTTTGAAGTAAAGAATATGGTATGGCAGAAGTAGGCAGATTTCATTGGTGCTGTAGCATTATGATTGCCGCTTTAATAATTGCCTTGGCATTCTGAAGGATCAAAATGCTGCGGAAATAAAAGTTATAATGTAGTTATATAAAATTAGAGCAGCAGTAAAAATGAGAGAGGGCTAGAGCCAGGAGAGGACACTGAGAAAACAGTTCCTAAAGTGAAGCATGGATTAAAGGTTCATTTAAACAGGTTGCTGTGTAGCTCTGGACTGACCACAAGCATGTTAAGACAGCATTCAGCTCCTCTGTAAAACATTTGCTGGTCCACAGGAAGAGTTTGTTGCATTAAGTAATTTATGGGGTGCTAAGAAGTTCCTTAAGCTATTATTAAAAACATACAAAATCTTCCCTGGTTAGGACTCTAGTAACTCAGACTTCTAACTAAGCAGAACTGATAGGGCAAGCCTTTTGATGTTTAATGAGTTCTGAAGCAGATGTGAGATGTGATAGACAGGGGAGCCGGGGTGATTTAGTGCTCATGGAACAAAATGATGAGATCCCCTCCTGAAAAAGAAAATGTAGCTAAAAAGGACAGGTTTTCTGGGTTTTTTTGGGTTTTTTTCTTCTTCCCCCCTTCTTCCTTCTTGGTGCATGTGTTTTTGATTTCCTCACCCTGTGCCTCTCAGTGCTGGCTTGTTTCCATTCAAACACACACAGAACACTGAAAACTAATTAGCCCTGGATGCAGCCACAGGAAGTTAGCCTGCCAAGTCCCCTTTCCCCCACAATTCCTCAACTTTCTCAGCTTGCCTCAGGCCAAGGGCCTTGCACTGGGCCTCTCTGTGTAGGTTGCCAGGTCTAATTTTACAATTTCCCTTCACCTTATCAAGTGTGCCCCAGGCCCAACAAGGGGGAAAGGATCAGAGCCAATGTTGTGTTGTGGGCCTTTCTCCCCCACACCCAGTCCCCACCCACCTCTTTTCTTTTCTGCATCAGTTTTGGGAGTCTTGGTCGTATCTAGTTTCGGTGTTGACTTGTTAATCTGACCTTTGCTAATGCTTTTTAAAGGAACTAAAGAGAACTTCACCATCTTGTAAAACTTGAAAGTCCCTCCTCTCCAAGAACTTTTCTTGAAGGTTAACAAATTTTCCCGAGAGCCAGAGGAGTACAGGTGTCAACCATTTTCAGGCATCTCATTTCAAAGCAGAGCCCACCACAATCCCAATGCGAGAAGCCAGAGTCTGATTAGAGGAACACAGCAGGCTGGGTGCCAGCCTAGAGTGGGCAGAGTCGTGACATGTGCAACTCAACAAGGAATTACCAGCATGGCTGCAAAACTCTCATGGGCTGGAAGCATATTGGGGTTCTCTTCTTGATTCTTGTGTTGCTGTGGGACATTTAGCAAAAGACACTTCAAGATTTTTGGCATCTCTGTCAAATAAGCTGATTATACCAGGACGTAACCCCTACCAGGAGTACTTTGAGCTTTGTGGATTAAAGGCACTGAAATACGACACCTATTATCAAATTGTGGTGGAAAGAATTGGAGAGGGAAAGATAACAGGCAACTGAAGCCCCCCTTCCTTCTTCTGTAGGATAGAAGAGTGGAAACTCCTGGCCCTGTTGGACTGTTGCCCATTCAGCCCGGTGTCCAGAGCCTAAAAGTTTTCAGAGGAAGATTTGAGGATCCCATGGTACGACAGCTGAGGAAAGGGAAGAGGATAGTTTGACCTTGTATCCCAGTACCATTCAAATCTCCAGGAGTTAGGAAGTGGCAGAAGCCCTCAAGTATAAAACATTTGCTGTTGTTTCCTGTGGCAGCTGTGGATGTTCTTGGTCCTCTTTAATGGTTGCTGGGCTTTGCACTGTGCCTGTTTCCTGAGGCAATGAGCTCCACATCTTTCCATTGATGGGCTCTGTGAATACCTGGAGAAACTCACGCAGCATCTGCTGGTGCTGCACCTGCTCTGTAGACAGAGAACTGCAGCAGGCATGACTGAGAGAGGGGCATCATCTGGGAACCACCTCTAAATCAGCTCAGAGTTTGAAAATAACCTGAAGAAAAATATTAAGTACAGTGCTAGGAATGGCTGCTGTAGGAAAGGAAGAATATCCTATTATTTTGTTCTTCCCTGATGTAAGACTTGAGAATGGTTTTGTAGATAAGTCCCATTTTAAACACTTTTACTATCTTGCCTTTGATTTCCTTGAGTGTTCTTCCTGTAGAGCAGGTGGTGGCATCTGACATGGAACAATGTGTGGGGAGCCTGCCACCTCTTTTCACGGGCTGTCAGCCTCTTTTCATAGCCTGCCAAATGTCTGTTACACTGTTCTATTTAACATTTCATACATTTTGTAAGTGTTAGAGAAAACTCAGTTACAGAGAAGTGACTTCACTGCACAGGCACACTGTTCTGAAGTGGAGACCAAGTAGGAGCACAAAAATATGATGTTCTAGAGTCCAGTTTGGAGCATTCTTTAATGTGTGGTGTGTAACATGTGAGTAGTCCATTAAAATGAAAGGAACTCCTCTGGTGCCTGCTGTAATGCTAAGTTCAAATAGCTTACTGAGCTCAGGCAACCTAGATAATTTTTAGGGAAAGAACTATCTTCTTTGGGTACAGACAATCCTGCTCATCTGTTGTCAGAGATATCAGTGTAGCATAACTTCTGTTGGGCAGTCTGCATTTTCCTCTGCATCCGGACCTGGCACAAGTGGCTCCCAGTGTGTTTGGCCTGTCCCTATTAGAACATTGAAAAATGTAAATTTGGCAGTGTAGTAGAACTAGCAGCTCACTAGCTGACCTATATGCTCTCCCTCTGGCTCCAAGTTTTAACACTTCTTGCAAGAAAACAGCCTCTCAGTTTTTTGATCTCTGCCTGAGTGTCAGGACTCTTGGCCAAGATTATCACATCACTATTGGTTGCTCTGAAGGAATCTCTAAACCCCAGTGAGAACTAAACAGCAGGACCACGTGTGTCCTAAAAGAACAAAACAAAGACCAAAGCACTTTTTATGCAAACATCCGTATTTCTTTTAGCAGGAGCAGAGTGGTGCAGAAATGGAGCACTTGATAAAGATTACTTCTGATTCTTGCTTTGAAGTTTTCTGAGAGGTATTGCTAGTTATAATGACCTACAATCCTGGAACCACAGCACACCTGTGTTGTGTCTATTTTCTGAGATTGGATGCCTCTAGTTTAGCTCATTTTTCAAAATTCTTCGCTTTTCCTGAAAAGCAAAAGGAGGAAAACAAAAGCCCAATGTGAAAAGTTTTCTCCCTTTCATATCTGTGACTTCAAAGAAGAGCTTATATTTTATTAGAGTCCTAGCAAAATGAGTCCTAGAGCTATGACATTTACCTGATTGCAAGTGGAACAAGCTAAAAAATTTCTATCCAAACTTCATTTTGTAAAACTAAAAATTAGTTCTTTACCGAATCAAAATAATCCTTATTTCTTTAAGTTGTTCAGTTATTCTTCTTAAAACCTAAACAAAAAATTTCAGAGGACCATTTCTGAGTTCTTTGTGGCTAGGATTTGTAACCTTTTGTCAGTTATTAAAAAATGTGTGCCTTGCCTTGACTTGCCTTCTCTTTCTAGTTTGTCCTTTTTCTCAGTGACAGTCTTTTAAAAAGTAAATGTTTAATGTTCTCCTGTCAAGTTTCTCCTTCAGAAATATTCACGTTTTGAAAGGTATTATTGAAGTTGCAGTCTGTGAAGGAGAAACACAAATGTAGCCATTGATGATGCCTGAGAATGGTGAACAGCTTCAACTGAGTGCATGTGGTTGATTTTGAGGAGATGAAATGGCCAGATTTGAATGTCTTAATACAAGAATCAAATTTCAAAATGTGTGGGAATCTGATCTCTCATCTTTGAATTTGAGATCAAAAACAGTCTCTCTCCAGCTAAATAGGCGTAAATATACAAGATCTTATAGCTCTTATATATCTTATACAAGATTTTTCTGTGTGGACTTGCAAATTTGTCCAGGTTCCTTCAAGATTCTTCTTATCTAATACAGAAGATGGTGATCTCTGAGGCCCTTTCTCTGGAAACTGTATTTGTGAATGTGTGTACAGAAACTCACCAGAATGAAACTTCTGCTGCATTTTGCAATTAAAATCAGTGTGCAGGAATGGTCTAGATCAGGACTCCAAGCCTTATGAACACCCTCACCTGCTGCTGCTGTGTCTTGGAAGATAAAAGGAACAGGAAGAAAGACAGACAAGTTTGATTGGTATCCCCCATGCTCTCCCCATCACCTCTGGTGATGTCTTCAGGCTGGGATGCTCAGAGTTCAGTTTCTGGGTGTTGTTTGGGCATCAAAAACTAGCAGCCTTCTCAATTTCTCTACCTTCTTCATCCTGTTCCTTTCCTCCACTCCATTTCTGTGCCATCTTTCCTTCATGTGTCCTCAGGCTTTGATCCCCATGTCCTTTATACACCCTGTTTAACACATGGACAAAATTCATATTCCCCAAATTTATCAACCCTCTCCCTCCAAAATCAAGAAAATTAGATAATAATGAACATAAACCACTTTTAAATTGCTGTAGTTGGACGTATTTTCTTTTTTCTCACCCTCTCATTTTGGTATACTAGAGCTGGTTGAGTGTTGAATTTTATTTGATTTGGGCACTTTCCCAAGGAACTTGGATTCTTTCAGTAAAAAAATCAACATGTGCACAAAAAATAAGATTTGCAATGCAAAAGTACTGGATTATGTAGTTTGCTTGATGCCTCTCTTCTCCCTAATTTTGAGATTTTTGTCTCTTACAGCATCTGTCTCACCACCAGCCCTTTCCTGGTGCATGATTGTGCCAGAGCTTTATGAAGTTATCTAGGACTACACACTAGAGTGGTGCAGGGGCCTGAGTGACCCAACACAGGAGAAAGCAGAATTCTATTGGTCAATAGAACTGCCATTAATGATGATTGTATATCTAATGTCCCATGGATATTTTACACAGGTGAATACATTGTATTTCTGGTACTTAGTCAGAAAAGAACAATTGCATGGTGTACAATGTGACAGATAGGAACAAGTGATAGAAAAATATTTAAGCTGATATATGAAAAGCAAATAAATAAAAATAATATATCTCAAGAAAGTGAAATAAAAAGATTAATTACCACTACTCTCTAGTGCTTCTGAAAGTCTTTGATATCACTGTCATCTTGGATTCCCATTTCTAAGAAGCTATCTTACTCTCAAATATATCCATGCATATAAACATGTTTTTTTATTTTTGTGTCACATGAAATAATTTAGTATAAACTAGAAAATAACTTCCAAATGCCCTGTTTTGCCTGCATTCTTCTGAGAACATGTGGGGAAGATAGTACATACTTTTCTTACAAAGAAAATGAAAATGTCATTGTTTTCCCCAAATGAATTTGAAAAATTGATTTTGAAAAAATGCATCTTTGAGATCAACCCCTCCCATATCAATACATCAGAGGAGTAACCAGTCACCTCTGCAGAAACATTTATTAGTTTCCATCATGTTGCATTGTTTAAAGATGAGACAGCACACTCTGCAGAGGGCAGAACTTCCTCTCCTCTCCACTCCACTTTAATTGCATTTCTGTTCTCAGTATTACATAACTTTAAAGGCATGTTATAAATATTATTCTGCATCATAGATCATGTCTATAATTTATACAGCAGTTTCACATAGACATAGCCTCCTAAAGAACAAGTTAAACATAGGAAAATAAAATAAAAGAGGCCAATGTGCCCATTTGAAAGACATTTGATGCGCTTTTTCCCCCCAGAAGCTAATTTGATGTATTTTGCATGGCATGGTAATTCTTCAAAGTCAGATTAGAAAGGTTTGATAATTTTGCTGGAGTCAGAAAAAGATTTTTAATGGAATTTCCCCCCCTCCATGTCCATAATTTCACGTAATTATTTTTGATGTATTATTTTAAATTCAAGATGAAATCATGTATGATTCCCACCCACGGCGAGGTAACCAGATTAACAATAGTGGGGAATGCCACACTAAAAACAAGGCAGATGTGTGAGAGCAACCAACGTCATTCCTTCAGTTTTACACAGCAGAGCAAGGAAGAGGGGTTCTACAGCTACAGGCATTTGCTCTTTTCACAATTTGTCCCAGCTAGGTAGAAGTTAAACTCCTATGGCAGAGAATAGGGTCATAATCCAAAGACATTTCACTCCTGTTCATTGGCAACCTTGCAATCCAGCCTACATTTTCCCATTTGTTCATGAATTTATGGCTATGCAAACTGGCACTGCTGTCATTCGGTGTATGAATATATTATTTGTCTTCCAGTTGTATCTTTTTAAGTCTACTGTGGATGATTCACCATAATTTTGAACTTCAGTAAAGAATGGAAATATATATCTAAGTAACATTTTTTTTTCTAAAAATAGCCTTACCATTATCATATCAAATCCTCAGACCATTCACTTTCCTGCAGAGTGGAAGTTCTAAAAAGCTTTATCCAGGAAGGTAATTTTTTTGACGTGTTCATTTCTAAAACACATTTCAATATCCCTGAATTGTTTTTAATTTGTTTTCTGGTTTTTTTGTTTGTTTGTTTGTTTGTATGTTTTGTTGTTGGGGTTTTTTTAACCATATTTCATAATTAAAATAAGTTTGTGTACTGCATTACAAGCTATGTTATTCAGGTTCCTGTTCTCTTTAGAGGTTGAATTCCCTGGCTGGACAACAGCTTTCCATGATGTGCTCAAAATCTAGTGATTCCCAGGACAACTTTCTCAGGAAAGGAGGAGAGTGGGAGGTGCACAGGGAGACGGGATGGATCCCTTCTAATAGTTGCAGTAAAGTACAAAGGATAAGAAAGCAATGATGGCTTTGTTGATGGCACAGACCTGGGAACATCATGAGCACAAAAAAGGTCAGGAAAAGGCAAATGGCCGTAAATATTGGTGCATGGAAAGGGGAGGGCAAGGTTGTTTCAGAGCAGGATTAAAACTGAAGGTTCACTTGGTTGCAGGTTGGCTGTGAGCTGCCAGTGGGATATGAATGTGGAGAAAACATATGTCATCCTACAGTGCACTGAAACATTTCTACCAGATGTTGATTTTTAATATGATACAAGAGTTCAGTGAGAAGACAGCTCATGCTTGGCAAAGCCTAAACTGGAAGTAAAATTGCAGAGGATGCCTTGCTGGCCTGGCTGTGAGTAGAAAGCCTGTCTTATGTGTGGACATCAAGAAAATTTGTCTTTTTTAACAGTTTTCAGAAGACCAGGAAGAAAATTACTAGTATTCTCTGTGCATAATTCAGGTCTGAGCAGCCAGGGTACAGAAGAGCCATGTAAACAGAGTGACCATCCTGGCACAAGAACAAATGGCTCTAAACATGTGCAGGGAATTGGAAGAGTGAGGAAAAGCATCAGTAGGAATAATGGAAACTGGAAGCTGAACAAACTCTTAAGATGGAGCTGGTAGATATTTTAAAAGGATTACATGATGTGATTGCCTGCTTTGGTGACTGGGGAGGTTCATTATGGTTCTGCTTTCTGCTTCCTTTCAGCCAGTGTAGCCCTTTCCTGGACGCCAGCCCCTGGAAACAAAGGCCGAGAGAGAATTCATGGGATGTCTGCACACACATCAACCACACGGGCTGTGCCAGAGATCCCTTTGCACATCTGAAAGGTTGGAGACCATCCCATTGTGTCTCAGTGGACTGCTTCAGGCAGTCATGCAGCATCTCCCACAGGTTTGCCAGGAGCTGGGTGGTAAACTTCATTTTCACGTTCTCCGTATAGCTGCTGTCTAGCAGATGACATCACCAAAATACCATAGTCCTGGCTCTCCCCTCAAAAGGCAGAGTGATTAGGGAAAAAATAAACCAAACCTCCTCCCTAATCCCTCTCATCCCTAAAACAAGCCCCAAAGTCAAAAGTCTTAATGAATTTTGTCAACTGAGGAGCAGCAACCCATCCTCAGGCCTCATAATTTGTTACGGATACTTAATTGCAGGGTTGGTGTTCTGTGTTTTTGTTTGGGTGGGAAGCCTGCAGTTCCTCTTCAGGCTCTGAAACATACTTTGTGACATGTGGTAATGCTGGGGAGAATAAAGACCAGGAAACATATGTGGCTAGACAGGCAGGGCCAGCCATCCTCCTCCTGCCAAAGTAGGCTGCCTTCATATGTGTTTCTGGCAGGGAGCTGCATGACACCTCTGGTTCCCTCCCATGTCTTTCCAAGAGTAACAGAGATTTTCTTCTTTGCAAAGGAAAAATGAAATCATGACAAAAAGTAATAAAAGCCATCGTCCCAAGGCACTCAAAGGAGATTAAGACAAGAGTTGGTGGGTTTCTAGAATAGAATTATTTCTTTGCAGATTATTGCTGGTTACTATATTTTATCATTTTGTGTTTTATTTTGAAGTGTTTCATTTCTTGAAGGTGGTGACCTTCAGCATGCTGAAAGCATACCTAACCCTGTTTTGTATGGTCCAGTATCCTTCTGCATGTTTCAAACACTATAAGCTGCTCCTAAGGTATTTTGAGACCATAGTTTACTAATTAAATTTTTGGCTAATTAAATGTTGACTTTTCCCTTTAGCTGTGCTTGCCTGGGTGTGCTCAGGGGAGCAATGGTTGTTTCCCTGCAGTGCAGAAGGAGCTGGCAGCAAGGTGGGTGGTGGTGCACCAGAGCTTTCCTGCAGTACAAATCCTGGGAAGATGGGTGTCCCAAGCCCTCAAAAATGATTAGCCCATTCACTTTTAATTATTTATGGATGTATGATTCTTGCAATGGCATAAAATGTCTTTCCCTTCGCTCTGTTTTGTGATGTCTCTAGTCATTAAATCCTTTGAGAAAACTACATTTTATTTCTTTCTCTTTCCTCAGGAGGGTCTTCACCTCCCCAGCCTCTCAACATCCCTTTGTTGTTTCTCTTCTGAGCTTTACAGTCCCCTATGGTCCTTAAAAATCCTACTACACCACAAAGTCCCCTGAGATCCCTATCAGCCCTTCCTTGCACACAGCATGCACACAAGTTTTTGTAACTACTTCCTCTTTATTCTCTGTGGTCTCCCCACACATCCCTATTTTCCTTATGTCTCATCCTCCTCCTACATGTTTTATGATCTCTTTGCCAGTGCAAAGTAGTCCCCAGTAACATATTTACTACTCTATCAATAATTTCAAATAGTTAAAGTGTCATGAGAGGCAGGACTTGCCTAAATAAGTGATAATTCAAAGATGAGACCCTAATTCTCTATTTAAAAGTACAATCCAATTTGTCTTCCTCCTCAGCTTTGCCAAAACTACAAACCAGTCTGTCTTACATTTCATATATATGATCTCATGTCAGAGCAGAAGTTTTCTGGAAAATTTGAGACAAATTGGATGAGGCATTTTTGGACTTGTACAGAAATTGAAGCATTCTTTTTAAAGTTGTTTTTTTTTTTTACACATTTTTTTTGGCATTTCATGACTCAAAAGCACATGGGCTGGAAAATTCCAGATCTGCCAAAATCATGGGTTTTCTCCCCACAGTCTAGGTTTTCAGGTTCTTCTTGGGGCCCAGAGAGTAAAATTAATGAAAGGGACAGCCCTTTTGGGTTGGTTATCCTCCTCCCTTCCCTGACTGAGCTGTGGTGCCTTCCATGTAATTACCCATCACCTCTCAATTCCAGAAACTGAGGGTTAGGGAAAGACCTGAGCCACACTGAGCCAAGCTCACAGGTGTTCCATGTCAGCCTTTCTTATGGTTACTGAATGCTGCTCTTTGAATGGTTTGTCAATAGGTTGTTTTTCATCTTGAATTCTGAGTCAAAAGCAATGAAATATTTTCCGGTTTTTTACTAATACAGATTTATTTTATTCTCCCAGAAAAATAAAGCATTTTCTCAACATGCCTTTGTTTTTTCCTTCAATACTAAAGCAGAGAATTCATTTAAATTTTGTGAATTGGTTTTTAATCTTAAGACTATTACCTGTAGGCAAATTTCAAAACAAAATATTTTGTGGNCACTGCAAATTTCTATAGACTTGCTAAATTTAGTGTGGATTTATGAATAGTTTTGATTAACCCCAAATTATATTTTTCTGGGCAAATACATTAATTATTTGCATCAATGTATTTTGTAGCTCCATTTTACGATCTTTTTCTCCAATGATCTCATCAGTGACTGTTGCCTATGACTAGTCTGGTTAAAGTTTGAAGTAGAAATAAACCTATGGATGCCTTTAGGAATTTTGCTTGCTGATTTTTATGAGCCTGAAGAAGCCCACCCCAGCCAGCTATGACATATTTAAATTTTTTTGTAGCTTCCCTTTCTGGATACAGCATAGATTGAATTCTCAGTGGATATGGAGGAATTTATCCAAGCAATTTTAACACAGAGAAGGTGACTGGGAGCTCTGTATTTTCTCCATGATGGTGCCATCAATCCAGAGATTCAGAGGGCTTTGTCTGCTGTAGATGGGGATCTCAGGTGCTCTCTCCCTGTGCAAACAGCAATCTATTAGTATGATTTTTATTCTTGCCAAGATCTGTTCTTATTAGAAGTAGAGGAAATGTTGCATAGAATGCTAAAAAGTAAAACATAAAACACTATAAAATGTGCATTGTTTTATCTTGGGAGTGAGAACAGTGGAGAGGAAACTCTCCATCTTTTCTTTCCCCCTTTTTCCTCCTCCTCTCTTGTATGGACCCTGGGATAAATCAGGAGTGGTGTGGGTATGGTCTGCCATGAGGGCCAGAGCTTTGTGAGGAGCACAGCTGGAAGCAAGGCTTGCATGAATTTTTTATTACACATGAGCTGACAATGACGGGCAGTGTGGTGCAGAGCTGCCAGGAGAACAGTGTCACTGTCAAGGCAGAACATGATCACAGCTGCCAACACAGATTTCATGTCCTACCCTGGTATATAAATTGGGTCTTGCACTGGCCTTTTGCATAAGATTAATTTTATTCTAGAAGAGAGTGACATTTCTCTCACAGAAAAATGAGCACTCCAACTGCCTAAATTAAATTAAAATTAAGAAAATACCATTCATGTCTGAAGAATGAAAAATAATGGTGAAAGACTAGAATTTAAAGTAAGTAGGCTGAATGGAAATTCAGTGAGGTAACGCACAAATCTAAAACCTCAGCAAGTTCAAGGTCCCAACAATCTGTAGCCTGTTCTCCTCTTGTTGCATGTCTTCCATTTGCAGTAATAAAAACAACCCACACTGATCTGCAACCTCTGTGTACATTGACAAGATGAGCCATCAATGTGCATTGCATGTGATTTAAGAACATCTTAAGCTCTCACCCAGGACATGTGGAGATCTACTCAATCAGAAACTCTCTTCCAACTCTTGTATCTATGGCAGAATCTTAACTTTACAGCTCACAAAAGGAACAAAGATTCCCAGATTCCCATTTAAATTCCCTCTTCCATGTACTGAAAATATTAAAACAATTTAATCTTCTTACAATTCCCAGTAGTGCCCTTTAGATCAGCTTTTTATTGGGAATTGAATACATACTTTCTGTAACATAAACTGAAACCTGGGAATTGTAAGCTGCCAGCAAAATATGAAGGTATGCTACATTTGCTCAGATATATAAGATATGACAATATTTAATATGTATTAAATTTAACAGGTGCTATGATCTCTTGTGTAGATATGCAATATTCAAAGGTGTACTCCAGAGAACTCTACATCCCCTGCTGGTTCTGCATTTCTGTCCTTTCCAGCATATTCTTATCTCCAATCTTACCTCCCATTTCTTGCAATCCAGATTCATTTTATTTAAGCAACATTATCCATATTTTTATCAAGTTCCTAAATTACAGGCAACATATGCAACCTTAGCTCTGGCTTCCCAGAGGTGTTAGCTGGGGTAATTGCAGACTGTTTAGCTAAGCTTTGAGAGGAACAGAATGAAATTTGGATGTCACATTTCTCACCCGGTCAGAAAAGCTGTTTCTCTCACATGCCTACTATTTGAAACCTATGTGGGGAAATTATTAGGGAAAAGGTAGATGGGAAGAAAGGATATTTTTATTTTTGTGAAAGCTCCTTAGATATTGAAGAGTCATCCACTGCTATCTTGATCAGGGATGTAAACATATCAATGTGTCCACATTCTAAAATTTGCACAATCCAATAATCACAGGTCTTTCTGGGAAGATGTGGTTCTTGATTGCCAGTTACAGCACCCACACGTTGATTTCACTGGTGCTGCAGGCTCTGTGTCCCAAGCAGTGACCTTTAGTTTGTTTAATGTCTCACCCACTCAGGCTTTAATAGAGACGTCATCTCCACCCACACGCACAGGCACATCCCACGTTTTCTGAACGTAGGATACACATCCTCCTTCACTCAGCACTTCCACATCCACCACTCCTTCTGCAGCTCAAGGAAGTCACAGTGAGACTTCCAGGCCAGTTTTCAGTGGGGATCTGCCAGCTGGTGAGAAGCATGTTCTCTGAAAGTTTGTTTTCCCTTTTCTCTCAAAGGAGGCTGTTGAAACATCACTTACTGAAAAAGCTGTGTGAGAGGAAAATCTCATCATTTCAGTGAGCTAAAAAGTACCATATTTTGCTCTCTGCCTGCTTCAGTATTTTTAAAAAGGAGCAAAATTCTCCATTGATGATGCACTGTACCCAGAAGGAAGGAGGCTGCTCAACACAAAAAGAGAGATACTTTAGGACATAAAGAAGCTGCATGGGGTTAAAAGCTGAAAATCAACTTATTGAAGCCAGAAAAGGTAAAATAAAAAAATAAACCTCTGTAATCACAGGACACTGATGATTTTCCCAGAGATCTTAAAGCCAAGAGTAACCACTACAATATTTGTAGTCTAGGCTTTTCCGTAAGATAGGCCAAGGAATTGCACTTGGTGGTTCCATCAATAGAATGCTATCTTCTGCTTCATCTCTAAATTAGCTGTTAGAAATACATTCCATTTTTTATTTGAAAGTGTCAGGTGATGAAGTATTGCTTGGGTAAGTGGCTTCAATGGCTATTTTCATGGACAAGAATATTATCTAATTTACACTCTGAGATGATCTTCCTTCAGTTTCCAGTCACTCAATTTCCTTTTGCTTTTATCTGTCTTTCACTGGGTGTCTTTTCCCCATCAACATACTTCCAAGAATTGCATGACACTTAACTTCCACTTGTATAAACGAGGATGAAGTTTTCTTGCTTCAGAGACCACCATATCAACAAAGTTTCTATGAAATATGATGGGAAACATTGAGTTTCCTTTCCAAACCTGACTTCCTACAATTCTGTGGTGAACTTCAGCTGAAATCTTTCTATCAAGATGCAGTCTCATTCTAAAACATTGAAGTATCTTTGTAAGCGGTATCTTGAACACCAGACAGAACCTGTTTTTAAACCCACAAGCAAACAGGAATTAAGCACTTTTGAAATGTGTTAGATCATGCTACCTCAAAATTATATGATACCTCAAAATGATACCTCAGAATGATAGCTCAAAAACATTTACTTCCATCCCATGCAGTTGTCCAGCAGAGGGCCTGGGTACAGATAACACAAGCTGCCTTGAGAGGAGATAAATGTTTATCTGAGAATGCACATTTTATGAGGAATGTGGAGGTGTATAAATTCTGTATGTTGAATGCATAAGTTGCATCCTTTGTGTGGGAATCTGGTGCTTTTGTGGATATCATTGTTTTATGGATAACGTGAACTGATGAGCCCATTTTCTGCTGCAACAGGCTGGTTTCGGGATGGGAAAGATGTCACATGTACTAGCTACAAAAAAGAAAACCCAAAAAAAGTTCAAGATTCCATATTACTGGATCCAGCCAAGATAATTTCAGAATCAGCAACAATATTGCCAGCCATCTATGGAATAGAGGCACTTCTGACAGCCAGTGGTGCACTGGTCCAATCACATTCCAAATTCATGAAACTTTCCTCTAGAAATATGAGTGTTCCATAAAAATTTCTGTTGACATTTTGTAATAAGGCATCAACCTCCATATGTACAGCAGAGGTGCTAAACCTTCCAAGGGATTAGCTTTGGTTGAGACACAGTAATACCATTTAGATTTTAAAAATCAATAGGTGTGTATTTTAAGGAATGTATGTTGTGTGATAGTTTGCAACTCTGGCAAGAGACGCCTTGCGTTTGAAAGCCAAATCTGGTCCAGTTGAGATTGGATATGAAGCATGTGCATGGCTGTGGAGTCAGTTAACTACTGAAGTGACTTATTTAGGCATATGGTGGAATTTCCAGCAGTTGGAGAATTTTAAATCAAGCCTTTGAGCACGTGGAAAGGATGGACTGCTGTAGAAAGAAATGTTTCAGATAATTTGTTTTGTCTTTACATTCTAGTAAAACCTATAAGAGGAAAGGATGACACATGGAAAGGTTGAGTATCAGGACTGCTGTAGAAAGAAATTTTTTAGATACTTTGTTTTGTCTTTATGTTCTAGTAAAATCTCCAAGAGAAATGGATGACAGCAAATCAAGCTATCCTCATTTGTTGGGAAAGCACAGTTCACACAGAATGAATAAACACCCTGTGATTATGATGTGGAAGGAGAGGGAGTGAGGATAAAATGTGGAGCTAAATCTTGCTTTTTCTGTTATTATTTTGGTGGGATATGCCTAGGCAGCATAGAGGGCCTACTGTGTAAAACAAATAAAATGAAAGAATGCATGGTGTAAACAGCTGTGTCCAGTGTGGCGGATATCCCTGCAATGTGGAGGAATGAAATTTATTTTCTATGATACAACTTGCTTCTGTCAGGTGGTTGCACTGGTTTTGGAGCTTGAGGGGATGTGTGGACACAGCACCCACAGCCCTGATGCCTGACAATTCCTTACAGGTTCTTACAGATCTCCCACCTGGGTGTTTTTCCGCAGCAGGGTTTCCAGCCATTGTAAGTACAGCTCTGAGTGGGTGCCCTCAGCCCATCACCCACACACCGCAGATGTGTGATGGTTCCAGTATGGACAACCAGAAGACAGAATGGGAACACAGCAGAACGTAATCATCTGTGACATCCCCAATGCTATTTTCTGTTGCAAACCGCTGATAATCAAAAGAGCAAAACACATAAAATCATAGACTAAACCAGAAGGAATTTACAGGGTGTATATGGTTAGCCCTGAAATCTGATTCTCACAGTCATAGCATATTCACAATGTGATGCTGCCCTGTCAAATATCTTGTCTCCAAATTCTACACACATTTTTCCAAAGTGAATTTTTTATGCCTTAAATCATGCATCTTTCCATCCTAGAACTTATTAGTTAATTGAAAAGCAATTAGAATACCATGGAGCTACACAAGAAGATGATAGCAAAATTGAGTGAGAAGCTGAGATTACTGGAAAAATTAATATATATGGATTGAAAGACTTCCTGAGACCCACAGTGAATATATTACACATCATCTTGAATGACTTTTGGCACATCAAGACCTACCAGAAATTACCTGAACGAAGAATGGGAATGCTGCATTCAGGGAACTCCACAACATGGCCAGAGTGTTGAGGAAAGGTGTTATATTAAAGTGAGTACTTCAGGAAAACCTTCCTAAGGCAGAAGAAAATGTTGCATGACAGGCTTATTAATTAAGCAATTGGATTTCTCCAGAACAGGAAATGTAATGGAAATGAGTACACCACTTCTTAATTAAAAGTAAACAAACAAATACATCTACAAGAAATCCATATGAGGAGAAAGTTTTGTGGTTGGTATTCTGTTACACCTATCAGAACCACAGAAAGCATAGATGTAGCAAGCCACAATGTAAATCTAGAGAAAAATTCCCTGTCTGAGGAATGCGGGTATCCAGTTAAGAAACTTTACTGTGTTGCTATTAATTATGAAAAACTTCATGGCTGTTTTCTGGACTCTCTTTCAACAGGGATATGCAGAAGAAATGTTTGTTAGCCAGTATTTTTGGTGTTCCCATTGTCTGCTTGGCAACATATGTTAAAGTAGGAGTAAAAATTACAGAGTCATCTTTGGTTGATCTTGAATATTACCTAGCACAGAGACTGTCAACAAGCTAAGAGGTTATTGGCAGAGTTACAAAATCCTGCCTCTACAGGATTTAAGATCAAAGTTGTAAACCTAAAGGGTTTAGAATTTTTTTTTCAGTGACTTTAGTAGCCTGTGGTTGAGTTATAGCATATCCTTTGCAAATCTTTTCAGTTTTGATGTAAGGCATTTTTGTAGCGGAAAATCCCTCATGTCTCCCAGTAGGTGATTTCATTGTTTAAGTAGAAATCATTTCCAATCCAAATTCATAACTCTCATAGTCTTTTCTTGCTAAACTAAAGAGCTCTTTCTTATCAGATACCTCTTCTCCACAGACATATTTGTAGTTAAGGTTCAAATCTCATCTCAAAGCATTTATTGGATAAAGTAGGTTTGCATTTCTTCCTTTCTCACTATACAGCAGATATTCCTGACCTCATATTAGTAATTAAATTATTTAATGGAATTCTTTTGGAATCCATTACAATTTTGACCATTCTGTCATGGGTGTGGACACCAGAACTCAAAACATTGCTCCAATCACAATACTTTAGCTGTGGGTATAAACTACTTGCTGCCCATTTCTCTGCAGAAATTAGAAAGGTGAGAGACACACAATTGTCTAGGCAGCTCCAGGGAGCAGTACAGAAGTGCCTAATTTCCAGTCCTCCAAAGAGCCTCTGGGAAAAGCCATCCTCTTGTCAAGGTTAGTAGAGGAAGCCTAGAGAAACCAATTTCCCCAGGCTGAGGTTAGCCTTAGTAAGAAGCCTCAGAGCTAAAAATTGCCTTGCCCATATTGTCACTACATGATTATCTAGCAGTGTGTAGACAGATTTTCTCAGGCAGCTGATTCAGACAGAACCAGATTTACTCTTTGGCCATGAACCAGGTTCCTGGTTCAAGAACTTTCCTGACTGTTTTCATGTGGGATGTTATTCTGATTCATGTTTGGTCTGCAGCAATAATTCAGTCCCTCCATACAGCAATTTTATGCTTTTCTAGCTTGTTTTCTTGGAAGATCTCAAAAATACTATAAATATTCATTGATTTACATTCAGGGTGATCCAAGGAAGAAAGCAAATATGACTGCCTTAATAAGATTCTTCTGAGCCTTGTTTTAATGTTACATGTGAGGTCAGTTTTCGAGAGGGAAATAGAGCCAGTTTCTCATGCAAACTACTGAGTCCATCATATCTCCCTACTTGATATTAGAATTATTGTGCTCTGCACTGAAAATGCTCTCCTCCTTTGTCTGTGTAAGTAGCCAACCCTATTGCTATGGTACACAAATACTTGGCTATATGCTGGAAAGGAACCTCCAAGTATGTGTTGGATGTGGCTCCTTTTTTCAGCAGCAGGGTTTTTTTCCTCTCAGCATTCAAAAGAAGAGCGAAATGTGGAAACAACTTCCCCAAAAGCATAATGGAATATTCCTGGTTCATACATTTCTCCTTTTGGGCCATGCCCCCTTGGATTGCAGAGGAAAAACTTCAAAAGGAGAGAGGGTAGGGAGTTCTTTTTCAGTATGTTGGTCTAAGCTGTGGTCCTTCGTGCTATGAGAAACCTCTCAAGCAGCTTCAGCAAGAATCTTTCTTCTGCTCGCTTCCACATCCTCCTTTATTCCTACATCCTCCTCCCCCTCCTCACTTTCTTTCATGTGGATCAAGGCCTGGAAAATGACAAGCCTCTTGATTAATAGATACAGAAAGTCTTCTTATGTAATTTATTTGCTTTCTGCACCTGACTAGAATCACTAGGTTTATCTGGAAAGGAAAATATATCGTCCTTCCTGACTCCGAGTGGCAGCAGAGAGAGCTGAGCATGTGATATCAAGCTGCGCATGGAAAGCAAACAAAACGCCATTTCTGTATTTTGTAAGCATCTCAGGTCATAAAAGTGTCAGCACACTATATTTCTTGCTGGGATCCTCTCTGTTTTATTATCTGAGCCCTTTCCATTGTGTTGAATGTGCAAGGAGAGTCTCCAAAGCAGGCAACATCTGTTTCCCTGCCATGTTTTTGATTATCAGCTCCATATTCCTTGCAAGTCTCTTGCTCACATATTCCAATCAAACTCAATGGGGGCTTCAACAGTGAGGACACTTCCTTATCTCCCTTCCCCCAGACTCTCCATCTATCATTCTCACATGCTGGCTCACTAAATGCTGATGCAAGAGGCCTGTTCTTACACTTGGGTAACGCACTCATGACCTCTCCAATTTGTTTTGTTTGCTTAACTCTAAATTGCTGTAAGGATGCCTGCCTCTTGGTCCTTGATGGGGGAGAGGTCAGAGGAAGGAGGCAGGTGGGACATCTGACTGATTTCTGCTTTGGTACCTGTGGAGAACAGTTTTCTAATGCAGTTTTAGATGTCTTTCCCAGTTTTCTTCCCTCAAGAGGAAGTTTCTTCCCCTCTTTCTCAGTTCCCAATTGCTAAATCAATCTCTCTGTCCTTTGCCAAGAGATCTGTTTTATCATTTATGCAGGAATTTCAATCTGCAAATGGGGATTCTGCCAATAAGAATCAATTAAATCAATTGTCTTTTGCCTATGGTATTGCACTTAGAGGATATCTGGCACACTGAGATTTGGGAATGCAGAAATGTAAGTTACATTCAGCTACGAGTGGTTTCTCCAGTGATGATTTGTGTTCATTTTCACAGAATCTGTTTGTGTCCTTGTGCAGAACAGCACTGAACAATTGTAGGGTAGTGCAACCTAATGTAGTGTTGTAGTTTAGGTACATAAGAGGAATTCTGTACAAGAGAATTGTATTAATTTATTTAAACTATAGATTCCTACCACCACAGGTAACCCATCCATCCATCTATCCATCCATCCATCCATCCATCCATCCATCCATCCATCCATCCATCCATCCATCCATCCACAACAAAACCATGTTGTGAACCCACATGGCAAAACATCCCAAAATACCTCCTAGATCTGGGGGAGACTGGACTTCTTACTTGCCTTGGATCTTGACAGTTCCTCTTGCAGCTTGATTAATAGGTGTGTGAAAGAGATCAAGGGTTCAGCAGGTCAGTAACAGCACCAAACTGACTCCATGATGAAAGGCGACGAGGGCTGAATAAAGAAGAAAAACAAAAGAAAGTGGCTCCTTGCAGAGAACCTGTCACTAAAGATGACTGCAGGAAGCAAAAGATAAGGGTGAGGAAAAGTGGGGAGAAGAGATGGATGGACATAGCTCAGGTAGAAGCCAGACATGGAAGAGCCCCGTCTTTGTTGGTGGGCGCACAGAGCAAACTGTGAGTGCAAAGAGAGACTGCTGTGAGAAATTGCAGTGCTGAGGCAGCTGCAAAGCAGGAGTGCCCTAGAAAGGGGGTAGGAATTCCTGAGAAAAAAAAAGGTGGGGGAGAAGAGAGGGAGCTGCAGTAAGATGGGTTACTAGGAGAGTCAGAAGGTGCAGAGTATGAATAGCCTGAATAGGAATCATGGGCAGGGACAGAGAAATAAAAACAAGTGATCAAGAAGAGAAGGGGGCACTAGAAAATTGTGGTGGAGGAGATACACAGAGTGCTGTGTAGGAAAAAGAGATAGGTGAGGAAAAAGGATAAAGAGTGTGAGTGAATATGGGGGTGCCCATAAAAGGTAGAAAGAGGAGGGGGAACAGAGATCACAAACAATAGAAACTTCCTGTCAGGGATCCAGGAACAGAACACACAACACCACAGCTAAGGTTACTCATCCACAGCCTTTGCTTGAGTTTCACACACACTTTATTTATTAGATTTTTTTTTTAATATGAATACTATCTTCCCTACCTTCATGATCAGAAATGTATTTACTAATGTATTATTTCCTGTTTTTCTAAACACCGTATAGAACTTTTTATGTTGTTTTAGTATTTACTGCATACTTGTGTATGATTGAAGCTAGCTAAAATTATTTCCTAGGCTGGCTTCTTAATTCCAATTCCACTACATAAAAATGTGAGTGGCCTCATTAGTTTTATTGATAAAATTTTCCATAATGTTTTTAATAAGTTCATTGGGAAATTTATAGTATTGGACTGTTCTATTTAAGACAGTATTTTAAAAAAATCATAATAATTATGAATTTAATAAAATACATAGCAGTAAATTTGCATTAATGAAATCAAATCCTTCAGCTTGAAAGTGAACCATTGCCTAGAGGTAGTGCCTAAAGAAAACATTTCGATTATCCTAAATTAAAATGGGAGGGGCAGGGTAGGGGAGCAGGGAGGGAGATGTCCTGTCCTGCTCTGTTCCTTTAAAATAACAGGATAGGAAAAACAGCATGAAAAACCTCAGATTGGACATCTGGGCACCAAAAAGCATTTGGGAGGACACTGCACTTCTGAAATGGGAGATGGGAGAGAAGGTGGCTGCATGTGATACTTTCAAAAGGTTGTTCAGCTGAACATTCAACAAGAGGCTCTTGAATTAGTTAAAATTGTGAAGGCATTCATTCTCATTGTAGAAGAAGCCATATATCCAGACAGTACCAGGAACTCAGTGAGATTCTAGGGAAATGTGGATCCTGTTACTGTGAATTAGTGACTTCAGTCTTCGTTCATGGATATTTCAGATGTGCTTGCCAGGAAACACAATCCAATAAAAGGCAATGTACTGTGCAGTGGTACAAGGAGAGTTCATTGCAAGACAGATTGACTCAGGGCTTATCTCTACAATGGGTGTAAAAGCAAGAGCCAAGGAACATCGAAATTCCAAGTGCAGTTTGGCCTCAATTTGCTATGTGGTCCCTTACACAATATAAAGGTGCCACAAGGTTTTGCCCTGTCTTGGATCTCACATGCTTGACCTTCCCCATGCTTTGACAACTCTTCTGTCCTTTCTGCTGCATTTGGGAACCTCTATCTTGCCCCTACCTTCCACACAGCTCTCTTGCAATGCTCCTCCCTGCCCAGGAAGTTCACAACCTTCCTGTACACTTTGTCGTCCCTTCCTTTTTTTTGTCATTTATGGGTTTCTACATCAAATTTGCACCAAGGGGTAGTTGCAGTGCTTTAACTGGGAGATGTCAAATCACCAGTTCTACTGTCTGGTCCTGGCTGTTGATTAATATTTAAGGTAGATTCAGGCTATGAATTTTTTTGCAGGCAAGTTCCCATTCCATTTGAAAATGCGGTTTTTAATGAGTATACGTGATTGACAACAGCAGAAACAAAAGCAATCATAATGTTATTAAAAATGAAGAAAGAGTTCTTTGTTCTAATTTCAATTCTGTTTAAAAATATTTGCTCATAAGTCCTATGTGCCAGTCAGTTGTGGTGCAGAATCACAATACCTGCAATTTTATAGTCCAGACAAACTAATTCAGACTGGGAGAAAAGCTCTGGCCATGTTTTGCAGTTGGGAGTGTGCCACCTTATGACCTGTGACACTTTTTGAAGGCCTCCTGGCAAACTTTCTGTGCTTCTGATCTTGCCTTCTGCTGCAGCTGCTTCCCCACAGCATATACATCATTTGACTGCCTAAATCCAGTGCTGTCTTCGAGCCTTGATGCTGTGCATCTGATCTCACCTGTCAAAGGATAAGTAGCAAGACCTACAGTAAGGAAGCATGAAGAGAAAGTAGACTTTGTCAGAAAGAAGCTTTTAGAATAGATTTCAGTAGTGTGTGAGATGAATGGGAAGAGGGAGAGCAGTAGGTGGAGTAAATATGACATGAGAACTTTAACACAGAGCCAGCCTCAGATGTGCCTAACATGGCCCCCTGAGCACCCCTTGTTCCTGTCTTGCCCTGCAGGAAGCCAGTCACACTGCCTCCTATTTTATCCCTTCTCCAGGTCACCAATGCAAACACATCACCTTCACATTCTTCCTGTCCTCACCTCATCTGGCTTCCACCTGCTGAGGTCAGTGAGGAGAACCAGAGCAGCCTTTAAGAAGTATTTGATTTAGGAGGCACTTGCAGGCAGCCAGACTGGGAAGTGCTAAGGGTGCTTTGCTGCTAAGGTTCCACAGTGCTAAGCTGTTTTGTCCTGTCTCTTTTTTAGGATTGTGTCAGTCATGTTGTAACTCTAGACTTGGGCCTTTGGTTTTAGTAGCACAATTTAAAATGCTTTGTCAATGACACTGCCTGAAAGCTGGCTTACAATCTATAGCTTCCTAGAATTTTGCAGAATACATGGCACACTGAATAATAACACTAATATTCTCTAGATCTTTTGGGCAAGAGGGTGAGGCTCAACTTTCTCATGTCTGCAGGCATGAGGGTACTACCTCAGGGTGATGGGAATAGAGAGAAGCCCAAGAATCACAGAGGAGGTTACTGGATGACAAAATAAAATCCTGCTTGGGAAGAGGTAAAACCCAATTCATATGGGGAAAATTTTCTAAAACACATTATTCACCAAGGGAGCCATGGAATAAAGTAGACTAAGAAAAAGACCTAAGTTTCAGAGTAATCTGTAAATTAGACACAAGTTTCCAATGTGTCAGCAACAGAGTCTGGGATGCATACACAAAGTCATCACATGAGCAAACACGATAGTAAAACCCCTCTCTACATGCCTGGTGTGCCCACACCTGAAAGTTTTGGGGACTTTGAAGTCAGTGGAGTTGAGCCAATGAACACCAGCTGATTGTCTGCCTGTTGGGTTTGATTAGACTGGCATCATTAGAGATTGTTGTTGACAAATTGGGTGAATCCAGTCAAAAGGAACAAAAGTTATGACTCAGATGGCAAGACCCATACCTGTAAATGTATATGTATATATACATATGAGATATATATGTGTATAAATTATTAAACTATATGATAAATGTTCAAATGTTAGGGAAGTGTCATTTAGTCAAATTCCAAACAGCTAGCTGGTTTGGCTGCATTTATACACATATAGGGAATGAAGTGAAACAAAGAGACTGGAGAAGGAATTGATGACATGAAATGCTAAAAAATTCTGAAGTGAAAACAATAAAAAGGAATGAGATGACATGAAGTGCAGGGAAATGGGTCTAACCACGTGGAATTGATCCTCATTGAAATCACAAGATTTCATTTCCTTTCATTAAATAAAGGATTTCATTTTATGAAAAGAAATGAAATCTCAAAGTCAGAGAAAAAATGAAACAAACTGACCAGGATGGACTTACAATGAAAGGAAATTTGATGGAGAGAAATACAAAAATATGCTGAAAAGAAATTATTGTAATCAAATGTAAGGAGATGACATGGATGTCATCACTTTGGATGCCTTTTGTAATTGCAATGTCCCTGGAGCTCTAGGCTTTGTGCTTTTCTCAAGCCTAACCCTTAATGTAACCCTAAGCCTATGTACATCATTAAATGATACCTTTTGTTGAGGTGCCAAGCACATGGGTGATGCTGAGCAGAAAGATGTGGAAGGAGCAATATTGGTGCAGTGCCATTCTCCCCTTTTGTAGTTGCAGTGTCCCTGGACCTCTAGGGTTTTTGCATTTCTCAAACATAACATTATAAGTTTATTTTCTCTCCATAGCTTAGATGTATACATCTCAGTATAGGTGTCTAGATTTTTGTTGCTTAGTGTACGACAGGTGAAGTTGCCATGAAGTTCCAAATATTTTCTATTTAATTTTTTAAGATACACTGGCCTTTATAGCTAGTCAAGGCCATTTAATGCCATGTCCCTTGAAATGAAATCCTGAAGATGAAAGTTCCCTGTCATTCTGTATAAGACTATCCAGGACCTGATTCAGAGCTCTGGAATTCAGTGAAAATCTTTCCATTGACTTCAAAGTATTTTCAATCGCTCCTAGATAATAGCATAAATGTCACTTCCTTCTTTCTTTCCAGTTGGGTTGTCTGAAACTGCACAGTGTATGATTGAATCCCTATGTCCCTTGCATATCTTGCATGCCAGCTCCCTTTAACACATTCTGTGAAGCCCATGATGTTAAATGACACACTCAGATGCTGTAGGCATCTTCTTTCCAATCTGGACCCCAGCTGCCTGGGGTGTAAACAGATTGTTCTCAAAGGACAATGTGAAAGCAACATTTGATATATCTACTAAGTTTAGCTAAACACCTCTAAACAGATGATTATGAAAGCTGGAGAGTTCATCTAGTTTCAGGCCCAGAAATCTCAGCAGCAGAAAAGTGATTTCAAACTTAGCTATTAATTAAGCTTTATAAAGGTAGATATTTTTCTTGTTTCTAGTGGTTATAATATAGAAGACTCATAATGCTGAAATACCTACAGAGAATTTAACCACTTAACTGTCAGAGACCCAGATGACCCACATCACATACACAGATGAATGTGAATACATGTTCAGTTCTGCAGGGAGGTTTTTATTTACAGAAAATGACAAATCTTACAGTCTGCACTCAAAAAAACCCATGCTAAAGACAGATAAGCTTCATATGGTGAAAACTCTTTGAGTTTCTGTCATATTTTGTTGCCACCAGATGATGTCAGAGGTCAATATAGGGTTATTCATCTTTGTATGTGAGATGAGAAATAAAAATTTTGGAACTACTTCTCTGTTGTCCCTGAAGCTTTTCAGTGTCTCTACCACCTGACTGATGCCAGCATCCTTCAGATATTATTTAGCTACTATTTAGATCCTATTGTTAGTTCTGGAAACACAAAGTCTACTAGTTTTATTAACATTTGGTATCCTTAAAACAAAAACTTGAAGGAAGTGGAATTAACTATCACAAATAAATTATGTCAGTGTTTTTTCAGTGATCCAATTCCATCTGTGAAGCTGGTCTAACCTCTGGATAGTTCCCCTATTCACAGACACTGTTTCTCTCTATCAGTGTACATTCCACTCATGCTGTCAGTCTCCTCACTTGGACATTTCTATTACGGGTGACAGTGCAAAAAGGCATCACTAAGGACTGCAAAGACCTGAAGTGAAAAAATACACAGAAGAGGAGGCAAGACCATTTTCCCTTGTCATGTAAGCTAACTGGGGATTGGAAAAAGAACAAAGCTGAGGAAGGCAGATTAGAGGTCAGTATATTCCCCATCACAGGGGAAAAACAGCAGCACACCTTACTAACAAAACCTACTAATAAACAAATAAGAAAGCCCTCATATGTAGAAACCCACTCCAAATACCACAAGCACTGGTGGGGAGGAAATGAGATGATGGGCAGGTGGAATGGGGGAGAGCACCTCTGGCCAATCAAACAATAACTCTCCCTATCACCCAGACATGGATTTCAGACCCCAGGCTGCAGTTTGGATGCTCTCAGAAGCTTCTCTGACCATAACAGGCAGGCCTGATTTGTTCTTCCATATCAGTCCCAGACAAGCATAGGCAGGTGGAGTATTTACTCTGTCACAGCTTCACACTCTTTCTTGAATTAATCCACATCTCTGGAGAAGTGCTTGATCCTTGCTGTGCCATAATTATCACTCTCTTTGTGAAACTGGGTGCCCAGTCTTCCAATGTGAAATCCTCTCTCAAAGGTAATAGGAATTATGAAATAATTATGGACCTATGGTGAGCCAGGAACACCTTCTATGACTGAGGGCTTGGAGGTGGACATCAGAAAAAATCATGTATAATCTTTCGCAGACCAGAGCAGAGGAGAAGAGAACAGACAGCAGTGGAATGCACTTAAGAGAAATAGATACACACATGAAAGAAAAAGGCCTTGATATTTAAAATATTTATTGTCTTAAAAGGCATGAAAACTGATACTAGCCATTAACTAATAGACGTTCTGCCTTTGTGATGCAGCTTACATCCCTAACTAAAACCACATCTCTCTTCTGACTTTGTCTGAAGCCAGGTGCACAGATGATTAAATTTTGGTCCAGCTGTAAGGAGAGTGTCTCCATCCTGTCCTCTCCTCTAAGCACACACCATCTGTATGATACTCATTTATCTCCTTTTGCTGGGCTGACATACTGAGCCCATATTCTTCCAGCACCAGTTGTCCTCATTCTGTCAAGCTGTGCAAATGGAAGGGATCTAAGCCTAAGGGAGTAAAAGGCTCTGGGAGTAGGCTTCTGCTGTATTAAAGCAGAATTAACTGCTCAGCTTCAACCTTGATGCTATTCATATGTGTTTTCTCAGAAGAAATTTGGGGCTCTTGCTCTCCACCATTGCCAGCATGACTTGTACATCTGTATTCACTAGATTGAAATGCTGTGTTGCTGTGAACGTCCTCTGTGTGAACCAGAAAGGGGAAGAGGTTGGCTTTGTATCTCCAAGCATATGGATTCCTTGTAATGAGTGGAGGGTAGATTGCTTAAAGCATTTTTATTTTATTTTCTGAACATAATTTTTGAGCCCCTGTTCCTGTGTCGTAGGCCTGCTTGTAGCAGGAAATTATAAACCCAGACTCTGCCTCTTTGAGGAAAGGATAGGTGGAGAAAAGGACTTCAAATACATGTATGTTTTTCATAAAAAGATAAGACAGCTACTTTAAGTGTGCTGAACATACCAGAGAATAGAAACAGACTCCATTTTTATATTATTTTTTTTACTTTTGTTTGGTTCTTCCTCTGGTCTAAGCCATGGAGCCTAACCAGATCAAATATATTCAATACATTTGACTCACATGCAAATGTTATTCAGACCTTGCTCCAATTCTATCACCCAGGTTTTCCACTCTGGCAGATGTTGAGCCACACAAGACACATTCAAACCTCCATTTCAAGAAGTTCCTCCAAAGCATGTCAATATTGACTGACCTTACCCTTTTTTTCTCTCTTAGTTTCCTCTAAAATGCAAAAAAGCATTTTCTTCCTCATTTTTTCACAAGGCATTAGGATCTGCCTTCTGTTGAGGATGGTGCCTTCTTGATGTGATTCTGCCCTGTACTTCCCAGGATTATTTCAGGGGTGATGCACAAGGCATAGCCGTAAGGACTGAGGCCTCGAATGCATAAACTTTGAGAAGAGCAAGTAGAGAGCAGAGAAAACACCTGATGAATTCCACAGATAAAGAGGCTGATGGTGGAGATTCAACACTTCTTGTTGAATATATCTTGTCAGGAAACATCATCCTTTACCCCACATCATCCACAACGAGTGTCTCACCAAGGTTCCAGAACAATGCTCAAGAACCTAGAAGGACGAGGGTAGATCTGTGCTCTCTCTGCTTTACCAGTAAATCACCCACCAGTACTTCATCAGTTTCCATCTTTCAGTCTGATTAGACTCTGGGGTGTGAGAAGCCTGGGCCAGCCCAGACATGCATGCCAAAATTTCTAGAGATGAGGAGAAAAAAATTACAGTGTTGACAAGAAGGCGACTACTTGCCAATAGCATTCTGTCAAGTGTCCTACACCATTATTTGGATGCCATAAACAGCATATTCTGCTATTTGGGGGACATTGTTCCTCGATAAAAATAGAAGCCCCAAGTGAAAGGACATCTAGAGAAGTGAATTGCTAAAGGTGAGGTAGAGGAGAATATAGAAATTATGAGTTATGCTTTGCTGCCACTTCCTAGCCACAAAATCCTTGCTTTCCTCAGCCACCTAAAAAAGCTCGTAGGCAAAAACTGGAGTTCAAATACAGCTACAAACACATATAAAATATAATCAATGAATAAATATTTATGGAGTAGTCCGTTTGATTAGGGGATTGGCAGGCAGATATAGGTGTAAAGGAAAAGTAGAACTGCAGATAATAGAAAGGCTTCTTCTAGAAGAACAAAGTTCCATATCAAGATAGCTTTTAGTGAACTCTTACAGTAAACAGGACAGGAAATATTTTGCGTAATGAACAATTCGCACGCAAATGTAACAAATATATTCAGTCATGGGTTGTTTTTTTGTTTTGTTCAGTAATGGGCAATAAATTGTTAAACTTGGTATAAGCTTGTTAATTGCTCATTCTGTCACAAACATGGGACATTAGGGGTAAAAGTAGATCTTGGTTTTATCTAAAATTTACCTTAGGGTCATTCTTGAGTCCAGCCTTAATTCTGCTTTGAGAAAGGCTGTATATCTTCTTCTCTCCCTTATGGAGCTGGGTGAAAAATGTGAAACCACTGCAAATTAATTAAGAATAATGGGATGTAATAACTTTACGGTGACATTGTTAGTGAGATGATTTACTGTACTTGAGATTATAATGCTTTCACGGGGGAAAGAATTGGCCTTGCTGGAGAAAAAGTAAGCAGGAGAGCAATGCAGTAGCCAACAAGTAAGCAACATTTCCCACCAACATCCAAACTAACCGGGCAATGGCCAAACTTCAAGCTTCAAAAACAACACAGCTGGAAAATCCATTGAACATTTATAAAGCCCTTGGGACAGAGAAAGAGAGAGAAAATGAATGTACAGGGCTGTCAGTGGGTTCTCTTTGCAAGCACGCACATTGTTCTGCTAGGTTAGAACCTGCTTACTCTGTAAGATTTTTTGCTTTCAAGAAATAAATCCTTTTCTTTGGGACAGATGCTTGCTTGGAGGGTAGGACTGCCTTTGCTTCTGGAAGGAGCAGAGCAGGAAGTGCTGCAGGGAATCAAGGCACAGCAAAGAAGTTCTGGTGTCCATCAGGCCAGCCTTTGGAGCCCTTTCACAGGCTCTGCCTCACACCTGCCCTCACACAAACCTTGCCAAGGCTCTGGACCTCCAGGAAAAGGCCCTGGAAGGGGCTGCTTTTAAAGCTTCTGTCATGGACTCTTCTGGCTAGTAGGAGCCAGCAGAAATTACATGCATGAAATCTGTGTAAATGGTGAAAGAATGCTACATTTGAAAAATAATGATTCATTTTCTTTGTAAGTATTCTATCTAGAGGAGATTATTTTTCAATAAGTTGAGAAGACTGATAAAAAATTGATTCCTAGAGCAACCACATATATTATTTTCTATGTATACTTCTCTTTGTTACAAAATTCAATGCCAGAGAAAGCAAGCAGGATACAAAGCTTATTCCTTCCCCTTTACCTCAGTTAGCATGGTACTACATCTTCCCCTGCTGCAGTAAAATAAAAGATAAGACCAGCACTAAAGAGTTGGAAAAAGAGCTGGAAATTTAATTCACAGACAAATTAGCTGCATTGCATTTAATATTCCCAGTGAGGAAATGAAGAGAAATTTATTCTGTTCCTGCTCTCCACAAATTCACCAGAGGGAATGATAACCCTTAATTAAAGAAGACTGATGGCTTATTTTTTTTCCCCCAAGCTTTCGTTTGCCCTAAAATAAAATGATGAGAAATAAATGGTGTATATAAAAAAAATTAAAACTTCACTGGAAATGCTGCAGTCATTCAAATTTCTCATTGTAGTAGATAGCACATTCTAAAGAGCTCTTTAATAATCTAGCAGGAGAGGAGCTCAAATTGGACTAATTAATGCCCGGTTTCAGCGGTGCAAATCCATTCAAGAAAACAAACAAACTCCAAGGAATTCTTTCTGTTCCTTGAGGACTCATAATTTTGGATAGTTTGCAAGTATAGAGCCTTTTTTTTTTCATAAAGACTATGTTTAAATATGAAAAAAAAACAGGAAAATCTGGATGAAGAAGGAGATGGATGGTAAAGTCAAAAGGAGCCGAGGACTAGAATTATATTGATGGCACCTAGGCACAGTCAGATGAAACTGAGTAGGAAATACAGGCTGAACAGCAGAACTGATCCAAATGCAAGCTTAACAAAAGGGTGTGGTTGTGCCTAGAGAGCTGCAAACTGTTAAAATATTAATCAATATTTAAGGAATGAGGTGCGAGCTGAAACCTTTATTTGCAGCTTGTGTTTATAAAGAATGTTATCTTTCCATTTATTTAAAAATGCAAAATAGAGGAGTTGGAAAGTCCAGTTAGAGAGAAGACATCTCAGTACCTTCTGGTACACATTTAGACTAAGAAGAAACTCTGAAGAGTGGAAAGGGGGCCTTTGATAATGGGTAGGTAAGATAGAGGATGACTCTTGCATCTCTTGTTTCTCCTAGCCTGAGTGTAGCCATGGTGCTGCCTTAGACTGCTCCCTCAAAGGGCTGATGACACCATATTGACTGTCTTTGACATATTTCCCACAGCATTCTACTGGAGGAACTGTTATAGAGTTTTCCCAACCCAAACAGTTCTAAGACTCTATGTAAAAGAGGGTATATGAAAACTGTTCTCCTGTTTTGATCAAGGATACTTTTAGCTCCGGCAGAGATCCTTGTGCAGCTTCTCTGGAGACATCTGTTCTGAAAAATATTTATTGCAACTTTCTATTTCCTTTATTTCAATTAATTATTTTCCATAAACTGTTCTCCTGTACATTGGCTATTCAGTGTATTTGGCAGGCTTTGGTGAGGGACCTATTGAGGCAGATTCTGTCTGCAGGGCCATCTTTGACAGTCTGCTGCTGATCCTTTCAGAGATATATTGAAGGAAAGCTCTCAGAGAAGACTTCTTTTTACACAAAGATTTTGACCCACTTGAAGTATATTCTATTTCTTCACATATGAAGAATGAATTCTCTACTGAGTGCTAATGATTTATCAACAGCTGAATTTGCTCTCTGACACAAGCACGCTCTGGTCTTCTGGAGCTGTGCTGTTCACATTTTTAGGCTTAAAACGTACCATGAAGCATAAGAACTGTGTTCCCTTGGATGTCCCCCAGGACCTGTTTTAAAGATTGACTTCATAAATGTCACCTTTCAGTCTTCAGGTCCCAAAGAGGTTCCAAATGGAGGGCTGCACACCGTGAAGAGTAATTCAGGATTTCCATCCTTGATTTCTGCTAGGTATCGTCTGACTTCAGCAGCTTGTAATAGTTCACTTTGTCTATTTAAAACAAAATCTCCACAAACATCCACAATTACTTTGACTTCAAACACATTTTCTGCATTTTCCCCTATATGAAAATTTTCCCCTTTTCTTCCCATTGAAAAGTGCTGCAGAATAGCTTAATTGTCTCTGATTTTTGCCTAATCACTAGCTGGTCCAGCAGAGCCCCTAGCAAGATTTTTCTCCAGACATTTTTGATGAAGTACTAGTTTTGACTTTTTTAGCTAGTTCTCCTCAAACTCTTTCAGGAATTTTTTGCTTTTAATCTGCCTGACAACACTATTCTTTTCATTTTATTGGTTTGGATACAATAGACATCTTTTGGAAGTTGCCTTTTTACTGCTAATAAACTTGCTTACTTGGCTGTTCGTATGTGCTGGCCTCCTTTAATCCATTCTCCGGCCTTTCTCAATAGGTCATACGCAGCGGTGTTATGCTTCCAGTCTGGTGTTCTTCAGAAGTTTCCATGCCCTGTGCTAGGATTTCTCTTTGCTGACCTTTCTAGACTCTTTTTAACAAGCTCCCTCATTCCTGCATGGCTTTGCTGGAAGCGGAGGACAATGGCACTGGCGTATTTGGCCTGCAGTGCTCCTCTGGAGCTGATGGAGCTGAGCCCTCTGAGGTCACTGTCCCAGAGTGGAGATCCATTAGAAGGGCTAGAGCCACGAAGCTGAGGACTGCCTTTGCTCTTGTGGGCTCAGACCAGATGCTCCATGGAGCAATTGCTGACAGAGCCCAAAAATGTCATCTCTCTTTCATCTGCTGGTATGACATTTGTCAGTCTACAGGAGGGCTGTTGATGTCTCCCATTGCTACTGCTTTTCCTGCTTCTCTGGTTTCTTACACTAGATTGAATGCAAGGCACTTTGCTATCCTGGCTCAGTAACATTATCTGGCGTAACCATAATCTTCCATTTTTCCATAGGCCTGGAATTTTGTCCAGTACAGACTTCATGTGCCTTAAGATGGTGAACTTGTAAATTTATTTTCAGGAGCCTTCAATGAGGTCCAGCAATGCTCTGCCGCCTGAATGGTTTGTCTCTGTATTTTATATCCTATGTTTAGTGTCCCTTTCTTCTTTACTCCAGGTTTCCAATATGTATGGGTGATCAGTGTCTGCATTTTGGATCAAATACTCTGCTTCTCTATCTCCTTTTTTGAAATTTCAAGTGTTATGTAGAAGAGTGTACCACTCCTTTGGTTCCTCCATTTTCACCTTGTATAAAATTCATTATGTTTGTTTTCCTTGGTTTGCTGGATTCTTTTCGTTTTCTGGATTGTGATTTTCTTGAGGATTCAGAACTTTCCCATTTTTTCCTCTCATAAAGATACTCATATTGAGCCTGGCCTTTTCTCCACCTATCAGCTTGCCCCAGCTACCTGGGTTTTCCAGCCTGTTGGGGAATATTTTAATTTCAAAATTACTGTCTGAGGCCTTCAATTCATTAGGAAAGTCTGAGAATGTTTTCAATTTGCTGCAAGATCAAGCGATATCATGAAAGACACTTAGATATGCTGAATGTTTTCAAATCAGCTGGACTTCATGAAATTCCTGTTAGGATACTGGGAAGATTGTCTGAAGCAACGCCAGCACTTTTAGCTGCTATTTTTGAGGAACTGTGAGGTACAGAGATAAATATGTTGCCTCTTATATTTTTTTTCAATAATAAGGGGGCAAAGAAAACAACAGTTGAGCCTCCAGAAGTCAACTACAAGGTGAGTGGCAACCAGGGTGGATTTGTTAAGAACAAATCATACCAAACCAATCTAATATGTTCTTGTGATGGGACTTGTAGCTAGGGAAGAGCAGCAGAAAGATACTTTTAACTTTGGTGAGGCTTGGAACATTGTCTCATATGAACTTCTAAGGAGCAAGCTAAGGAAATACTGTCTGTGTACAATTTGCAGTAGTTCAGAGCAGTACTGACTGAAAAATACAACTAGAGAGTAGTCTTTGATATTCAGACTTAACTTGATGATTGAGATCTCTGTTGATAACTTTTTAATTAATCAAATTACACAGAAAAAAACATCACACAGAATATATTTGAAGGGTTTGAAATAACTTCAAATGATCCTGATGACCCAGAGAAACAATCTGCAAAACCTAGCACACAGTTTTGTGAGAAAAAACGTCTTCTGCCTTTAGGTTTCAATCACCAACTGCTCATGGGCTGGACAGCAGCATTGCAGGGAGGAATGTGGAGGATGCAGTGTGTCTCAAGCTGGAAGCCTCATGCAAAGCTGCTGTTCCCTCAGTGGAACATTGCCACAGTGAGCAAACGGGGTCAGACTGCCTCAACTCAGCTGTTTCCCCACTCTCAGAGGCAGTGTCAGCCAGAAGAATGCCTCTGCCTTGGGCTGGTGGCGACTGGGGTAGACTCTGATCCCATATTGTGGCCTCTTGAGAGCAAATTGTCTCCTTTCAAGAGAGACTGAAGCTCTTCAGTCTAGACGTTAGCAGTAGTAGATGAGCCAACTTCCAATACACTGGTGGAGGTTTGCTTTCCTGAAGGCATCAGTTCTGGTGTGCCAGAGCCCTAGGCTCAGCTTAATCACTAGTTCAGTCTCAAGGGTAATTTGTACTCATTTGTACTTTGGAGTCCAAAGTCTCATTAACACTGAGATTCATTAAAATCTTTATTTTCTGCCCGTCCACCACTACGAAATCTCAAGGTGGATTTTTCAAGATAGAGATTGTTTTTGACACTGTCCCTCAAAGGCCTCCTTAATACCATATCAGTTTTCTCTGTCTCTTTTTCTAAGAGGTGACTTCCTGGATGTATTAGGGTGTCTCTGCCATGTAATTGGGATGGAGTCTTTTTATGGCATCTGCCACTTCTCAACATTTTTAGCAAAAAATGAGTTCTTTGCTAGGTGGTTGATCTCTGAGATTTGAGACTTCTGTTACCCTTAGTCTGACTCTTATCTGAGTTGAAGAAAAGATGGGACTACTTTGTTTGGAAGAGATGAACAAAAGTGTTTGTCTGCTTTCTTCATCTCAGGATGGAGTGGCACATCTGAAGAAATAAGTAAGGAACATACTGCTGAGTAATGAACACAAAAATACTATCTATCATCACAGCTGAATAAACAGTAGTATTGGCAAAATCTGTCTCCTTTGTTCCATATGAGGGCCAGGAGAGGACTCAGCTGGAAGATCATGTCCAGTTCCTGGTGCTTTAATTAAGGGAGGATGTTGAACAGCTGGAGAGTCAGAGGACAGAACTTGGGATGACCAGAAGTCTAGAAAACATAGCTCATGATGAAAAGCCAAAGGAATTTGCATAACTTGGTTTAGAAAAGAGACAATAGAGGGGGTGGCCCATAGACAAACTTTAAATATTTTAAAAATAGACATAAAGAGAAAGGGAATTAATGTTTCTTGTGCCCATTATGGGTGCAAAATAACTGGAATTACAGAAAGGGAGATTGAGATGAAACATCTGTAAATTTTCCTTGTATAGTCAATCGATGAATCTGGTTTTCTTTGGAGGAAGTGGCATCTCCATGAGTGGAGACAGGCACGAGTGTAGCTAATTCTGAATTCAGGAACTGGAGTGGACTAGATGGCTTCTCCTCTCCAGCCTACTTTTGTGTTCTTCTGTGAATGTTACCCAGTGGCTAACAAAGGCTTAATCCTCACTGATTCCCAAATGGTGCTGCTGATAGCAGGATCACTCTCAGTGCAAGTAGAAGCCACCAGGACTTTTTCCATTGATAAATGGAAGGGGGACATCAAGAGCAGAGTGTTCTTCAACTCAGATAGGTGAAGGTGCCAGGTAGCTTGTTTCTGATTTTAGCGTGCTCGATGGATTTGAGCAAGCTACTGCTTTCACTGCCAGCACCACGTACTTTAAAAACAAGGCAAGGAAGGAAGACCACAGCTACAGAAGCCTAGCTGGCCCAGCAGGGCAAGTGGACAAAATAATCCATAGCTAAACCTACTTAAGGGTATATCATGATTAATGTCATATCCAGCTGCCTCTGACTCCCTGGATTCAAGAGGGACAGCTGCCCAAATCAAGGGAAAAACCCCAATGTGAGTCATGGCTGAGTCCTCTCTCCTCCACCCTGTGTGAGCTCAATCACTTCAGAGACAGCTTTGGCAGCAGCTGGTGACAAACAAAGGGTGTTCTGAGAAACAGCCTCTGTAGACCTTCGTCCCCAACTCTGTTCTTGCTCACCTCGCTTTACCTGTATTTTATGAGTTGTATTCATTGGTGGAGTTCTCTGCCTGACAGTAGCCTTAGATATGTACCTGAGGAGTGCTGTGTGTTTTCATACTGAGAATATGCTGTCATTGTCCTCCCTCCTTCAGCATTTCCCAGCAATAGTTCAATGATTCTGCATCAGCTCTCTGAAATCCATTCCTTTTATATTTTGTTTTGGTCTGCTCAGCCTGTGACTCCACTTGCACACACCCTCCCTGCTACCTGCAGGCCATCACTCCTCACATGACCCAACTGGGTCTCCTACATCAAACACTGATGGGATTTTTCCTCCCAGCCAACTGGACTTATCCAAGCATTGCTGGTGTCAGAGTTTACAGCTTCAGATCTTTTATGAAGAGGGATAACCAAGGGAAAAGACTGAATTATCTCTCTTCAATGCCACAAAGCACTCCAGATCTTCCTAATCTGAAGAAATACAATGGAGCAGACTTCCGCAGTAGGACACAGAAGCATGCTCCTGAATTCTTCTGGGTGTTTTGTGGGGGGAGTGGGGAGAGAAAGGAGGAATGAAAAACGAAATTGAAAGGATGAGATGAAAGAAAGGATACCACAAAAAATTCAGATGAATTCTGAGCATAAATCAAGCTCTCTTCTGGTCTTTGGAGGCAGAGGTTTTTGCAGACAGAACAGTCAAACGCTTCGTTGTCTCCTAGAAGACTAGAAAAGTGTCACAAGCTCTCCTCTTATCCTTTTTCCCAAATTTATCCCTTTCTCTTGATCTTTCTACCCCGCCTAAAACCCCGCCCTCTGAAGATATTTTGGTATTTGGTGTCTGTTTTGCTCCCACCTGCTCTGGCTCTGACTTTGCCTCTGCACATCTCTCCCTGAGTGTCCCTGGATGCTTTCCTGTAGGTCCTTTTCTGAGCCATTATTTTTCTCTTCCTCCTCCCCTTCAGTGCTTTTCAAGGCTGCATCCAACTCTGGGTGGCACAGGATGAGGGAGAGTGGGGCACAGCCAGCTCTCTGCCCTCTGCTCATATTTGGGGCTGAGCTCCTATGGCTGAAGCATGCTCTGCACCAGGCAAGTCTTCAGCAAAGATAACATCTGGATTTCAGACAAGCTCTGCAGACCATGTGCAAGTGGAAAGCAGTGATTTACAGCTAGGTCAGATCTGACAGGATTTTCATATGGCCACCAAGTACAGGCTGATGTCTCCAGGGATCAACCCCCGCTAATTTCAAGCCCCTGCACAAAGCACTGAACTGAAGTGAAACCACTGTAAGATATTTTCAGCATGGGCCAAACATATTTTTCACTAACCTCATTCTTGGAAGTTGCTGACCAACTTTCAGTGAAATGTTCCCAAAATAAAATTTAGCCCAACATAGGGAACAGGGATGGAAAATGTCAGCCTAGAATGATAAAAATATGAAAAAATGAAAAGCAACCAAAAATCAGATCTTATAATCAAAACTGTTAGACAACGTTAAGTATAAGATTTGCTGCCCTATCTACCTGTAACAGAGGGAAGTCTATTTAAGTATTCAATTTGGGAAAAACTTTCTTGCATGACTGACATGCAAGGAGAAAGCATTTTCCTTCAAACATGAGGCAGAGGCCCGAGAAAGACATCTGATAAGGAGAAACAGTGGTGACTGTATGCAAACTGTTCTGTGATCTGAGTTATTTACATTTCTTGGAGTTCACCAGATTCTTCACCAAAGTGTTTTAACATCCCAGACTGGAGAGAGCACTAGTGGATGCATCAGGGAGAGAGATGTCAGCTTGACCCATGGTGATTTGCCATCTGTGAAAAGCAAACAAATACAAGCAACTGGAGGAAGGAGCATTGTGACTTTAGCAGGAACTGGAGCACAGATTTACAGAGGATCTTTGTGTTTGGACTCACGAGCCTTTGACTATGTTAGCATGGAAAAGTAAGCAGCTGCAAAAGCACAGCTAGAAATTTGTGCAAAAATCAAATTTTGGCTGTTGACTGCTTGACATTCTACCTGCAAGAGTTGACCAGATGTGTAATTATTTTCAATGCTATTTTCTTTAGTTTTCAAAAGAAGACAGCTAGGTTTCCAGCAAAGTTTTTAGAGAGTATTTCTAAGTTTTTACTGTACTCCAATTAAAAGGCTCCAGATTTTTAAAACTTTTCCACTTTTTCCAATCATATACAAGGGTTATAATGAAAGATATTATCTCTGTGGCAAATTTTGATTTCCTCAGATTACAGCTTCACAGCTAAATCAGGAGTATTATTGGTATCAGAGAAAATACCACTTTTGGAGCAAGAATTCACTGCTACTTTGAATTGAGTCCATTGCTGAAAGGAGAAGATGCAAAGTACAGCCTCTTAAAAGCCACAGCGTAAACACAGAGATTTTTCCCCTCTCCTGATCCAAAATACAGTAGTCACAGACTATTTTTAATTCATGTAAAATTACGATAATCATGAAAGCATAAACTTTATGGTTTGCTGAATTGGCTGCAATGTGCATCCCTAAAGTAGTGAAGTACTGAGATCAGCATAACGAGAAAGATGACAGAGGACCCTGCAGACAACTTGTAGGCTGAAACAAAGACCAGGCCAGTCCAGATGTAGCTACATTTATTGCTGTGCTGTGCACCAGAAAATGTTAAAAATAAGGCACAGGGAGTGAAGGTTTCCAAACATATTAGCAGTACTCTGGTGATGAGATGGCAGCGGTTTTAAGGCCATAGTGCCTGGAAGGCCAGCAATGCTGAGTTCTTTTTATTTCTTTTACCAACATAGATTGATATATATGACCCAAACCTGACATCTAGTGGAGGGAGAACGAGGGCAGGATTTTCCTTGCCTTCCCAGGGATGTGCTGGGCTGTGAGCACACAGAGAGACACACACTTTGCTTTTCTCTTCAGAGGTGACCTGAGGGCCGTCTGCTGCACGGCTCGTCCTGGGCAGGGAAGCAAACCATGAAGCCTGTGGGCACCCCAGCTAATTTTGCACACCTTGTCTCATTGATGACACCTGTACCCAGAACTATCTGTGCTAACAGCCAGTTCCACCGTGCTGTCAGCAGATAATGAGCTCCCAAGGCTGAATTTAAAGACGTTTCAAAAGACATAAGTAGAGGTGACCATGTCTGGTTGAATTTGGGCAGGGTCTTGTGAATGCATCTAACAGAAAGAAGAGCTGTTCACTACAGCTGCACAGATGGCACCAGTGACCTACAATTCCTGCTGTCACCAGTGTCAGGTCTGCACTCCTGGACCAGACCAGCCAGTTCAATGCTAGGTTGTGAGGCTGCAGCTTTGTTAGCTTCCAGCTTTTCCCCAGTGCAGTACTTCATTCACTGCCCCACCCGAACTGCTTGAGCTGGGAGGCCAACAATACTTTGGGAAAGTTTTAACAAGTTTCTGCCTCGCCTTCTGCTCCTGCCACCGTAATATCTCATTTCTGTTAGCAAAAATCAAAACTTCAGGCTCTCATACTTGCATGGAAATGCTGAAGGCATGAACCCTAAAGGGTAAAAGAAGCCAAAAGTCAAACAAAGCTGTCCAGTGTTTCTCATATCTTGCAAAATTAAGTCAATATCATGAACTTTTTCGTACCTCAGTCCTGATGAGAGCACTTTACAGTCCATTAAAAATGGCAGGAGACAAAAGATATTTTAGTTGCTTAGACACTGTGGGAAGCAAAAAACATCTCCCACATGCCAGTAAAGGGTCCAGGCTTTGTGGCTGGGAGTGGTAACTACTCACACTGTCTGTGAAACATCATTTTGGGAGGATGAAGCAGCAAGTCACCAACAGTTTAGAAATTCATTAAAACCCCTGAAGTACTGTTGCTTGCCTAAGTGAATGCTCAGCCATCAGCCACTGCCAAAGAGCTTAGCTACAGTGTTCTGTCCCGAGCAATCACAGCACTGACGAGGTGATGCATGTTTTTAGCAGGAATTTCTGATCTCCTGATAGCAAAACAAAGTTAGTGTTATACAAACAGTACAAAGTTTACCACAGGATTGAGCTTTAATCTCTGGTGGTTGCTTATTGACTGCAGAAGAAACAGAACCTACTCAGTGAAAAGACTTTCTCAAAATCCTGTTTGCAGGCAAACTTGAAGGAGAGGCTCTTACTCCCTGCAATTTTTCCTGAAACCCAAAGTAAGTCTGAAATGAGGTCTGAATTGGAAGACAGGATTGGGCCTGGGTTGTTTAAAATTCCTTTTTATTCTGCCATGAGAGGACTTGTTTTATCTTATTGTGCTTGATGATTTTGACCTGTCTAAAAGTTAGAAAAGCAGAAGTTGTGATAGATAGTTTAAAGAATGTCACAGTGTATATATGAAGGCTTGTGCTATCAGCACAATTCTTGAAGTCAGAGAAAGCAAACTTGGGATACTTGCACCACCTGCTACCTAATGCCTGTCAGAGCAGACAGAACAGTACTGAAGAAATCAGTTGCATTTCTTCTTCCTCTTCCGATGATTTCTTGGGCTCTTTACTCGCAGAGAACTGTGAGTCCTAATTTTCAAATGCAAGCACAGTTACTTCAGTCAGTGAGAAGCAGGGTGCCTGCAGTTTGACAGGTTGTTTCTGTGTACATAAGCTGCATGTTTATCTGTGCCAAAAGCGAACAACATGGGACACATGGGCTGATTTTCGTGAAGCTTACAACCCTTGCTAATCTGTGGTGGGAGGTTAATCCTGAAAATTAGGATATTTACGTCTTCCTGTACATTTTTTAAAGAAGTCAGACCGAGCCACAGCTATTTTAAAATTTCATGTTTCCACATACCTTGGTAAACATCTGTTTTAATCAGGACTGCAGAAGTAATTGCAACAAACAATTTAGAAAATTGACTTTGTCTGTGTTTTGTACATGTTTCTGAACACACGGGTATGGTTTGCTAAAACATTGATTTGCATAACTTTCAGTTCTTGCTACTTCAAAAGTATGTAAGTGCAGGCATTTTCTGGGCAGCATTTATGTTGGTTTGATTAGACATCTGGGTCTCAAAACTTCACTTCCATTCCCTGAAAGGTTGAGGTTAGTTCTCAGAAACATGTTTCATATTGTGGAATTTGTTCTTTGCCAGTGTTTTCTCATGGTTTGTCCAAATTCTGTGTGTTCCTTTTATAGTATCTATCAGTGCTCCAGCATGTAATGCAAACACCCAGAAGATATTTGTTACAGAAGAGAAAGGAAGGTCTGTAGAAAATGCTTTGCTTTTTCCACAGCACTGGCCTTGACAGTGACTTGCTCTCAGGGTCTGGACATGGTTTTACAGTGCGTTCATGCTGGAGCAGGTTAGATGTAAATTCTGTATTTACTTGTTTCCAGATTTCATGATCTTGAATTCCATCGCTGTGCTCCATATCTAATTGTTCAGTCACGGAGCCGTCCTTATGAGTAATCTAACAAATGATGTTCTGGGACAACCTTTGAGCAGAATTAGTGGAACAAACAACACAGCTTGTTTTAAGATGGAACTTATGACAGAATTACACAACTGAAATAGCAGAGGACCTAAAATGTCCTCCTCAGGCTGCTGTTTAAAACAGAACGAAGTGAGGCACAGAGGTGCAAGCTTCCTCCTACTCTCATGGCTGCAGCTGCAAGTTTTCCTCATGCTTGGGTAGAAGATTCATAGACTGATATGCAAGATAGACTGAGACAACTCTCAGCAACTCTTCTATGAAACAGATGGCTCCAAGTTTTGCATTCAGTGACATTAGAGCCCCTGGAAGAGAGAATGACAGTTCAGGGATCTAATTTCTGCTCCATGTTATTCTTTTCTTCAAGGTTCTCTACACCTCTCTCAGCAATGGCTATGGTGTGTCTTTCTGACTTTGAAGCTTATGCTAAGAAGTATTTACCCAAGATTGCTTGGGATTATTTTGCAGCTGGAGCAGATGACTGTACCACACGAGATGAAAACATCCTGGCATATAAAAGGTAATGTGAGAAGAAAATGAAGGGGTTGTACTTGGACCTTGTAAAACATTGTTGTGCAAGTGTTTGACAAGCAAAGACACCTAAAACCTTGTCCTTTTCAGGGGGTCTCCAAGCTAAGTGCAAAACCTGAGCAACATGCACTGTATGCTCTGATTCCAGACTGAGTGTGCCATGGGTTGTATGAGGCTTTAGGGATGCTGAGGATACAGATAGGTGCTAGGGTAGGGTGGGGTACAGTGTGTGGCATTACAGGAAAGGGCATGAGTAGCTCTAATAGAATGAGATGGAACAGGGAGCTCTTGGTGAACAGCAGGAAGCATAAGTGCAAGTAGGGTGGGATTTGGGGAACGTGCTGCAATGAGGGCAGGCACACTGTGCAGTGAGGACAGACACACGAATGGTGAAGTGGAAGGAGCCTGGCTGCAAGTAGAAGGAATCTGGGAGAGGACAGTGGGAGAACAAGACATGGGAGATGCAGAAATTGTATACTGTGGCCAGTAAAGCAGGATTAATGAAAAGTGAAAGTGACTGAACTGCTGGCTGAATTGACCTCTAAAAGCAAACAGAAAAGAGAAAGAGCCTTTATTATATTTGCTTTTATTATAATTTTATCATTTGCTGTTTTCTTCATTGGCTCAGATTCCTGCTTTGCAATTGGTGAATGAAGACCTGGTTTCCATGAAACTTCAGAAAACTCACTGAACATCTGCTATCCTGAAGCGGGTTTTTTGCCTTACAGAATTCGTTTCCGGCCACGTATGCTGCGGGACGTATCCGTGATGGACATCAGGACTAAAATCCTGGGTTCTGAAATCAGCTTTCCTGTAGGAATCGCCCCTACAGGCTTCCACCAGCTAGCATGGCCTGATGGAGAGAAAAGCACAGCCAGAGGTACACTTCTGCTCTGTTGCCATGCAGCAAAAAGGGGGTTGTAGAAAACCCTCAAGAAGCTGTTAGGATGACTTAAAGTGTGACTTAGAAAAATTTTCAGGCTTGCGAAGGCAAACTCCATTCCCACTTTCTGACACCCTGTGTAGGAAACTGTATAGACTTTGCTCTTCTTCTCCAGCTACCACTGTACAAAATCAGCCCTGTGAAGTCTGCTGCAGACTGAAGACAAGGGCAGTGGACATGTTTTCTGACTCACGCCAAAAACCACATAAAGTTTTCAGTCCTGGGAGCTCTACATGGGTTGTAAAAGTGGTGGTTGGGACTCAGACTCTCAATTCCTTGTTACTGGTTAAGAAATGCCTTTCTTGGAGAAAATGATATGCCCTTTTTCACAAATCCTGTGGTGAGTTTGGAGACCTAACCCCTAGAAATGTTTTTACTTCTGTTCACTGAGCAGATACACTGAGTAGATACACTGAGTACTTCTGTGTATCTTCTGAGTAGATTTAACAGTACATTCCTGAGCAGACTCAGTCATAAAGATAAAATTCATGCTTTTTCTAAAAATCTAGCTCCGAAATGAAAGCACGGCTTGGTTAATTACCTCTCCCTTTTCTGCTTTCTTAACCACAGACCAAAAAGAGTGCATGGTAAATACAGACACTATTAATCCCAGGGCATAGCTGGGATACGCATGAAATCAGGACTTGGGGTGGTCTCTGCAAACAGTGCATGGTTTTGTATCTGATGTCTGGCAAGACCCTTCAGATGCCTCTGTTTCTGTTTCCTTTCCAATGCCTCCCAAGCTGCCAGAGCGATGAACACGTGCTACATTGCCAGTACCTACTCCACCTGCACTCTGGAGGAGATCTCCGCAGCCGCGCCTGGCGGCCTCCGCTGGTTCCAGCTCTACATCCACCGCAACAGGGCGGCTTCCCAGCAGCTGGTCCAGCGGGCAGAGGCCTTGGGCTTCCAGGGCCTCGTCCTCACTGCGGATCTGCCCTACACAGGCAAGAGACGCGACGACGTCCGCAATGGTTTCCGCCTTCCTCCCCACATGAAAGTGAAGAACTTGGAAGGAGCCTTTGAGGTTTGTAAAATGAGCCCGTCCTTTCATTCACTGCGCTGGCACGCACCACATGGGACAAAAACCACAGGGTAACTGCTGCCTTGGCATTTGCTGTGCCAGGGTGTATCTTCTCCCCTGCTGGTTCTGCAGCATCCTGGCTTGACCTCCTGCCAGACTGGGTTCTGTCTTTAAAATCCCCTTACAGCTGCCTTAGAGACACTGCTCTCCACCCCCATTGTGATTATTCTTCTCCAGAGACATGTGACATTTCTGGAGCTGATGAACATGTCTGTTGGCAAGTTTGATTTATCTGTTCCAGGGCAAGGAAAGACACCAAGGGATCTGAGTATTGTTGCAGCTTGGATGAGTTTTCCTTTTGCTGTTTCATTTTGGCTTTAGGGAGATGACTGGTCTGAGTACGGACTGCCTCCCAACAGCTTGGATCCTTCGGTCACCTGGAATGACATCTACTGGCTGCGGAGCCTGACACGCCTGCCCATCATCATCAAAGGCATCTTGACAAGAGAAGATGCAGAGCTAGCAGTGAGACATGGAGTTCAGGGAATTATTGTGTCCAATCATGGTGGAAGGCAACTGGATGAAGGACCTGCCACTGTAAGTGAGAAAATGAATGTCCCACATTTTCCCTGTTTATGGTCTGCACTTTTGCATTAAGCTGGGTATCTCTATTCCCAGGTTTGTATGTACACTTCTGGTGGACATGAGTTTGTCCAGTGGCCATGGATGTGTGCAGATATACTTTAGCTTTAAACTGGTGAGATCCATGTCTTGGCATGGGGGCTCTCCACTGAAGTATTTCCTCAGCTTCTTGGGAGGGTTCTATAAGCACCACAGAACCCACATAAATGCAGATAAACTACTGGCCCAAGTCAGGAACAGTTGCTGCCTCTATCTCCATTAACTGGAGCAGCTCACTCAAACACTTTGCGCACTGCAGCAAAAAGGAAACAAAGCTCTGGAACCAAAATTGTACAAATGAGAGCATAATGTATCCTCGCTGTTCACATCTGTCAAAACATGCAAAACAATGCAGCCAGATTTAGTGAGAGGTCTGCTTGCGTATTTACAGGCTCAAGCCTAAATGGGAATTTATTGACTTAAATGAGCCAGAAAAAGGATAGCTTATCTGGAGAAAAATTCCCCTGCTTTTTAATTTGTACAAAGAAATCATGCATTGTTTGGACATGTGTGTATTTCACTGGCTTAATTTGGCTTCTGTCAGTTTTTCCAGTTGCTCTTATTTTACAGTTCTGCATTGCACAGTATCTTATGAACTTTCTTTTCTCGGTTTTCTTTTGTTAAATAAAAATAGGTACCAGGGAGTTCTCTTCTATTCTACGTCAAAGCTGACAACAATGAAAAAATTAATAAACTCAATGCTAAAGGCATAATAACAGAAATGGCATCCACATTGAACTCTTCTTCTCCCTAAAAAGTTGTTCTACATACACAGACAAAGCAGTAGATACCTAGTTGGGCTCTGCCATTCTTCTGGTGCCAAACCTGCCTCTTGCTGAGCTAGTGTAAGAAAATTTCAGCCTGAAGGTTTTTCAGTTTGAAATTAAGAAGAAAGAAAGAAAGAAAAAAGGTAAAAAGAAGGCACAAAGGTATAAGACACTGCAGAAAAGAGCCTATTTAGTTTGCTCTGAAGGAGAGTTAATTATGTAGAGTGCAATGTCCTGCCCCTGGTTGTACTCCCTTTGGGGCCAGAGCCATGATCTCTGTGTGGTGCTGCCCTGCAATAATTTCCAAGACTCTACTCCATACTGATCTCTGTAGAAAAGACCTTAGGGAATCAGGAGACTTAACCTGGAGGAAATGATTGACTGTACTACATAGCAAATGAAACCCTTCACAGATGCTTTAGAGGAAGGCACTCAACAAGTGGTCACCAGGATTAAGTAGAAATGTAAGGTTAGGTAGTTTGAGCAGTAGAAGTTTGACACCAGCCTTTTTTGCAAACAGCTGTATTATTCATCATTGTCTCAAATAAAAGCAAAATATTGATGACAGTTATTGCCATTGAAATTTATATTTAAAATCTTGCATAAATCTAGTGAAAAAGTTACTTTTTCACTAATCAAAAGTGATAGCAAAGAACGTCAGTGGAAGTAAAGCACTGGAAAATGGCATTACGTAGCTGGAAAAAAGGAACAGAGAGCTACCCATTATTCTGCAGCTCCTGGTGCTGAGCTAATCATGATGCTGTCTTGGTTTGAATGACAGCTATCTGCTAAGGAAGGCAGGAGCCTCCTTTGGAATGAAGAATGTAAATTCCTTCCCTCCGAATTATTAAAATTTTGAAATTAAGGGGCTCTCAGGCAAAGGTATGGAAATAGGAATAACAATTCTTTATTAGGAGAACTAAAATAAAAATGCAATAATACAGAAAACAAACCCACTGCCAGAGTCAGAATACAACCTGACACCCTGTGGGTCAGGGTGTTGGTACAGTCCCATTGAATGGTGGCTGCAATCCTCCTGGTGTGGCAGATGTGGCTCTGTTGGAGCAGGGATCCTGTAGAATTGTGTAGGTTTCCTCTGAAGGACCAGTGGTGGTGTAGATGGGCTTGGTCATCTTCTGGGTATCCAGTGGAGAAAGGCTGCATTGGTGTTCCAATATCTCAGGTGTTTATCCAGGTAGCAATGTTTGGTTCCTCCCCCTGGCTGGAGCATTTCCCAATGGGATGATGGAATTTTATTAGTGGACTCAATGGCCCATTAGCAGAAGATCTCTCCCTGGAGGGAGGATGGGTTGAGGAAGAGATAAAGGAACTGCCCTGGTTGGTTTCTTATCAGCTGGGCTATTGACAGAAGATTACACCACGCCCCACCCCAGTTCCAACAGATGGTGGTGGAATACACACCTTTGGTTACATTCTGCACTGCAGCCCATGACAGATGCATTGTCACGTTTCACTTCGAGAAGGTCTCCTACTAAAGCACTGCATCCCTGCCCGTCTCTTTGGAATATATCCTCCTTCTCTTGGAATCAAAAGCTGCCCTCGAGGTGAGACTGGCTTCTTCTTTGCAGATTGATGCTCTGGTTGAGGTCGTGGAGGCAGTGCGAGGCCGAGTCGAAGTTTATGTAGATGGTGGAATACGAAAAGGAAGTGACGTGTTAAAAGCACTGGCACTGGGAGCAAAATGCGTCTTTATTGGAAGGCCAGCTTTATGGGGCCTGGCTTACAAGGTGAGTAAGGAGCTCTGCATTCATATGCTGCTTCTCACACTCTCCAGCAGTCTTGCAACTGAAGCCACAGAGTTTTCACTGGTGGAGAATATATTTTTAAATTTTATTTTGCTGAATTTGAAGTGGAATCACCCCAAATTGAATGAAAACCTGACATTTCCTCTGATTTAAAAATACCACTGAATTTCACAATTTCTTGGGATTTTGAGCAATGGTATTTTGGAGGTTATAGTATTGTTTTGTGGGACCTGATTTCTTGTTGTTGTAGTTTGGTGCTAAAATTCTTTAGGACTCAGGACCATCAGTGCTTTTGAAAACTGGAGCTGATGTTATTTGCCAGAAAGATTAGTCTTAAAATTTTATTTGCTTTCAGCAAATACTTGGGAACAATACATGGTTTTGGTAGAGCAGTTTCACAGCAGTGCTATGAATTCTTTGGAAATACATATAGAACTCCATCCCATGGATGCCTGAAACATTTTGTAAAAGACTGAGCAAAACTCTGTCCTGGAGATGCCTGGGCTTTCCACTGCTATTTCAGTTCCAGCTTTGCTGCTTCTCAACTCCAGGCATATTTCTATAATCCAGAGTCATGAATTAGGCCTCTGATGCAGGAGGTAAACATAATATAATTAAAATTAAAATATTATTATATCAGCTGGGGTTTTTTGCTTTTTTTTTTTTGCTTTTTACACTCTGAATGGAATCTTTCAAAACTTTTCTCTAGAAGAAAAGATACATTTTTTTATAGTCTTGACACATTTCTATTCTTTTAAATGGCATTCTTGTCCAGTGGTATGATTGCTGTGGATTCCAGTAGCAAGGCTTTGAGCAAGAAATCACCTGAATCTCCTGAAAAAACCTAAGAGTTGTAAGAGTTGACAGTACTGTTTCTTTTGCGAATAAATATCAAAGGGCCTAAGATGAAAAAGGTGCTCCTGTGGGTTGCCTGCACTTCTTCCACAGTGGAAACAGAGAGGAGATGGGATTTTGGGGGGTCCAATTGTGCTTTGGTATTATATTCCATAGGGTATTCCTAGAGATGCATCTCAGTGGCATCACCAAAGCATACAATAGAGGAAGGGCCTGACCATGTGCTAACATTGTCTGCATCCAAAGTATTAATTATTGCAAGATATGAAAAGAAGTTTTAAGAGAAAAAAAAATTAAATCCTCCAGTATTTTGTAGGGAGATCAAAATGTTCTATGCGTTTTATTGGCTTTTGAGCTTCTTGGTGTCATTTACACAAACTAAAACACATAGTTTGTTATTTTTAAAGATTCAGTCCAGTATTTGGGTAAACTACAGTTTCTGGAGTGGTAACATATATAAAACTCTCATTACTTCATTAAAACCTGTCAGCATTGTAAAGCTTGACATTTTAAACAGCAAGCCCATTGGTGAGGGAAAACTGAAAGCTAAAAAACAGAATTGGCTACAAAATGTCAGAAGTGAAAAACAGCTTTGTTTTCTTTCCCTGTTCAGACATATCCTAAAAGGAAAAGCATCTAAATTAATCTGTGATGAACTGAGCACATCCATCATATCATTTTAATCGTTCATCTGCACGAGAGACTGGAATTGGCACGGACTTGAGGGACTATCCCAGCTCTCAGGGCACAGGCATCCTCCAGCACTGCTCAGTGCCAGGGCTCCTTTTATCCTGACTGCTTTCTCTGTTGCTGCAGGGTGAAGAAGGTCTTCAGGATGTCTTGAGAATTCTGCAGGATGAGTTTCGCTTGTCTATGGCCTTAGCTGGTGAGTATTTTGTTTGTAATGGGAGTTGCAGATGTTTCTGCATGCAAGCCCTATAAAATCAGGAGGGTGATGGATGGATCACAAAAAGGGAATCCACAGGAGTTGTGACAGCTCCAGTTGCTCTAGTTGAGATTCTCTGCTTCCTGTGAAACCACTTGGAATTCCAGGTGTCACAGCAAAGAAGTTTGCATGGAGGGAGTAGGTTAGAGCAGCTTTATGACCCAAGTAAAGATATGCAAAACTGCAAAGTACGGCCAAGCAAAACTTGGAATTTCTGTTCTTCTGGGAATGGCAGCATGTATTTTTCAGTATTTAATTAGTGTTTATCAAGGTGAAATGCAACTGATTTTTTTTCTGCATGAAGAGTTCATTAAAAATGGGTACAGAATTTTTCTCTCTGTGTTAGAGAATACTGTCTGTAGGTAATTACATGTTTTAAAGGCCTTTGTGTCTCCTCCCAGCTTTTACTCTCACTCTGTGTTTCTCACTCTCACTCCCAGCTGTAGCTGCCCTGTTTGACCCCTCACCAAGCAGCAAATTTGTAGAGCCTAGTGCAAGCTCCAGTTTTACTCTTGAACAAAAGGGTTGTGGGCACTGGAACAGGGTCCCCAGGGCAGTGGTCACAGCACCCAGCCTGACACAGTTCCAGAAGCATTTGGACAATGCTCTCAGGCACATGGTGAGACTCTTGGGGTGTCCTGTGCAGGGCCAGGAGTTGGAATTGATGATCCTTGTGGGTTCCTTCCAGTTCTGGGTATTCTATACATTATGACATGTAGAACTCAAGTGGAAGGCAACACTGACTGGGAGACTGGAGCTGAAATCCTGCTGGCCACAGTGTGGCTTTATGGGTTACTTTTTCAACCAGTGAAGATTCCTGGGGTTTTTCCCCAGCAAACTTTTACAGTTCTTTACATGCAAAAGGGCACAGGATTCAGCAAGAGTAGCAGGTTGGGATCCTTTTGCTGAAGCTGGGAAATTAATGGAATCATACAATCTTTTAGGTCAGAAAAAACTTTAAGATCATCAAGTCCAACTTTTAACCCAGCACTGCCAATTCCACTATGAAATCATGTACCTTAGTGCCATATCTGCTTTTCTTTTAAACACATTCAGAGCTGGTGACTCAACTACTTCCTTGGAAATCTATTCCAGTGATTGATAACAATTTCTGTAAAGAAATTTTTCCTAATATCCAATCTAAACCTCTCCTGAGCAGAGGATTTAAGGTGCAGCCTCACCAGTGCCCAGTACAGGGGGACAATCACTGGCCTGGTCCTGCTGCCCACACCAATGTTGACACAGGCCAGGATGTCTGTATCACACCTGGGTACATGGCTGGCTCATGTTCAGCCAGCTGTCACCCAGCATCCCTATTCCATCCATATTTGTCCAAAAGAAATGGCAATGCAAATCTTCACCTGTGGCCATTTAGCACACAGCAACTCAGCCCCTGTCTTTTCTCTGTGTTTTTCTACTGACTTGACTGGATCAGATTGCACCCTGCTCAGCTTGTTATAAAATTATTTTTTTTCGTGTTTGTAACTCTTCTTGTGGGGGGACTCCGGTGCTGAGCCTCAAGGTTGAAGGTGCCACTGAGGAGTGGAGATATTGAAGTACCAACCTATCCCAACCTGGCTCATACAAGACTGTGATTCAGAGCAGGGGGCCTTCCAAGCTTTATCCACAGACCTTTCTCTCTCACCAATGTTTCATTTATTGCAGGCTGTGCCAGCGTCTCAGAGATTGGCCAACACTTGGTTCAGCTCTCAAAGCTGTGATCCGCCTCCTGCCATGCCCACCAAACAGAGGCAGGTGAATCTAAGGTCCCAACCGGACTGAAGATAAAAAAGGAGGTGCAATAAGTATCTGATAAGGCCTTCTGGGAACTTCTGAAGAGATTAGGAAAGACTGTGTTAGCAAAGGCTGTCTCTGCTTTTATTGAGACCAATGAATTCCTTAATAGTTTGGGTAATTGTTACTTGCTGAAATATATTTTCTTTAAACTGGCTGTTCCATGGCATTACCTATGTTGGGTCCTCCTCCGAAGTTCCACTACACTAGATGGCCAGACATGGAAAACCCTGTGCCTTACTTTTTCCATTTGTCCTGCCAAGTCCCACTGCAACCCAATCCACACACCTCTCCTGCTCTGGGACAGCAAGTGTTGTGGCCGCTATCTTCCATTGATTTGGCTTTCCCTGGATGTATCCATAACAGATACAGAAACAAGATGAATCAGCTGCCAGGGCTCATAGGTACCCTTTGAGGGTGGGGACAGCTCTTGCTCACTGCTTCTAAATGCAAAGCAGTGAAGGACAGGAGCAGAGTACCACAGAGCCAGCTCTCAGTGGGGCAAACCCCCTGCCTCACCCTGCTTTGGAGCTGGCTGATGCCCTGATACCCATTTCCCTGGCATGTGCAGGGGGAGCCGTGCTGCCAAAAGGTGACTTTTTGCATAAAGCCTACTTTAAATAGCCCAGAAGAGGCAGAAGGAAGAAGCTGATCCTGTTAACTCACTCTTGTTTAGACTTTCATTTCTCTCACAGATAACAGTGTCTGCAGTGATCTTCCAGAGGCCTTCACACAGAGGCCTTCCCCTCTGCTCCAGTAACAATAAACCTTGTCAGCAGACTGACAGCCCAGCAGATAAGACTTGGGAATCAGCACATCACACAGGCTGATGGATTTCAAGGATGTACAACTAGAGAATGAGACAACTGGGAGTGCTCAGTCCAGTGAAGGCTAAAGGCAGGGGGAGGGGGGATGGCACCACTGCCTTTTCCTACTCACTTGGAGTAGATCCAGGCTAACCCCTTGGATGGAGCAGTAAAAGGGTGAAAGGCAATGGGCACAAGTTGCAATGAGGAAAATTCCAAGCAGAAATCAGAGGGGAAAAAAACCACCTTGAGGGCAGCCAGACACTGCAATGTAGGGTTTGTTAAACCTCCATTGTTAGAGATACTCAGAGCTTGCCTGGGCAAACTCCAGGGCAACCTCTCTGACACTGCTGTGAGAAGAGGTTGGCACAGAGATCTCCAGGGGCTGCCTTCAATCTGAATTGTAGGAGGATATCACAGAATCATAAAATAGGAGCTGCACACGAGATCTGTACCCTGCTGTACCACTGTGCTGCCACGACCAACCACGTGTAGCTGCAGAGGCAGTATGTGCATCTCTGTGAAAGGCTGCAAGAAAGCATTTTCTGAGTGAAAAACAAAGATATCTGGTCAGTGAACTTCAAGTAAAAGGTCACAGGGTTCAACCAGGATGAGAGTCTTTTTAACAAGCCCAGATTTTCCACGACATTAAAGGTTTTCTATGACCTGGATTAGGCTTAAGCCAATGCATACCAAAGTTTCATGCCCAATTGTCTGCATCCAATTCTGCTTTAGGTACTTGCTTTTTGTATCTCTGATACACATTCAAGCAAGGTTAAATCTTACAAAAAAACTGTCCTCGAAGATTGTAAACATGTAGGTTAAGGACTAATCACACCCTGCTGCTTCCCAGCATCCCTGGAGGACGGGACAGAGAATCAGTCCACTTACAAGGGTGGTTTATCTACAAAATGAATGCGAACATAAACATTTTTCTTTGGCATATGATGCAAATTTCTTCAGTCTTTAAATATATGAGTCACTCATCAATTTCAGCTGAGGAAATAGCGTTCTTCCTAAAACTAAAGGGAAAAGGAGACTAAATGTTTGTTTCTAGCCCAAATCATGGTCTGTCTAATATAGCAAAGACTACTACCAGAAGACCTTTATGATCTTGGAGATAATGTCAGAAATGCTTACAATCACTTTCTCCATTCTACTGGGAGAATTTTGGTATTACTGAAATAGGAGGTTGTTTTATTTTTGACAGATTTGAAGACATGGAAACACTGAGACCTCTTAACGTCATTTTCTTCATACCTTGATTCAAGTGATTGAAATGTCTTACAACCCTACACTATGAGAAGCTGTATTTATTCAGAGTCTGATACAGGATAGCTGTCCAGAGGTTAATTATTTAAATATTTTTTCCCTCTTGTCAATGTAAAACTAGATGAGAGGGAAATGTTTCCAGGAGAGAACAAGAGAACAGTGCCTCCCAGCCTGAAGGGCACAAGTTTTCCTTGAGTAAACCTGCATCTCAAAGTCCAGCCTCTCTCCCAGAGCTGCCAGCATGTAGGCATTTTGAGCTTACAGGGGTAAGCAACACATCAATTTTTCACATGAGAAGAAACATGGAATTGTGTGTGTGTGTGTGTGTGTGTGTGTGTGTGTGTGTGTATGTGTAGGTTTTTTTGGTCATAATTACTCTATATTCAGAGTACAAAAGGTCCAGCTAAACAATGAGTATGCTTTTGCTTTTCCATCTTTCAGTTCTCATAGGTCTGGGCAACAGGCCAGACTTCAGAAACCCCTTACATGAATTAAAATTCTTTCTGGCCAAATAGATCTGTTCTTCCTTTCTTAATTCTAGATACTCTGCTTGATAGCAAAGTCATATTACCTGATTCTATAATTAAACAGCATTGCCCTCTGTAAAAGTACATTTTATCCTATAAAACTTCCAATCCCTGCAATGTTATTGCGTATAATCATTACAGTACCATGATACAGTTTTTTGCCTAATGCTGCTGGGAATTTTCCCTTCACTATTTCTCTTTGTGTCTTCTCATCTCCCCTACACTTCCTCCCAGTCCATGTTTCCCCTTTTGACATGGCTAAAAAATACATTCTCTAACACCTGCCAGTCATTGTCCCAAAGTATCTGTCACAGTAAGCACTAGTAAAATCAGAGGAGCAACTGTTCCTGGGCCAGCAAATCAGGGACATGGCTGGAATGGGACATGGTGCATTGCACATATACTAAGCTATCCCCTTAGTCCATGTATAGCATTTCTCCAACACTTATCAAAATGTACAAGCTCTGATTTTCTAAAATTATGCTCTTAGTCGTGCAGTCCATTCTACAGCAAACTAGCAGATTGTGGTGGCTTCATGTTACAATGAAGTCAAAGAGAAGGAAGACATCAGCACCATTAAAGAATGTCTATGCCATGACACAGAATACACAGTTGGTAAACTTCCCAGATATTGCTCAATTGTGTTTTAGCCTGCAAGTCCCCTGCCTGTGCAATAACTCTGAATTTCATCAAGGTGCTCCTGGTGGTCGGGGCTCTGGTGGACTTTGGCCTTGCTGCTCACTGGCACTGTTCTGGGGTGCACAGCCCATTCCAGCATCTGCCCCCATGTCCTTTAGGGAGAACCAGAGCTGGTCCTGTCTGCACAGGAGGGGCTTTCAGGCCCCTCAGCAACACCAGCAGCAGTGTCAACAAGAAGCAAGAGGTGAAAATGCTGTCTCTAGGTGAGACTGCAGGAAGCACCAGTAGGTCTGAGCTGGAATTGAACAAATTGCTGCTGTCTGACCACTGACATTCACACACAGCAGTTCAGATGAAGGCTGCTATGCAGTGATGTATAAAATTGCCTCAAACTAAGTCAAGCATTTGTCTGAGTAGTACCTAAGAGGACAAAGCACAGCAGCAGTAAATCTCCCTGCAGTCCCCTATGAAGCACTAACCCCACTGAGCTTGGTCATTCTGATAGGCAAGCCTGGTGTACAAGAGTTTTTTCTGTACTAAGAGGCTATGTGGCGTTGTCTGGTTTTATAATGCCTCTTTAAAGCATTTTATTTCCTTTTTGAAAACAAAAAGGAAGCCTTGTCACAGATTATCACGCTTGAAGTAGCAGGACTTGGCCAGCTATTTTTTCCTTGCAAATTGCACAAAATTAATTTGCAGCAGCTTCTGATAAAAATATACAATGTCAAGGTCCTGACTGTGAAAAGCCAAGGAAAGAAGCACTGATAACAATTTTTTTAAGCTTTGTTGGGGTAAGAAAGAGATTTTCAAGGACGCTGGGAATGAAACAGTTGCCAAAACTTTGTCATCTGTGTCAGCTAGAAACCCTTCCCCTCCAACAGAAACGGTTTTGCTTTCCTCCTGCCACTTGCAAGCCCAGTTTTGCTCTAAAAAAACAACAGTGTGGGGATGCTTCTTCTACAGCTTTACTCCAGGGCTCTCTTTAATGAGTGACCAAAACCCATGATAGAATAAAAAAAGAAGCTTAGCAGTTAGTGGCACAAATGGAAACAAAGCATTTTCAGAGGTTCATTCCAGCTATGCCCCAAATCAGGGACCCCTTTTCCAGTGATTTCAGCCTAATTAACTGCATTGCTGGACTTCTTTGTAACTTCCTTGTCACTCAAGGCAGCTCCCTATTTATCACCATTTATTTATCATCATATTTATCCCTGCTTCAGCAGGGATGCCAGTGACAGAGAGAAAGAGAAAAAACACTGCCGCAGCCAGCGTGTCCTGACAGATCCAGGAAGGCAGTGCTGGCATCAGGAGGCTCAAGCTAATGCCCTGCTCTGGTCTCACACTACAAAACAGTTTTGCTAGAACTGGTGTGAAACCCCAGGGGGAGTCACCTGGGCATTTTCCCTGTGTGTTGGAGATGTAAAGCAGTAAGGACACAGATCACTGCAGAGGCACAAACAGCCTTACTTGAAATAGGTACTCTTGCACAAGACATTTCCAGAGGTGAATCTTTCCCTCCTGCAGCTTGAATTTAACTTTGATGGTACATTAAACAATTTCATCACTTCAAATGCCTGAACAAATATAAAATCCCCAGGGTTAGTTTCTGATCTTGCACAGAGAGTGAGAAAACCCACGTTATAATGGGGGAGCCCAGTATCCAGAAAATATACAGCAGTAGAATCCACTCCTCAAACCACTCTGAATAGCTTGTCCTGCTATTTATATTTAATTTAAATGCTCCCTACCTTCAATATTGGCACAATATTGGCACTGTATTACACAAGCAAGTGCAGCTAGAGAGAAATATGAACATGAGGGTTTATTCTCTGGGGATTTAGGGATGCAGGACCACATCTAGGCTCAGACCTCACTGCATGCAGAGCCTTGCTCTTTGGTGGGAGTGGTGTGGAAGCATCACATTCTTTTGCAGCAAAGGAGGCACTCAAGAGGGAGGAGAGCAAAATGATCTAGGTGGTGCCCTGCAGGATATAAATACAGGCAAATCTCCCCCACAGTCTTCTGAGTGCTAGAGAGGTGGAATCGAGGCTCAAGGCAGACTCTTGCAGGGTTTGTTTGGCATTGAAGTTGATTTTGAGCATTTTGAGTTTTGCTGTCTGAGTTGTTTTGTAATGATATGCAAAATTGTTTCCTTTGCATGGAAAAAATATGTAGACTCCTTCTGAATAGGAATAGATAGCTAATAAAAGTAAGACATGCTTAAAAAAATTGTTTGATGTAGAGATTAAAGTTTGTTTTCCAGAAGTCTCTCCTTCTGGTAACACCCTTTCATTTGTAAAGTCTCCAGAGGTTGATGTCATGTGTTCATTCCCTCAGGCAGGAGGAGAACCAAGCTCGAGAGACAGCAAGCTCATCGCCGAGGAGCAGCGCAGAGCAATGTCCCTGGCTGGGGTGAGCTGCCTGGTGACAGGAGCAGGAGGATTTCTTGGCCAGAGGATTGTGAGCTTGCTGCTGGAAGAAGAGGAGGCGCTGGCTGAGGTCCGGCTGCTGGACAAAGCCTTCAGCGAGGAAGCACTCAGCAGATTTGAAAGTAAGTGCCATTTCCTGAGGACTGTGTGCTGCAGCTGTAGGTGTTGCTGTCCCACGTGGGTAGCTTGGAAGCCTTTCCCTCTCATCTGAACCAGCATTGCAGATAGAGGTTTTATCTCAAGAAAGCCTTGCTTTATCCCTCCCTCTCCCTCCAGCACTGAAATCAGATGTAAAATGTGAAAACAAGAGGGTTTTTTGTCAGGCCCTGAGGCTTCTATATACTGTTCATGCAGTAAACAGGCTGTCTTCAAACTGACTTCTCTTACAACAAAACCCACAGAGCAAAATTAGTGCAAAAACCTCACACTTCTTCTTGGGGGAAAGGAAAATTCAAGCATTGCTCTACTGGGTGAGAGGGCAGAGATATCCAGAGCATGCTGTGCTGGGCTCTGGTGTGCCAGACAGTGACAAAGTTGTGGGTGCAAATTCTAATGGTTTTCTTCAACCTGTGATGAATTTGATTTATAGTGATCTTCTGGCTGAGAGCTGTGGTGAGGTGTTTTTAAAACTGCTTTCGTTAATAACATTATTGCAGTTTCCTGTTTGAGCAAATGCTAAACAGAAGAGACAGAACCCATTTGCAAAGAGCAAGGCAGAACTCTGGCTTCTTGAATGGATTGGAGACAGCACAAGTGAGTGATGTGCCCAGTGTCACAGTCTGTGGCAGGGAAAGCAGCTCAGAGTGCTTTATTTTGAATGTCCTACTTATTGAGACACTAAACACATCTATAAAAAGGCATATAGGGGGCCTAAATTCAGTCAGGTTCTTAAGTCCTTATATGACATTTACTTAACAATAACTTCCTCCATCATTTCTTCACTCCAAGACTCCTCTTCCTCAATGCAGGAAACTATATGGGACCCCTTAAAGGAATATCTTTCTATGATTTGCTGAAGAGCCTCAGTCACTCTGTAGAGCAATGAAGTGTCATCATGGAATAGCAACAGTGCACAATAAGCCTGGTACAAATTGCACAAGCCTTTATCATGGTTTTACAGAACTCAAACTTCTTCTCCATTAAATCTGACTCCGCATTTCACTGGGGATTTCTAAATGCCCCTGAGCCTTGCAGTAGCCTCTCCTGCTCTGGTTTCTGGAGAGTTTCCACAGAAACAAACCCAAAATCTGCAGCCACAGTAGAGGCTGAAGCAGCAGGAGGCTGATGCAGCAGTGCAGAGGCATCTACATCATCCTGGCTTTGGGCCAGGAGAGCTTTGTGGGGGCAATGGAGCAGCCTGGGGAGTGAAAACAATTGTTTGTGTGGGCACAGTCTTGGCTGAGCTGCAGCAAAGGTTTTTATGTTTTATTTTTTGTTAATAGGCAAGCTCTGAGCCCTCTTTCCTTATCCTCCCTTCTTCCTCCATGGAGCACTGCCCACACACCCCCTCTCCTATTCTTTCAACATTCTTTCTGCCTATCAGAGCAGCACAGGAGGGAGGGAAAAATCAGTTACCAAAGCCTTTTCTTCCCCATAAACAGGTAGTAGGGACCATAGGCTGACATTCCAGATGTGTTTAAACAGATTTGAGCTGCTGCACTTTGACTGGCAGCTCCTCTATCTGTATCAGCCCTTGTGGCTACATGTATTCTAGTGTCCTGCTAGTCCCTGTGCTCAGGACTATCCAAAATATTTCCCTGCCATTCCCTTTCAAGCCCTCCTCTATCTCAGCGACACCTATTTCAAGTGCGGGGCTGCTACAAAACCTGTGGGTGGGGCTGGAATCTTCTGATCTGCATTATTTTTATGGCAGGGACTTTCACTTGCCAGTAGATGTTATCTGGATCTCTGGAACAGCCAGGAGCAGAGCTGAGTGGGTTTTTTCCTCACTAATCTCTTGAGCACCTTGCACTTGCAATATCTTTACAGAGTCAGGGCTGTGGGTAGTAAGACAGAAAAGTAGGTGCAAGCCACAGGTCTTTGTGCCAGAAGGCAATCAGGAGCACTCCTCCATTATCCAAACAATTTCCTGCTGAGAGCTTGACCATCACACTCAGTCTGAGTAGGACAGTGGCATTTGTGGTCTTCCACAGCCCCAGGGAGTCCGGGATGATCCAGTCAACGTCGGGTGCTGTGAGTTGGAGTCTGCCTGGTTACGTTGTGTGGTTGAGAATGGATGTCATGTTGAACATGGTATTTTGGTGTCCTGGGTTTCTTACCTCCCATCTCCCATGCCAGATCTCTCTTTCTGCCTTCCCTGTGCTTCCACTCACACAATTCTTTTTTTGTTGTTCACTATTGCGTTGGCACTTCTGGAGAAATCCAAACTCTCATGTTGTTCTCAAGTTTAGGGCAAAAAGTCTGACTTGTACTGCTGAGTCAAAAACTGGTCACACCGAATTTTATTGAGAAATCATTGCATTTTCAAGCAAAACTACCCTATAGCAGGCAGGGAGTTCATTTACAACTCAGAGGATACAGAAACCACTGATGAAGAAGAACATGCTTTCCCAGTGAGCAGTTACTTTGTCATAATCACTTTATTAAAAAATGGAGAGCTGACTTGAATTCATTCTGTTCCTCCCCCTCTGACCTACCCATATGTGTTCTTTTGATGCCTGGGCAATGGTTTGTGTAGATGGAAATCAAGTTTCTCTCTGCTGGCCATCTCAGACTGAAACCAGCGTCCATCAGTAATTTCTTTCCTCTTTTCTTCCAAGCTCACCTGTAGTTTTCTCTTCACCCAGAGCAAAACAAGATAAATCTGCTGATTTCTGACATGCAGCTGACGCTGCTAAAGTGAGCAAGGCCCATATTGTACTTACCATGGCAACTTCTGCTGACTATAATGGAATAGAGGAGCAGATTTCATATCACACACACACAAACTGCAAGCCCAAACAAGGCACGAAGCACCTAGACAGCAGAGTTCTTGTGATCAGCTTTAAAAGGGTCAGGCTTCTTTTGTACTTTTCCCAAAACTTTGATTTGTGTGTGTAAAACTTCCATTTTCCTAACCCCTTCCTGGGCAGTGTGATAACTTTGAAGGGGTCATATGTCAGAATTTATGTTGTGAAAACGATTTCTGTCTGTTCTTAGAATTGTTACAATCCCACAAAGCCTTATTCATGGAGAACATCAACCTAAGGGCAGAACAAAGACCAAAATTTATTAGAGCAAATCTGACTACCAGGTGCTTACCAAAAAGCCCAGCCCTAGTCTGACACTTTTGCATCCATGCAAGCAAAGGTCAGAGGGAAGCTTCTGAAGATGGAGTCCTAGGAAATGAATGCAATCTGTAAAATAAAGGAGCAGAAGAGAACCTGTGGCAATGACTGTGCTGAGAGGGCAGCAAATCTAGATTTAGTAACAAATTTTTCACAAATCTTAAATCTCAGACCAAACATCTGTGGTGGAAAAAAAAAGCCCCTTAAGCCTGTTGCATCAGAATAATTGTTAAATTAATATGGGGTTACATTCTTAGCATGCTATAGGGAAAATGAGATAAAACCATTTTAAAATATATTCCCTCTCAGTTCCAGATTCAACAACTGTCTCTCTCAGTGTTTCATATTAAAGACATGGGATGAAATACTGCCTGCTTTGGAGCTGGTGACAAAGCACCAGGATACACGAGATTCAGTCATGGCTGTACAAATTCACCAGGTTCTTCTCTTACCTAAAAGGGGCATTTGACTATGCTGGGAGAAGACAGAGGCTCTGCCTGTGCTGCAGAGTCCCTGCCCAGTAGCTGTGCCTGGGGAGCCATCTAGTGCAGCTTCAGCAGAGACTCCCAGAGGATTTGCTGCAAGGGCACCAGCTCCTTAAAGTTTAGGGTCACGCTGAGAAAGTCCCCTCCTCTCCTGGCATTGCTGCAGCCAGGCCAGCTGATTTCCCTGGAGAGCAGCATTGCCTTGGACTCTACATTTTCCCAAGTGATCATCTGGTGCTGGCTCATGTTTGCTGCAGAGTGAATCCCTCATCTTGGGGTAGGATGGCTCTGAGACCTAGAGCTCCCTTGGGGTCACACAGTGCAGCTGCTGTGGAGGGAGAGGGTTCAAAAAGCAGGATTTAATCAAGCCTGGCTGAGGTAGCTCAGGAGAACAGTCTTTAGAGTTAAGATATGAACCAGAAAGATGTGCAGGCTAAAAATGACCCCACAGCACAGACACTGAAATGGAGCCAGAGCTGGAGTTGGAAGAGGCACAGTAAGTCCTGGCTGAGGTACCAGCAAAAGATGTCAGATGTAATTTATTAGAAGAGCTGCAATACAGGCAAGGTAAGGGGAAGAAAGTAGGTATGAACACATCCCTGTGCTCACATGCTCTGGGTGGAGAGAGATCATTCATCAGCTTGAGGACAGGAACATGCAGTGCCTGTTCAGTGTGCTCAGGTTAACACATCTATAGCCAGCCAGGCACCAGAACATGCCCAGCTAAAGCTGATCCTCTGTGAACTTTAACACAGTCACAACTCAAGGAAGCTTGCTAGCAGTGGAAAAGATTTCTCTTTAAAAAATAAAATAGAAATAAACATGTTGAATATTGGCTCCAGATCTATGGTAGGTATACAAAATTAACCTCCACAGCACTGTAGTTGGCATTTGACAACAGAGTCCTGGAAATACTTTCTGATTTACAGCCTTAAACCATCCCTGCTGTTCCTGGACAGCCAGCACCTGCCAGGCAGGGTCAGCCCTTCACCACTCCTTCCAGTGCCCCTCTTAGGGTGCCTGTAAGGTCTTGTGCTCTGTTTTCTGCTGCCCCTGCAGGGTCCAAGGGTAAGACTGAGGTGAAAATCCTGGAAGGGGACATTCGAGATGTGACATTCCTGCACCGTGCCTGCCAGGGGGTGTCCCTCGTCATCCACACGGCCTCCCTCATTGACACCCTGGGCCTCATCGAGAAGAAGCTGCTCTGGGAAGTCAATGTCACAGGTGAGCAGGTGAAACACCTCTCTCAAACCCACATCTGTGTCCTGAGCATGGTCTGCACCTGCCCTGAGTTTCTTTGGAGGTTAACTGGGTCATTCTGCATCTTGCACAGACACACCTGGGGGTGCATATCCCGTGTCTGTGCAGCCCCAAGAAGTTCTGGGCCTCTCCACAGGCAGTTTTCCACTTCAGAGCAGTGCAGGATCACTCATTCTTGTCAACACTTTCGTGTGCTTGTGCTGAGGTGTGCACAGGCTCTGCCTTCAGTGGTGATAGTCATAAACCCATGCTCAGTGGAGCTTTCTGAAAGCAACTCCCCTCTGAAATCCCAATGCTCACCTCAGAAATTGGTTCTTATTCTCCCATTCCACGTGGCATCCCTGCCTGTGTACATTCTTCAAATTTTACAAATACTGCAGACTTTGGCTGCAGTTACAGAAATGCTGCATTGATAATATCCCAGAGCCTGTGGCTCTCTCCTTGCTATTATTCCTTTTTTTCTCCTTTTCCTTCCTCTGCCACTAAGTCTGTGTGTGCAAGAAGGCAGATGAGAGGAACAAGTGCTCTCCCACCTTGAGCTTATAACTTAAAATCCCCCAGCAAACTCAGAGCTACAGGAGGGAGGGGTTTCAGTCACTCAGTGATGGGATTTCCCCTTCCACTAAGGAACCCCCATTCTTCATGAAAGATCAGATGAAAGGAGAAGGTTTAGGCTTAGGAACAGCCCATGTAGCATGACCTACCAGGAAGATTAAATGTATTTCCTAAAGGAACAACTTCACCCCCTTGTCTGTGATGCTAAAACCCTCAGTGCCATTCAGAGAACTGGTACTGCCTAACCTGCATGCACAATGGCCCCCCTGGCTGTATTGCTTCTACAGCTTGGGGAAGGTTTGGGGAAGATGTTCTTATTTACATGAACAGCTTTCCCAGTCCTTTGCTCCTCGCTGCCACAGACACAGGGCTTCTTCACAGAAAAATAAGGAACACACCTGTACAGGCATTACTTTCACAAATATTGGCTGCTCACCAGAGTTCAGAGGAAGAAAGAATTCTTGGCAGTGGAGCTGTTTCTTACATGTACCTTAGAATCAGCAGGATGGCATTTTAGTTGTTCTAGCGTGGCTCATTTCCTGTACCATTAGCTTCCAGACCCTTTCATTTCTGCTCAATCAAAGCCACAAATTGCCAGTGATCAAAACACAGAGCCCAGTGGGCAGCCTCTTAGGCCCCTGTCAGGAGGGAAGAGCAGAAAGGCAAGTTCCTGAAACCTACGCATTGGGGAATATGAAAATATATATGGTTGGTAGCTCAGGAAGAGGATTTTATGGCTGTACTCCTGTTACAACCTGGCTTTTCACAGAATGTGCTGCTCAAACATGTTTTTCCATGGAAAAAAAAAATCAAACAAAAAGAAAATCACACTACTATTAAAAGGTCCCAAACCTAGAAAGCCTTTTAGAGTCCCCAGTACTCACTCCCCTTCCAACAGTGTCTTCCTATAGTGAAAAAAGCCCACGGGGCCAGTGAGGATTAGCTGATAACATTTGCCAGAATGGAATACCATCCACAGTCCTGCTCCCAGAGCCAACTGGCTGCAAGGGCAGTCAGTGAATATTGCTGTCCTCTCTTCCCTGTTTCCTTCCATTCCCACTCTGATGCTCTTCTGGTTTTCTGATCAGCCAAGGCACTGCAGTGTACTTCACAGGCTTGCAGGATGAAAGTTTTGTTTCTCCTAAAAAATAGAACTTGTGTAATATATATGTTTCAAGAATCAGATGTGGATGTTCATGAACCAGGAGAGAAATGAACAAGTTAAACTTGCCTTAATGCAAGGCTTTCCTCCATTGCCACAAAATATCTCAGAGCAAAAATACCTTTTTAGGAAGGAAGGGAAACAATATTTTAAAAGGAAGGGAATTGAGAAAATAATTCATTATAATCTAAACAAAATACCTTCTGTGAACCAGATCCTAAGCCAGAAGGGCAAGCAAACCATGGGGACCCACTCACTGAATAAAGCATGTAATACAATAACAATTTACTTTATTACATGTTACATGAAAGATACTCAGATTCACATTACTGTAGGAATATTTAAACTTTTACACACAATTCTGATTTGCAAATAAACCATATTTTTTTGGATGCAATTCATCTTGAACAGATACCAACACATAGGATCATTTTTTGTTTGCTTTTTTCTAAAACTTGATATCTCATTTGATTTCATCAAGACCTTCTGCATTTGATTACTCTCCCTCATTTTCTAAACAGTATTGACAGCCAAAATTAAGTGATTATTTTTAAAATAATATAATAAATTAATTTTTTTCCAGATGACCCTTGCTTGTATGTCACCTAAACAGGGTGACTTGCATGAACTCATTTCTCACATTAATTGATTCCTGTCTATGTAACTTTTTTTCAGTGCACTTCCTTAATGTTTCAAAAGCCTCATCCAGATTTGTTCTCCATTTGTTTCAATTTCTTTCTTTTTCTTGTTCAAGCTTGAAAAGAGGAATTTTGGTGCCCTAACAATATTCAGTTCTATAATTCTTCCTATTTTTCACTTATTAACAAGTCCATATTTTGCTGCCAATGTTCCTGGCTCTTCTGAACCTCTTTAATTCATTATATTCATTTCAGTCACACTAGTCTGGTCTGCATTGTGCTGCCTTCAGTTGTTGCTGTAACAGGCTGAGCAGACTTGGAAAATCTTTTATGTGCCTCACTGCTGGTGTTTGATTTTATCCCCTGGATTTTAGGCTACACTCTTCTGGTACCATATCAGTCATTTTAGTTTAATGTTCCTTTGCCAGAGATGTTTCCAAGTGTCTTTGAGCTGTGTCTTCTCTTCCAAAGCCACTGGCCTTTTTACACTTAATTTCTCTCATTACACCATGCACAACAAATAAGGCAATTTCTGCCTTAAAGCTAGGTAGAAAAAGAAGATTCTAATTGCAGCTATAACAGCACAACTTATTAAAGTATTTATTTCCTCCTTCAGTGTGCTTTCCTCCTTTAGCCTTCTTGGCTATTTAAAAGGCTTTGAACAGCTGACCTCTGCTGCCCCCATTAACAACATTAAAAGATTTTAAATGTAACAAATCCTGTACTACTGCAAGGAAAAGCCAGAATATGCCAGGGAAGGAGGCATACATGCACAAGTCTCTCTTTTCTAATTGCTCTGTATAATCTCTGACTATGTGTTATCGTGCCTTGCTTCACCACGTTTCTCTTCAAGCCTTTCTCTTTAGTCAATGAATACTGGATAGATTTGCACTGGGTGTGGGTACACTGATTTTGGAGCAAACCTTCAGGTCCCATTCTAATTCTGCCCCTTCTTAGCAAACCACCCAAGAGCATCCTCAAGCCTGGAAAACATGGGCTTCCCCACAGAGCATGGATGATACATAAGGAGAGGGGCAGCTTCTGAAGGTTCTCTGCCTTCAGCCAACTCACTCCAACCAAGAGGCACTAGTCCCTGAATCTGTGGTCAGTACCCATGCCAAGTTAAGGAAGGGGAAAAATTTGATTCTTGGCATTAAAAAAAACCAAACCCACAACATGCAATTAGGACAAAATATTCACCCTTGCTTAACTCTGGAAGGTGCACCGATACTACTTAAATACAGATTTAGAGCAGGTTCAGTGTCATTGAATATTTTGCCCTGCTCAGGCCAGAGTTGTTGTTTGTGATCTGAAACACCCATTTTTTTTCCTGGTTAAGGGGCCCTAGACTGCATTTCACGTTTGTTTTCTGAAGGTACTCAGCTGCTGCTGGAGGCGTGTGTCCGCTGCAACGTCCAGCACTTCATATACACCAGCACCATAGAAGTGACAGGCCCAAACTGCAGAGGTGACCCCATTTTCAATGGTGATGAAGACACAGCTTATGAGAGCACATCCAAATTCCCTTATGCCCAAAGCAAGAGACTGGCAGAGGATTCTGTGCTGAAAGCGGACGGCCAGGTGCTGAAGGATGGTGGCACGCTGATGACCTGTGCCCTGAGATCCATGTATATTTTTGGGGAAGGCTGCCCGTTTCTCCAAGGCCATCTGGACAAGTGCCTGCTGAACAAGAACGTCTACCTGCGCTTCTCCAGGAGGGAGGCCCTGGTGAACCCCGTGTACGTGGGCAACATCGCCTGGGCACACGTGCAGGCAGCCAGAGCCCTCCGAGCCCCGCAGAAAGCCCAGCACATCAGGGGCAAGTTCTACTACATCTCGGATGACACTCCCCACATGAGCTACGCTGACCTGAATTACGAGCTGACCAAGCACCTGGGCTTTGGCATCGAGCCCCAGCTGCCCATGCCCCTGACCGTGCTCTATTACTTCTCGCTGCTGCTGGAGATCCTGAGCTTCCTGCTGCGGCCCTTCGTCAGGTACATCCCCTCCACCAACCGGCACCTGGTCACGCTGCTCAACACCCCCTTCACCTTCTCCTACAGGAAAGCACAGCAGGATTTTGGCTACGTGCCCCGCTACACGTGGGAAGAGGCCAAGCAGGGCACAGGGGAGTGGATTGCCTCTGTGATCCCCCAGAGAAGGCTGTACCTGCAAAGCAGCACTGCCTAAGCCTGAAGAGGAGCTGAAACCCAGCGGAGCAAGTGGGGCCTTGAGCCAGAGGAGAGCTTGGTGAGCAGCAGCAGCAGCAGCAGCAGCAAGCTACAAAGCATTTAAATGAATTCTTTGTGTAAGAGCCCACTGAAACCCCTCACCCTCAGAATAAATAAAAGTGAAATGTTCATTTGTTTGTGGAGTACAGGCTGATGAGGGTTAACTGTACTGCATGATCTACACTCACCTTTACATCTCTGCAGCACAAAGACTTATTTTAGTAAGACTCCACATAAACGATGGTGTGAACACTTCAGCTCTTCTTTCACTCCATGCCACCTCTAAGGCTTTTGTAAAACACAACTTGCCCTAGAAGTATGATTACACTTCACAAATGTGCAGCACTCAGCTAAAATCCCATTCGCTCAGTTTGCCAACCTCACCAAAGAGGCAGCAGGCAGAAGTCACCTAATAGGAAAAGCTGTAACAAATCTCATTCAATTTTTCAAGGGTGCTGAGCATTTCACATTCACTTGACAATCAAACTATGAGCACTGTAAGCATCGTGAGATCAAAAGTACAATATAAGTGCAATACAGTTTTAGTTAGGACAGTGTGTGGAGAGAGAGAAGGGACAGATTTGGTCAGGTGAATACTCCTTTATGCACCCTCATTCTGCAATTAATCTGGAGGGTGTCCAGCAGAACAATTTCAAGAAAATGAAAGGGAGAAAAATATTGCAGAACAGGCTTGGTCACTGAGGGTTTCCCACTGCAGAGTCAATGTATTTGTGAACATTGAGGAAAAATAAAGAGTGCTGAAAAAGCAGCAGCTCTTACCACATTTCAGCTTGGAACAAAGGCTAACCTTAGCTGATAGGTACACATGTGCTGCCCCTGTGCTTCTCTGGTGGCCACATGAGCTTCTGCAGAATGTGTAACTTGACTTGTGGCAAAAACACAGATCATGTCTGAACAAACAGATGTGATCCAGTATTTGTTTCTTAAACATGCATCTCACTTGCTGAAAACAACTCTAAAAGACAGGAATTTCTCTGTTCTGTTTTGAATGGTGCAAACAGAAACATTTTACCTGACTCAGTACTAGTGTAGATAAATCACATTTCCAGGGATGCTGACAGCTTGAAGTCAGTTGTGAGTTTAATTATTCAGTGCCCTCGACATTAGATAGTCCCAGTGCAAACATTACTAAGTGCTTTAGTAACATCTTTGGTTAACTATGTAAGATCTGGAGTAGTGGAATAGCAGACACCAGAGCTGTCAGTCATATTCTGGGGACACAGACTCTCCACAAGGATATGGGCTTTGGTTTCCATCTGCTTCTGGGGAGACTACTCAATCCCTCCCTCCCTTCAGATGTGTGATGATTCACCTTTTCTGCCATGCTGACATTATCAAACATCCTGAAAGAACACAGGGCAACTTCCAGGAGAGATCAGGGGAAAGAAGGAAGGGTCACAACCACTTTGGGTGCAGCTGCTTTAGGCCCTGGCAGAGCATCAGCTGGTGCTGTCAGGCCTCGCCTCTCCCTGCAGCTGGGACACTGCACTCAGATCCCTGTGCTTTCTTCTTCTGCACCATGAACACTGTTCCTCTTCCCTCCACTGCATGCACACTCTTATTTTATTTATTCTGCTCTCTGCACACCCTTAGAAAAACAAAATTGTGTTTAACACAGTAACACCCATAGTTTTTCTAGGCTAATGATATTTCATCTTAAAGCTCAGTGAGTGCCAAGCAATGGGTGCAGCCACAGCTGCTCTGTCACTGAAGTAGGAGTAGGAAGGGCAATCCAGGCACAGGGAATTAGACAGGAAAGGAAGAGGGGGAACAACAGCAGCCAAGCTGCTATTTAATAGGGGAAGACACTTCACACATCAAAGGGCTGGTATTAAAACACGTACCAGAAAACTGGGACATCTTTCCACAGGTTTAACAGAGGTCCTAAAATATCCACAGATGCTGCCAGAGAGAATAAAGGACAGTTTTTCCTCCACAGTTCAGTGACTTGTTTCCCAAGTGCAAGTTCCTATTGCCAGAGCTTTCTTTGCTATTTTTGCCTTCACAGAAAGACACTGGGATCTTTTCATCTCTCCAAGAGCCTTGCTCCCAACAGCCAGGTTCCTAAGTGCCAAATTCCTCCTTTGTTGAACCTCCTCCTTGTGCCTTGCTACCACATCCCTTCCCTCAATCCCCATGACAAGCCATTCCTGCTTACAGGAAGCTTATTCCCCACCTCTGTCCCTCCCTGAGCACCCTTGGGTTGGCATCTGTGTTGTCTTTTGCTTCAGGCGGCTGCCCAAAAAAGTGGAGTGCCTGCAATAAAACCTCCTGGAAGCCCCAGGGAGTGGCCACCTGAAACATTCATCCTGCTGCTTAGAGGCACTGGAGCTGTCGTGTGCTGTTACCCAGTGACAAACAGAAGCCAAAAAAGGATATTCCAAGGATACCAAGAGGGAGAACAGGCAGAATCACTGCAGAGGGATGATTTTCTGCAAGTATGCACTCCAGTCTACTTTGCAGCAGCTTGTTTCTGTACTCTTACTCTTGGCAGATTAGCAAAATGCTACAAAATGTATTTGGTCAGGATGAGCCTCACTGTTTTTACATCAGCTGACCAGGACCATTCTTGGGATTTAATTAGTTTGTCTGGCAATCAATAAAGCAAACTATTGGTTATCAATGAAGCTCCACTATCAACAGGATCACAGTCAGTAAGCAGAACTTTACTTCTGTATAAACAATGGAAAAGAAAAAAACCCCAAAGCATTAAGGCTGCTTTGCTGGAAAGATGCTTATTTACCCATCAGACATGCATAAAAGGAAGAAATAGCAAATATATATCAGTGAGACTTACATGCTACAAGCAAATGGTTCCAGCAGGTACAAAATCCTAGGTTTATAAAGACCACCATTTGCTGTCAAATAATTTGACACTGGAGAGGAGCAGAGTTTTGCTTGCTAAAAGGGACCAGGAACTATAATAATGAACATTTTGAATAGATTTAGAAATAAGGAAGAAGCTCCAGAGGAACAGAAGCAAAAGTGGCTAATATATCAATACCAAAAATCCATGACTGGAATTGATATCATTAATATAGAATGCAGTTAATGGAGGGCAGTTGGATAGTTAATGCCAATGAGCATGTTTTTGTGAGAAATCCATTTTATCAGACAGACATCACACTCATATGCTGAGTGTGCTGCAGACTTCAAATAACGATATAATTTTTTACATTATGAACTTTAATTAATTAATACAGACTAAATGATAAAAATCACAAAATCAATGTTAACTTCCTCAATTATGATCTTTAAAATTGCATTTTTTTTAAAGCTTTGGCTCAATTCATGGGCTTTGTGCAGAATAACAATGTGAAAAGTTACGTACAGCCCCTAATATGTAGGAAACCAAAAGTAACCATTGTTTCTTGACCTGAAGAATCTGTCACTTATACATGCAGATACAATAGATTATAATGGCTGTAAAGCTAATTTGGGAAGTGGGAGTACAGAGGGTACATTCCAGAAAAACAATTTCACCATTCCTTGTCATGACCCCTGTAGTCCCATGTAATACTCTTCTTCCTCCTGAAAGCTCTCCATCTGCATCTCCATCTCAGTTCAAAAACCATTGGATAACTGGAGTTCATGTATTGCAATGGATTTCTTACTCAGACCAATGATTGCTATTTCTAGACATTCCTCATACACATAACTGAACTTGTTTCATTTCTTAAATAAGATGTGTCTCTCCAGTGCTGGCAGCAAGCACTGAATATTAAGTAGCTAAAGACTAATCTGCAAAAGGGAAAAGAACATTAATCAAAAATAAAGATTTATTCCATCTCCAGCTTGATCCTATAACAGGTGCCACTCAAAATGTTTAGTATGCATTATGGAAGACCATCGAGATAGAGAAAGATTGAGATTTTTTGCTGCCTAAAATGTGGAAAGACAACCTAGAAAGTTAAAAGGGAACAAAATACATGTGGCCAAAAATTGCTTTCAAGGTACTGATATACTCAGTAATCATCTCATCTTTTCATTTCTTTTTGTAAAAAGAAAATAAATTACAGGAATGAAGCATCTTCAGCTTCTCTATGTTCTCTTTCAAATATTCTTGCACCTCAAAATTTTCAATGTGGTGATTTCATCAGAAGCTAGATGTATATTTTTCTTATCATCCCACATGCAATTTTAGTTATACATTTCACTTTAATTTATCTAGACCAAAAGCACACTGGATTTTTTTTACATGCACTTGGGCTTTCTACCTGCTTCATTTGCAAGTGCTGATGAAATAATGCTGCACACTCACCACTGAGTCCAAGAAAGTTCACTTTCAGAGGGGGGTTCTTTTGGTCCATCTTGGAATTGATGTCTCTTGGGCTCTTGAAATAAACACAGGCATTGCTGCAGCATTGGTCTCTGTGGCCAGCCACGAAGGATAATCAAGAGATGCAAACTTTGATCTCGCCCATGGCACGGCAGTTTTTGCCTGTTCAAAGCGGTGGAGGCGCCGTTCTGCAGTGCTCAGCTTTTCCTGCTTCTCTAGGAACTTCCCCTCAGCCCCCATAAGTGTACTGGTTATGTATTTACAGAGAGGAAGAAGTTACTTGTATAATGGTCTCACTTAATTTGAATTCCCTGCTCCTGGCATTGCTATAGAGGAGCCAGGAAAACTTCACAGCCGGAGCTGGATCAGCTCTTGCAACAAGCTCTGTGATTTCAGACTGAGCGGGTGCTCCAGCAGGATACAGATCCCAGCTGGAATCTCCTGCCCCACAGTGCCTCTGTGCCTCCTCTCAGGCTGTGGGAGCCCCCGGGGGCTCTGGAAGCCGAGCTGGGCATCAGGGTGCTGGTGGCAGAGGGAGAAGCTCCCTGATGTACTGGAAAGGTGAGTGGGAAGTGACCACGGACACCTCTGGGAGAGGTCCCAGGGTAAGGACCAGATGCGCACTCAGATGTCGCTGTCCTCTCCCAGAGAAAGGTGTTTTGGGCAAGGGATGTCCTGGAGCGGCCGCTGGGTGGGGTGAGTGCAGTGTAAACCTGGGACTTTGCCTCTGTGTCCCCACCCCGCAGCTCCCGGGCGACGACACAGCGGGCAGAGCGGGATCGGAGCCCGGGATCGGGAATTGCTCCTCGGTGGCATCCTTTCCTTGGAAAGGGAGGAGTGTGTGCTCAGCTGTTGGGTAGGACGGATGTTTGCTTCACACAGCTTAGAGCTGCTGGCTCTGTTGGTCTGTGCCTCTCGCTGCCACAAGATGGTATCTGCAGCGATGCTTTCCCCGCGCCCGCTCCGCAAAGCCCAACTTAATATTCCGACTGCGGAGTTTCTGTCTTCACAAAGTCTGCACTTTTATCACAAAAAACACAGTGCAAGGTTGCTGGTGCGGGCTGCCTGCTGCTGGCTACGGGGGATCCAGACAAACAGAGACAAATGATCGGCCCTGATACATCACAGAAGTATTCATCCCACCTCCTCTCCTAACGTTCTTGGGTGCTTTGCAACCCAAGATAACTCCTCTTACCAGTCAAAATTTCACAATGTCGCTTTAAGGGAATAACTTGATACGTGTATTTCAAGGAAAGGCCTCTGGTTCATCCTCTGAACACTGCTCCAGTGGGAGTGATGCCATTCTTAGCTGTGACAACACAAGAACTACAGCACAGCTGAGATAGTGTCTGGAAGAAGCTTCCAAAACTGGAGTGTCATTGTCTAATTTTTTGTTCCTGTCTGAGAACAAACTGGTTAATACACGGGAAGTCTGCTGGGTCCCTCTGTACAAGCAGATAAATAGCACAAGATTTAAAAAATCCTTTGTTTCTCCCTTGCTTCCTCTCTCCAGCATTCCTGCAGCAAGTGATGGAAGAACTAGAGGTGACAGAGTCAAGGTCAAGTGTATGAATCCCACTCATTACTCACTTAGGTGTGGAAAAGTTATTCTGTCCCTATAAAGATCAGTGCAAGAATCCAAAAGCAATTGTGGGGCTCACATTTATGTCACAGGGACATTCTACTAGGATGTCCTGGTTTTGAGTGTTATGTTTTGTACCTGGTTACTGTGAGCCATCTCACTAAAACCAGGATGCTGCCAACTGTTCAAACCAGAGCAGTGAACAGGATAAATTGTGTGGTATGTCTACAGAACAAAGATCCACGTCTGCTTCACATTTAAGTTGTAAAAAATTGTGTTTTCTGAAAAGCAAGTTGCCCTTGAGTATTTGTAGCAATGCTCAGGGTGAGCTTAATGCAGCAGTGCCCACTCTCAATCATTTCATGATGCTGGAACTTCTGCCAGATTGGAAGATAAGCCAAGTTTATTTTTCCTTTTTTTTTAAGGGTGGTTCTCACCATTCTGAAAAAAAAAAAAGGGCCGGGGCTTGGAAATATTAAACTATGAGTGACACAAAGGCTCGAGATTAAAAAGAACCCCACAACTGCAGACATGGAAAAAGATCCTCAAACTCATTATTTAGAAGCAATCTCAAAATTCTTGCAGTCTGATTCACCAGTTTTTGAACAATCAGGATTGTCAAGCAGCTGAAATACAGCCTTTTCTCAACTGGGAGCCAGTTAAAATCTCAGGGTGCCCACAGAAGTTACAGACCTCCCACAATAGACAATTTTTTCCTTTCAAGAAGGCTCCTCACAGTCGCAGTTCATGTCCCACATCACAAATGCATTTTCATCCTATTGATTTTCTGATCTGTTCAGGGCAGACTTCTCTGCCCCCTGTGCCTGTCACCGACTCCTCAAACTGGGAGCTTTGCACATCCTGGAAAGTTACACACACAGAGGTGGGCAAAGGTTATTCAGCATTTGGGAGACACTGAGAGTGTTTGACATTTGAACTTTAATGCTCAAATGTCACCATTCTGGAGGTCAGATTGATATTATTACTGAAAACAAATCATGACTTCCAGATTCTGAGTTGACCAGCACCAGAGCACACTCAGTCACATCCTTACCCTTTCCCAACAGCCTGAGCTGGCAAGAAGTTTCTACTGCAGGGCTAAAAAAAGGATGGGCAGAGCATCTTCCTGATGCAGCTAAGCAGCATCTGGCACTGAAGATAACCTGTTCAGCGGGAACATCTCCAGGGCTACACACTGTGTTCTGCAAAGGGGTGGATGAGCTTTACCCAAGACTTCTATTAAGAAATAGCATGAGCAGGATCTGGAGGAAATTTGAGGTAGTATATTGAAAGGTTTTCTTAGAAGACACACTTGAAAAAGCAGTATTTTTATATTATTTAAGCTAATAAAAAAAATCAATGTAACGATGTCACCTGGATGTGGCAGTGAATTTTTCACTGTTGTCACTGAACTCATCAAAGCCTGCTTCACAGTGAAGCAATTAATTCCACAAGTTGATGGCTGGTGTGTATTCAGAGATTTGGAGGATTCTTTTCCTGTGGAAAATTTCCACTCCAGTTGCAAAATATCCAATGAGAACCTGAAAAGCTAACCTTGCTGTGATACAAGTAGCACAGTGTGTGAGCTTGGCATTAAGGTATAGCAGACTGTAGTACTGGTCAAGATGAGCCATCCAGAACTGGGGGCAAAAAAGAATTTAAATGCATGCAACAGAGAGTATCTTCACAGATTCTCTCTTGAGGGTACGAATCTTCACTTATTTTGCTGTGTAAGAATCACTGCACAAAGGACTCTTATTTGCAGACTGTACCACTCCTTTGTTTTAATATAATATTCTTAGTTACTTGGGGTTTTTCCAGTAACAACCTTTAGATCAAAAGAGATTGGTGTCCCTATGTTGTTAACACTGTGCTCCAACACGCTGCAATCTGCTTCTGATTTCTCCACAGCAAACCCAGTGGTGAAAGGTCATTGGATAACCCCGTTAGAAAACTTAACAGGAAGTATTTTGATGAGTTTCTACTCATCATTACTCAAACAGCATAGCAAATGTGAATGAATAACTCCCATCCATTAAGTTATAAAAGGATGGTTTTTTACTTCCTGATTCAACAGCATTTTACACTTGTCCTGCCCTAGAAACAGATAACAGAGCAAAGGAAAGAGTTTTTGTAAATTAAACCCTAGACTTAGAGATCCCACAGGAGCTCTGGAATGCAGGACAGGATAGGACTTCCTACACCCCTGATTCAGGTACATGAAACTGCAGGCAAGCACAAAACATCCCTTTATTCAGCAGATAAACACGTTTTCTACTCCTAAAATCTCATCATCAGAAATGATTCAGGCATTGCAGGTATCAGTTTGTGTGGGGCTTTTGTGCAAGGTTTGTCCTCCAGGAAAAACAGCCTTTTTTCTCTCCCAGGCTGACCAAGCACTTGATGTATAGTGGACAGCAGCTATCCCCTCTGTCACCCTTCCCCTTTGCCAGGCTGGACTCCTCTCACCGCTCCTGATGCCAACCCTCTGTTCCCTGCCAAGTCTCAGTACTGCAGTCTCCACTGGGACAAGCCCTCCTGCATACAGGTGACCAGAGCCACACACCACATCTCAGAGGTGTCCCGCCATCCCTGCATGGCACTGACATGCTGTTTGCTTCCTCAGAAACACCCTCTCAGGGCATGGATGCCTTGCCAGCACCATGAGGTTCCTTGGCAGAGCTTGCTCTGCTCCCTGACAGCCTCTATTGATTCAATAAGTGACTGGATTTATTCCAAAGAATTCCAAAGGACAGCTCCCCTCCATGGATGTCAAGGCCTGTTAAATACCAAGATAACCTCCTATGGCTCAGGAAGCTGCAGATCACTTCAGGGTACATATATGAGTTATCAAAATTCGCTTTCCTGCTCTTCTGTTGGAATTTGCTCTTGATCAGAGTTGATTCAACATACGAGGTCTGATGGACCTTAGTTTTCACTCAGCACATTTTTATTTTTCCTTGCTTTTTTCACTTTGCATTGGTGATCTGTGTATTATGGCTGACTGCATGTTCCATTTTTTCTATTACTGATTTCAGATTGACAACAGTCCAGATTATAGTGAAAGGTTTTGCTTCTCATCCCAGGAGGAACAACTTTTCATTTTGGCTTTTTAAATTTCTTTTGTCTTCGGCTGTTCCAGGCCCCAGATCTGATCCTTCATTCTCTGTATTGACAATTCTTTCTAGATTTTTCAACAAACAAATTATTTTTACCATTACAGACAGACATCATACCTGTCACCTGATTACTCACACAATGGAAACCATCTAAGAAAGCAAACAGTGACACTGTTGGTAAACATGAACACAGTGCTTTATCCTTCCTCCCCAAATTCTTCCCTGAATTTTTACCTGCACGTAAGTTGACTGCTCTTTCTCGAACCATTTCTCATGGGAGTTGGCTCAGCCTGAAATATTGTCAAAAAGACTCTTGCTCTTCATATTAGAAAAAAAAAAAAAGCACACCATCACAAACCTTCACACTTCCCACACGTGAACCAGCCCGGAGTTGTGCTTCCTTTCCAAAGCCTACAGAAAGCCTATGACTTTGCACGGAGAGAAGCCAGCTCCCAGAGCTACAAGACAAAGGCTAAAAATAACCCATTAAAGGATTAATTTGAGGATTTTTAAATACAGCTAATTAATATGCATAGGAAAGGCACATGGTCTCCAGGAAAGAGCACACACAATCACAGTCTGCAAGGGAAGGGAGGGGGGTGGGTGACATGCAGGCAGAGTGCCAACGGAGAGATAAAAGAGGATATTCCCTATATATATATCCCTTGGGCAGAGAACATGCAAAAGAACGTCTGTTTCAGAGGAGGTAGAAGCAGAGGGGTGAAGCACTTCACTGTTGGAGAGGCAGGGACAATGCAGCCACAAAGGACAGGACACACCTTGCTACACCAAGTGAATTCCAGTGAGATGGTTCAGGGGCTAGCACACCACAGGGAGGCCCATGGATGCAAAAGCTGCTGCTTGGGAAGTGATGCAGCAGTTGGAAGCTGGGTGCCTGTGGAAAAAGCTATGGAGCAACAGCTGGATGGAAAACCAGACCCCAAGGTGGCCAGCATGGCAGCACAGCAGGGACCATGTGCTGTGCTCAGTTATGGCACTTTGGAGGCAATTTCCTCTGGTGATCATTACATCCTGAGGTTGAAGGACCCTGGGAAGGCTGGGCATTGGACATAAAGCAGGACATAAGGGCTGGCAGTCATGGCATGTCACAAAAACAAGGTACCACGTATGAGCAACATGGGTGATGTTAGACAGAAAGGATTATCTACAGTTAATGTGAATCAGAAAGCAGATCTGGAGATTCACAGGCTGTACTGCAAAAAATAGAGCTATAGCAGCAGTTGCAGGGAATTTCAAGGTGTTGGGAGAAAACAAGCTCAGTTGAAGCCATTTCCTCATACCAGCTTCCCTGTGATTAACACTTAAACAGTTGGAAACTTTTCCACTTCCCAGACAGCAGAGGAATGGACGGACAGATTTTATCATCCAACTCACCAGCTACATAAGTCTCAAGACAAGCTGGGGGTTTAACCTGGTGGCTTAATTATTTAGTACAACTGCTTGTCTGCCTGTCCCTTCACCCTCATCTGAAAGGATCTTTGAACCTTTTAGCCACTTCCACACCATTTGACAAACAGGGAGAAATCTCAAAGTTTTGCAAGGTCTGGTGGCTGTCACAGTGGCACCCAGGAACAGCCTCCAAGTGTTGTGCATGAAGCTGCACCTTGAGAGCCATCTGAGCACTACAGGGACCTGTTAGAAGCAAGTACACAGTACAGGGGTTCAATTTTGCAACAGGGGTCTTGATACATGTTTAAGTTGACAAAGTCCTTAACAGAGTAGCAGGGGAAAGAAAAGTTGCAGCACCACCAAGCCTTTGGAAAAGGGTCAGCTTCACAGTCTAGTGCTACAGGATATGCTGCTTTTGGAGGCAAAGGACAAAAACCACACCCTTTTCACTTAAAGACATTCTTTATTCAATCTTTTTTTATATACAATATTATTTTTTAATCTGTAAAAAGTACATATGCAGGATTCCAGGTCAGAGGCAGAAGGTTTCCACATCAGAAGATAAGACTTTTGCCCTTTTATTATTTTGGAGGAAAAAATAATCTGTCAGTTTTAGACAAAGCAAGAATAAAGGCAGAATGCAAATCCAACTTCCACCAAGCGATTAGGATTAAAGGCAACAATTCACTGTAACAGGTCAGGCTGTCTCCTCCAAATTTGGTGGTTCCCAACATTCCTGGGCAATTACAGAGCAGTTTGTTAAAAGGTGCTGACAGCTGAAGCAGCTCATGCTTATCATCTCTGCTACAGTTGTACACACACAACTTGAAAAAGAGCCTGGGTTTCCTCTTTGTATGAAAACTCAAACTCTTGAGTCAGAAGACTGTTTTCTCAAAATTCAAGGAGTGAAAGAGAGATGTCTTACTCAGGGTGAACCGCTCTCCCAGTTACAGCATGGATAAAGAGCTTGCCTTCATTTTTCTCTGGTGTCAAGAAGCCCATTTCTTATTTGTCCCCTTATAAACACGGGCTTGGCTAAGCAGTGTAAACACCAACAGGTCTTTGCTTAGGGGGTGTACCTCTAACCTTAAAGGATGGCATTGCAGGGAGTGTGTAATTATTGTCACCTTTCAGAACCCAGGCAACATTCAAATCATATAAAATACTGTGGGAGGATATGTCAGTGTTTGGGAGCTAGAACACGGTGATCTACAAATTTGGAGCAGGAGCTGAAGGAACAGCAAAGGTGTGACTGGCACATGGAACTACTTGCTCTTCCTTCTACTCCAGGGCACTTGCTATTTTCTATACTTTCCATGAACATTCAGTTTGAAGGACTATATTGTGCAGCAATATCATTCAAGGGTTTTGTTTTTATTTAGAGGACAAAGCTAAAAAGTTGACTTCTTGACTGCATGACACGCACAGCTCCAGGGTTGCTAAAGGAAGCTGCAGAAATCTGGCCTCTTTGAAAAGTCAAGCTCTAATTGTTAGAAAAAAATTTACTGCTGGCAGATCCTGACCAACAGGCAAGTTTGAGGCTTGGATTAGAAAAAGAACCATACATCCTTATTTTGACCGCATGCAAACAGGAAATAGACAATTCTGGGATTTCCAGGCTCTTGCCCAAATCCAGTGTGCCGAAAATGCACATGATTTTCTGGTTTTTATTTCATTCTGTAAGGGGAGAGGGTGTTGTAGAAATTGTAAAATGGGACAGCTACCTAGAGAAAATGAGGATTGTTTTGTTAGAGAGTACAGTGCAAGACTCAGAAACAGCTAGGACTAAAAAGTCATTTTTGTGCTTAAATTTACACTCTTATCTTCAAGAAAGTAAGACAGCAGCAACAGAATGAAAATGGCAACATTCTACTGTACCTTATGTACCCAGAGGGAAAACAGTCTGAACTTTGGGTTGCACATAATGCCATTTTGCAGATCAGAACCTACTTTTCTGTGAAGGACTCAGAAGGAGGGCACATCACTTCAGTCAGAAGTTTCAGTATCTGTGGTGCTTGGTAATTAAGCACATGCCCCAGCCAGAACAAATTACCTCCAAACTTTGCTTGATCTAGGAAATCTCAGGATGAAATTTATGAAAGACACAAGAATTAGTCCTTAAAATGCATTATTTTTTATAGATTCTGCACATCATTAGCTTCTGGAGGAAAAGAACAGCTGGTACTTTAAAGAGTGATGGAGTATAAACTGACTGTTGTGGGGGTAATTGGAAAATGAGAAACAAGTGTCCTTTATTTGGTAGCTGCTGCTTATCTACACAAAGAAGAAATAGCAGTACTGTACATCTGCTTTGAGAAGAACACCATCCCAAAACATGAAATGGCTTAGTCCTCAATTCAGGCATTCACGTGGCAGTAAGTTAGCCCACTGGGATTCATGGAGAAGTTACATTTGAAAGGTTTCTCTTTAATTCACAAGAGGGGGATGGAGGAGGAGAAGCAATGATAAGAAATTTGCTGTTTCTGGGACTCCAGAAGTCTGTCCTGGACCTTTCTCTGAACAGACTGGCAGCCATTCTACATTTGCATTTATCAGGAGGAGTACAGAGATGGGTTTATGGGGCAGAAAGTGCTTTTATTATTTTTTCTTCTTTCCTTTTTTTTAAACAGAAGGGTCTCCTTTTGCTCTTATATACCCAGGAGAACAAGGCAATTGAGAGCAGTTTTAAACTAATAACAGTTCTCACAGGATCAGAAAAACAATTTGAATACACAGCATATCTGAACTTGGGAAAATGAAAAATTACTAGTTCTTCAGTAAGTCACTGAATAATAATTAGAAAAATAAATTAATGTGGGGCCAGAAAGAAGAATCCATTCATTAAGATACTTCTAATTTTAAATAAAAAATTACTGAAATCAGTATTATTTACTGTATCAATTACTTTATAAATTCTCAAATTATTTTTAGGATACTGCTGCAAATTACAGTAACAAAGTACCTGGTATTAAGGTACAAACATTGAGACTGAAACTTTTCCCAAGTTCCATGTTTTCTTCCTCTTAAACTAAAGTAACTCTGTGGAAAAAAGCATCTGATAGCATTTTTACTTAGATCATATGATGATTTCTTTGTCTAAGTTAGTGACACAGACAAATGAAGAATAATTTTGGGGGAAACTTAACAGTCAGTTGTATTATAATATGATAAGGAGAAAAGTTTTTTTATATAAAACTTCATATAAAAACATTTTTGAGGAGGGAAAACAGCACTCACTCCCTTTAAATCTGATGGTGTACTGCTGTAGCTCACTGAAGAGTTCTTCCATTTGCTTCAGTACAAAAACATCATCAAGATTTTTTAAAGACTCAACATATGTGCTAATTAGGAGGGAAACCAGCACCCAAAGGCTGTTTTTCAGGAAAGGGGCCAGTCACCATGGCAAAAAGATTTGAGAGCAATATAGGGGAATAAAAAGAATAATTTCAGCTGTAAGGGTTCTGAACAACAGTAAAAAGAGACTGAGAAAGACAAAACTGAAAAGATGAAAAATCTGGAAAGATGAAACTTTTTTTAGCAAATAAATGAAGACTGGAAAAGACTCCATTTAAGTGATACTATCCAGCCCAGCCATGAAGCACTTGAAAAAACCCCATGCAGGTAGCAGCATCATAAATTAATGAAAGAAGAGACACTTCAGTTTCTTTTCCTAGTCACATGTGTGAGATGTTAGGCTGTTTCCAAAAATCATAATGGATTTGTACTGGAGCACCCAGAAGAAATGCAAGTTTTGTAAAGTAAATCAAAGGCAGTTTTAGGCTTCTGTCAGACACATATACCTGCAAATAAGGTTCTGTGAATAGAACCCAAAGAATGAAATGTAACAGATTGTGAACAAAAATACAGAGCTGCAAACTCTCATTGCTTAGCTCAAGGGGAGCTTCTTTTAGTTCCATATACTGTATCCTCCTACATAAATCATGAAACAGTTATGCTCATGTTGTCATCTCTGTTTATTTAGCTAAAAGAACCAGGACTAAGAAGAGAGTGGTTATTTTCATATGACATAATTTGTGAGGAAGGGAAACTTAGGCTCCTTCCTACTCCTGTGATATGCTCCAGTCTCTGACTGAGCTTGCCAAATGAACTAAGCCTACTCTGCTGACAGTGAACTACAAACCAAATGCTTACTAACTGTTTTTTCTTTTTGGATATAAGCATTATTTTGAAAAGGGAAAATGAGGAGGCAATACTTTTTGTACTTTAGGGTTTAGCTCTAACAAATTAGAGGCTCTGAGAATGGCTGCCAGTCTGGACAAACAGATGCTTCTTAGAAAATTCGGACAGGTACAGAAAGAAATTTAAATCCTGATGCTGCTGGTGCAGTGGTGTTGCTTTTTGTTGTTGCTTTGTTCATGCCANAAAAAAAAAGAAAGAGAAAGAAAACCTAGGTATTTGGAACCCACCCAATCCAAAGATGTGACTGTGTGTTGTTCCTTGCAACAGCAAGCAGCAAGTTCCTCTCCCTAGATGGGAAAGCCTCTTCTTCCTAGTGCTGCTGCATTATCTGTAGATTCCACGTCTTGCCAGGGTTCAAAGCGCGTGAAGTCTCTGCCCTGCAAAAATCACACTCACGTGTTTTGGTCATGTATAAAACAGAACTTTTAACTTATTTATATGTTGAAGAGCTTCGTTTCCCATGCCAATACTTGCTTGACTCGGGGGTCTAGGTTTACCAAGTGTCTGTCTGTGTGTCTCCCCTCCTGCTAAAGTCTCAAGTGGTCCATGTAAACAAAACAGAGCTGAAAACAGTCTCTCTTCCTCTTCATAGAGCTGTTTTTATCGATATGCAGGATTTCCTGACAGTGTGGTGTTGGCTAAATGTAAAACAGGCAGAGGATGAGCTTCTGTGTTAAAAACCCAGTTGTCTAATGGTAGAAGATCATCATTGGAGAAAAGCAGATACAAATACCTGGATACCAAGACAGAGATGAAAAACATGGGTATTAAAGCAGAGCACAGGCAGGCAGGGGCAAAAGAGCAGCTTCAGGCCCTGCAGTTCAGCAGCTATAGCTATCAACAAATCACCTGCTTTCAATCTTGGTATAGCACACACACAACTTTTCCTATTATGATGATCTAAAGTAATTTTTATTATGATCAAGCCCTTCAATGAAAAGTTGTTCTAAAGACACCATTTTATTTTTTCCAAAAAACTTTTGTTTTTCACATCTCCTTCAAAGACTTGCAGTGTAAAACAAACACCAAGACACCAACCACAATTATTTGGGGGACAGGAGAGCAGAGAAGAAGTTTTCAAAAAGCTTTTCTTAATGGAGTAAACCCACTTGGAAATGACTAATCCTCTTTAATCCAAACCAAAGATTTCATGGCAGCACAAGAGAAGTCACTAAACCATGGCAGGTATATGATTTGTCATCACTGCTCTTAAAGCTGGTTCAGCTTCTGGTGAGAGGAAATGGGACAAGAGATTGTGCAGAGGGTTTTCACAGATGTTGTACATTATAATACAAGGCAGAGGACATGAGCCATGTAACAAAATAAAGGTTACTGGACATATGCAGAAAAAAATGTATTTGTAGTTCCTTTTTTCTTAATGCACACTTTTGAATGTGGCTGTGCTATGACTCTGTAGGATGTACTGGTAGTAGGGATCTATCAAAGTTTCCTAGCACAACTGCTAAAACTCAAAAGACATTTCGCTTGTTACAGAAAACCTGTGTTAGTGCAAGCACAACAGAGTGGGTGTACAGGATCCCTCAGCTCCTGCTTGCTTACCTGCCATCCAGAAAAAGGCAGCTCTTACTGCACTTGACAAAGAAAAGGTGTCATTCCCATTAGTGGACTCTGCCACATCCGGAATGTGCACACCTGTCCTGCTGTTCCTTCACTCTCTCTCCATCAGACACTGGGAGTGTCTGCTGCTTTCAGCCCTGTGTCATCACCTGATCAATTCTTCTGCTGCATTTATTTGCCAGCTCTATCCACAATCCAGTCAGTGGAGCCCTACTTTTTCTTTCCTTCCTCATCTATTTACTGTTTACAGGAAGATAAAAATTTCTTGCAGAGATGATTCAGTTTTGTCACACATATCTTGTCTCCTTCTCCACACTCTTCATTTGTCTTTAAGGCATCAGGCCCCTCCTTTCCTCAACACTTTTGCCTCGTTCTTTCCTGCTGTAGCTCTCCAAGCTCTTTCTCAGCAGTAATATTTCATCTTACTCAAACTCACCTCCTCATTTGATTCACACTTTTCCTTTGAATAACTTAAGGAACCTATTTCTCTATCTTGGTCCTTCCCACTCAACAGGTACCTTCATGCCAGGTACTGCTTAAAGATCTCAAATTTGCTGCATATCTCCAATGAATTGAAGTATCCAAACAGCAACGGGGCATATCTGGGACAGTTACCAAATTTGAATTTGAGACGAATGAATATGCAGACATAATCATCAATAGCAGCAAAGATTACAGCAGGTATTGCTTAAGACATATTTTATGCCTCTCTTCTGAGGAACATCTTCATTTTCCTCATGACATCATACCCAAGCCTTCTATCTTTATTTTCATTTGGGCTATCTTGCTTGACCTTATGTTTTCTGCCTTATCTCAATGTGAAACCAGTTTCTGGTTTGGGATATGCCAATTGCATCAATGTCAAAAACCTCTAATAGCCAAGCTCTTCAATAAACCTTCATTTTGTTCCACAAGCAGGAAATACTCCAAACCAAAAGTCAGTAAAAATTTCTGAGTTCTTTCCTTGAACTGCTACTATCTGCAATGTTTGCACTATAGTACATGCAGTTACTGAATGATGCATCAGTGAATTTTCAGATCTCCTTGTGATTATTTAAGATGCAGACGGGATTCTGGTGATACATCAAAAGTCAGCCTTGCCACCACAGAAGTCCCTTAGGAGCAGATTTCATTCTCTCATTTGGCTTTTATAGGCAGATCAATCACTTACCATCAGCTCCTGGAGAGGTACTGTTTCTCTGACCTGACCTGTTTGAAACTGCTTCCTCTCTCTTTGGGACCACTGCTTTTAGTCTCCAGAAAATGAACTTGAAGGAGTCAGTGAAATAAAATTAAAGAAGACAACAGAGGAGGCAGCAGTGGCTGACTTTCTTTTTATAATGGTAACAGGAGGCAACAAAGTATTGTGATTACCTAAGGGAATTTGGAAAGGAGCCAGGAGAAGGACAGAATAGCCACATTATCCCCTTACACTCGATGAACTTGGAGCCCCTTTTTACCAGTGAATCATGCTGTGATGCCTGAATTAGGCACAAGAACTGCCATTTTCAGGACCTACTTTCTCCCTGTTCCATTTTGTTCTTCTAATGCTCAAAATCAGTCTTTGTCTCCATTAGCTACCTGTGGAGCCACTACATTCTTCTAGAATTTAGATGTGAGCTTTTACAGAAAGATGCAGAAGTGAAAAGGACTTACTTCAAAGTTTCAGCAAGGAAAAAGCTCTGCTGTACATCATCATATGTAGGAGATGAGGAATAGACATCCTTGACACCAGAAAAGCCACCACTAACTCGACAATACTTGTCAATTGCCTGCAAAAAGCAAAAAGATACAGAGAATTTAACTGTAGGATAAAATTTGGAAACTTAAAAGCTTGATCAACAAAGAAAGTGGTTCTTTTTGTGCTGCATTTTTCTGCGGTGAATTTCTTTGTTGAAGGATGCTATGGACATCAACAGTTTATGTTGAAAAAAAAGAAAAAGTGACTGGACACATACGGAAGTAGCATCCTTCCAGGGTTATTAATGACACCAAATTTGGCAAACTGCTACATGCTAGTAGAAAGAAAGTATTCTGGGGAAGAACACTTTCTTTCCTGGGTATTTACTGTTGGCTGATATCGATGACATGACAAGGACTCTGTAGACTTTTTCTCTGAGCTCATGCAATTCCTCCTCAGTAACACTGAGCAGAACATCCATCAGTCAAATCAATGCAGTAAGTGCTGTGATGTGCACAGGAAGGTAACAAACATCACTGGATTTTGGAGCTAGAAGAGTCTGAAGAGTTATAGGAATTCTTTGACTGGTAGCTAGTCATGAAGACTTACTGAGAATAGAAATAAAATACTGTACTCATCCTTATGGACTGCTGATTTCCTCCTGTAAACTCCTCTAGTTGCTGCTTTCTCCCCTCATCTCCTTCTCCTACATGTGCTATTCTGTTTCCCCTTTATACAGCTGAAACTCAAGTCAGCTTGCGTACTGGACTGCAGCAGAGCTCTTTACTTCTAAAGCATGGAATTCAAATCCACATACATCCCATGAAGGAGGGGGCCAATGGATTCTCCCCCACTCCCAGTTCAAACACAGTACTGTGAAAAGCACAATGGAAGAGGAGGAGACTGGAAAGAAAGTGTTAATAGCTCGGAGCACCTCTTGCCTACACTTTCATTATTCCACTCGCACGCACGACCTTACAGCACACAAGGATATCAGCCATTAAAACTGGCTCCCAAGAAACGACTCTGAAATGATTCACAGGTTATTTGTGCTTCCCTGCTGCTTTGACTGCGCTTCCTCAGCAGACACCAACTCTTTTAATAGATTCATGCAGGGACAGAAAAGAAGCAGGGAAGAAGGAAAATGTTTGTCTCGGGATGTCTGTCATTACCAATGACTGAACGTAGCTACCTGTAGCTCAGTAATCTATGATTCAGCCCGATAGCCTTGTGTGAAGCTCCTCTCCACATGGTGCTTTAGGCCCACATTTTTGTTAATTCTGATTTTTGCTAGTTATACTCGGCAGAAGCTGAGGGGAGTCAAGGCAGGGGAGCAGATAAGTTTTGAATGATGCCCTTTTTATGCAGAGAAAACAGATTCAATCAAAAAATAACTCTTCAAGGACCTCAGTATCGCCTTTGCATACTAGAAATACTGGGAGTAAAAGAGGAATTTTCCACTGGACAAATGCACAAAGAATGTCAGCAGATGCTGTCACTGAAACCAGGAGGAAAAGCGAAAAGTTGAACAGGATACCCAGGACAGTAAGTCACAGCACAGCAGGTACTACTGCTGACATCCTCCTAGAACACACTCTTACCCTGTGGAAATCTGAGACTGTTCGTGGACCAAAGAATACTCCAGACTGTATAAGTTCTTTCAAATTTCCAAAAAGCAAGGTTTATAGAAAAGCAAGTGGAGAGACTGGCAAAAGGATGTTATTGGAATGAACTTATGCCAAGAAAGGTACAGTCTTTCTGGTTTTGGCAAAACTAATGCTTGCTGTAATTCCTTATCTCAAGCACACCTTTCTCCAAGTTTGGATGGCAACACTCAAGTTTGTTGTTGGGACTTGCGTCTAAAAGGAGAAAGTGTCTGGATGAATTATTTTCAGATTTGGTTACTAGTGCAGGCTAGGACTACACTGAGACTACTCATATGCTGAGATCTGGGTTGATGAGATTCTCCCTACAGTGAAGAGAAAGGTGTATGTGACACATCTAACCCAGCAGCACCAAATGCATGACAATCTCTGTCTACCACATGGGCAGCCAAACAACATCAACAAAACAAAAAAACTCAACATCATCCTCTCCACACAAAATCAAACCAGACCAATCAACCAACCAAGAAGAAGGAAAGAAAAAAATGAATTGTTTAGCTTCTGAAGAAATAATGCATATGCTGTTTAAAGAACTATTAGCATATTTCTCCCCAGAACTCCTACAGCCACTAGGCAGGTGTTGTATGAATAAACAAGAGCCAAAGCAAATTTGCTTTATAGGCAGAAAATGAAGTGCCTGCTCTTGTCACTATTCCCTTTTATAATAATGCAGAACATGACTTTGTGTCTGCTCTGAATCATGGCAAGATGGAGGGGGAAACCCCAGTGGTTACAACTCCTGCCAGAATTCCCAGTTGATCAGAGTTCTACATAATACAGGTAGTAACGAACTGTACAGGATAAAAGCCTCTGAAAGACTGCTTTACAGCCATTCATCCAAATAGAAAATTTTACAACATGAACAAATAATTTGTCCTTGATTCAAAGCTGTACAGAATTTCAGAACACTGGCTGAAAAGATTGGTGCCACAGAGAAGCTGCTTAAATGCCACTTGAAATTTTCAGTGTTCTGTCCTCACACAGACCTCAGAATACTTGGTGTAGTGGCATCTGATTTGCCACCCAGGTACACTTTCACTCCAGAGCTGAAGACCAGTCTCCCTGACAAAACAATGCTTAATTTATTGCACCCCAGAATACAGGGAAGCTCCAAGATGACTGGAAGGGTATTAAGTTAATACTGTTACCATCACGAGGCATTGGTAGACTGAAGAATTTTAGGATGGCATACCTGATGTTAGTTCTGATCAATTACAGAAACACAAGGAAGTATCTAGATAGAAGAATTAGAAGATAACTGACACCAATCAGCATGTTTTATAGAAAACTATCTTAGTCACAAGCTTGATTTCATTCTTTTGAGAGCTACAAATTTGACAAATAAAGGTAACTGCAGAGCTGTAATAAACTTAAAAGCTTCTGAGGCAATTGACATGGTACTTTAAGATGTTATGGGAAGATAAGGCAGCACTACACCATATCAATATAATTCAATTTAAAACTGACTGACAGTGCTCTAAGAAAGAACTGGCAATGCAAAATCATCACAAAATAGAGCTTCTTCTCACAGAGATCCACAAGGAGCAGTCTGAAGTTTTATCAATCACTGCAACACTGCTGCTGGCTAAAATGACATACGTAAATAACAGCAGTGTAATCTGCTGGTAACTGGGTGCCAAACAAAATGAGTTTCATAAAACCAGGCACATAACCCTAAATCTAGTCATCAAGACTGTGTAACTGCAGACCCAGGCTAGCCTGGAAGGAAGACATGAACTTTGGAATGCAGACACTTCAAAGACTTCCATGGCCATGTAAGACAATTCAGTCTGAGTTCCTGCAAAAGTTCCTGTATTTGTCCACTGTGGCAAATACACACAGGGACAATAAACAGGGAAACAGCAGCAGGGACATGGTTTTATTTTTGCACAGCGTAAATTATTTTTTGACTGAAATCAAAACCAGAGTATGCAATTCCAAAATTCATTTTTACAGAAGGATGATGAACTAATGTCAGTGCAGGCATCTGGAGAAAATGTTTCACAGCAAGAGACAATGCAATTTGTTTAGCATCTTCAGTAGAGTCAGCACTAAGCTTATTATATTCCAAGAAAATTCTTTGGAAAGAAAACAGGGGAGAAAGGACATTTTAAAATGGCATAAGAAGTCACAGGAAAACCCAGTGATTGTGAGCTGAAACTAGGCAAATTCAAATGGGAAATAAAATACGTTTTTTTTTTAACAGCAAGAAGAAATAAATAATGGAACAAACTACCAGAAGTAGTGGATTTTCCAGATTCCTTATTCAAATACAGAATAGAACAGGAGAATACTCAACAGTATACTCCTGCCAAGTATATATGTCAACTCAAAAGTGAAACAAAGTGAAATTTCAGTGCCTGTAATATACAGGGAGGTCAACATGAACCTAAATTCTTTGGAAATAAAATTTGATGTGCCTCTAGATCAGACTCCAGCTCCCTCAGTTTCTCTGAGGGTGTTTTTCATGGCATATGTGACTTTTCTTGACTGTGCCAACAACATGCCCATAAAAACTGTGCCAGTTTCTTCACCGGCTGTCGTACTCACAGCTTCTAACCCATGAAACTGTGAAACCATATTTCTTTTACCTCCAACCTATGTCTGGCTCTTTTCTGTCTACTCTTCTTTACTAAGTAGAATCACAGAATGACTTTGGGTTGGACAGGACTTCAGAGATCATCTAGTTCCAACCTCACTGGCATGGGCTGAGATGCTACTCACTAGAACAGGATGCTCAGAGCTCCATCCAGCCTGACCTTGAACACATCCATAGCTTCTCTGGACAACCTGCTTCAGTGCCTCATCACCTTTTCAGTAAAGAATTCCTTCCTAACATCTAATTTAAATCTGTCCTCTTTCAGTTTAAAACCATTGCCTCTTCTCTTGTCACTGTCTACCTTTATAAAAACCATCTTACTTCTTTAAAGAAGCCCACTTTAGGTACTAAAAGGCTGAAATGAGGTCTCCCTGGAGCCTTCCCTTCCCCAGGATGAACAACCCCAGCTCTCTCAGCCTGTCTTTGTAGGAGAGGTGCTCCCAGCCTTGGATCATATTTGTGTCCCTTCCTGGATCCTGCTCTAACAGGTCCATGTTTTTCTTCTGCTGAGGACCCCAGACCTGGGTGCAGCTGAGGTCTCATGAGAACAGAGAGCTATAGGTCTTTCCACTCCATCTCGCTATCAATCCCCAATTTGCCTGAAGTTAGCCCAGGCTTCAGGTCTTGTCCATTTATTTTCACTGTGAGTAGAAGCTCTGACGAACTCAGCTGCCTCTCTGGTGCAATCCTACTTAGTGAGATACGCAAGTCCACAACTCTTAATTGAACCCTTCATTCACACAGCTCAGATTAGTAATTGGCTTTACATGCCTATTGTGAAGTGGTGGCTCTTACTGCTTTCAAATAATTAGCCTGAAAAGGATTTTAGTAATTTTCTGTATTTACCCTGAGTATCCTGCATGCATCCTTCTGTAATACTTCAGCCAGCCCCCCAGCATACCATCATCCTATTTGACTGGCCCAATACAATTGAGATGAATGTTGTCTCTAGTGCTAAGTACAGTATTAGGGAGAATTAGCCTTTTTTTCCATCAGGAAGGAGATAGAGACCCCGTCACAGGGATTTATGAGCACTGAGGGAATGTAAGATTGAACTTCCTGTTTTTTTCCCCACAGACATCAGATTTGGAGAGATGTAACAAAACAGGCCTTGGACAAAGCATAGGATTTGCACTAAAGTGCATAAGTTTTATCAAAAAATATAGATAATAAATCCAAGTATTCTTCAGAGGTTGGAAGGCAAAAGGAAGACTAATTCAGACAGTGTTGTACAATAGCAGTAAGCCAACTGCTCTGTGTGTCACACCAGATTCTTCTCTATTTATAAATGACAGAATAAACACAGTCAGAGCTGTGTGTGATAGGGAAGAAGAAAAAATAGTGAGTAGGTGTGAGGAATAAACACAAGAACTTACTATCTATGTGCAATGAACAGAAAATCCCGGGGAACAAAAAGCTTTAAGCTTCTGTGTCAGTATGATGGTGGGGTAAGAAAATTCTTAATTGTGGGAAGGAGGGGTTTGCAAAACCATTTATGAAGTCTAAAATATTTTATGGCTATGTTCAATAAAGAAATCTTCTATCAAGGAAACAAGCAGAAGAAGGCAGTCTGTAAGGACAGAGGCAATTAAGCACATGGGCTGCCTGATTTACATCTTCGATGGAGGTTGACAGAAGAATAAAATAAAATCCTACCCCGCACACAGAGAAAATTGGAGGCAGGGGAGGAGAAAGGGAGGGTTTGTTTTGAAAGTATTAATGGGGACCAAGATAATGAAAGCAAATGGAGAAAACTGAACAAAATGCAACTGACAGACAATGCTTTGCAGTGTGCTTAAGAGACTGATCCTGGCCTGAAAATCTTTATGTTTGCAAATTCTTTAATCTATTACAAAGGACCCCACCTCAGCTTGGATCATCGAGCCATAGCTTCTGAAAGGAGCTGGTGTTAGATCAGCAAGAATTTGCAGTATCTACACAGGCAAAGAGTAGGTTATTAACTTTATCATATTAGAAATATGCATAGTTTAGGCAGCAGGGATGATGAGACTCAATGTTTGATGTTTTGGAGAAAGCAGCAATGCATTCAGGAATACAAATGCTACCTACGAATGTGGAACCTCTCCCCAGAATAACATAATTTCAGCTGAAACAAAACAGACTAAAAGGCAAAACCCCACTAAGACACAACTGTAAAAGATGTTGTCTCTTCTAGGTATTGCAGCTGCTCTGAGGAATGGATAGTAAGGAGCTTGGCTAAATAGTCTGAATACAGCCATCTCAACAGATCTCTTCCCACCTTTACTTATCTATTGCTTCCGGAGCAAAACTAGATTTCAGCCACAGAATAAACTTATCCAGTCTCCTGGTTTGTCTCTTCCTTCGCTTTTCCCTAATCTCCTTTGGCTGTAGTCAAAACATTTCATTACTGTCTTGTTATCTTTAATGTTTATTCTCACGTCTGAAACTGCCTTTGAGTTGTTCCCAAAGACTGCTGGAGCAATAGCAGGGAAGCAGAGAAACTCTCGAGGGCTGTGCACTACTGACAACAGAAGAAGTCATGATTAGAGGGTTCTATTTCCACACCTAAAACTCCTGATCTGTACAATGCTGAATGCACCTCTCGCCTGAGCAGATGCAAAACAGCAATAACTGTGTTCACCCTCATATGTACCCCAGTTTACAGGAACCTGTGAAAATCAATTACCACTCCAAGTATTTCAGTACCATGAGACTGAAGTGGCTTCAAAGGGGAAATACACAACATTAAGTTACTGACAGATGAGTAATACAGTTACCTGGGTTGCCTCCCAGCCCCACTGCCTGTACTTGGGATCGTGGGTGAATCTCCACATGTACCAGTAGGTCTCAATCACCTCTGGCCTCAGGATGTAATACTTCTCATTCTGCCGTACTGCCACCGCCTCCACGCCACCATCAAATTTGAATGCTTCTGGGCCCAGCTTTAGTGCTGCAGAGGAAACAACAACAAAAAAAAAGTAAAAGTAAGAAAAAATTTGTTCCGTACCAATCTTTGCAGGAAGGATGGGTAGGAGTCTGCTATATCCCAAGCTTGTGAAATAATCCAAACCTAGCTAGTCTTTAAGCAGTCTCATAAATATTTCCTACTGTTGAGGCCTATAACTTTTCTTATGAATAATTTATCCAATTCCTGTGAGAAAATGACCTGCTTTGACAGGACTACAGTAATCCTCTTGAAAACTAATGAAACAGTAAGAATATAAACACACTAACACATTCAATTATAGGATAAAATTGAAGTGACCAACATCAATTCTTTACAAGAAAAAGAAAAAAGAAAAACAGGGTCAACACAGGTTTTGATGTCCTTTGATCCCATCCAGCACAGCAGGAAAAGATCTTGGAACTAAACCAAGTAGCATCATGCCAAATAATCTGTATCTTTATCCAAACTGTTGGTTTAAGGACATGCTGTCAAGCCACTGTAACTGATGTGCTGTGTTCTTCAAGTAAAGGGTTTACAACTGGCCAGTGAAGTCTTAAGTACACCTGAAAATAAATCTCTGAACTAAGAGATTCACTATTTAAGCCCTTAAAGGAACCTGCAAAGGCCCTGTGCTGGCACCTGGAAAAACACTCATACAAGAACAACACACCTGTAGAAAAACTGTCTATTATATCAAATTGCAATTACACATATTTTGTATTAGACAGCTGCACACTGGTCCTCAAATTTAACATTAATAATGTACTCTTATCTACAGCTGCACCCCACCATTTGTTTTGGCAGAGAATTTTTAAGGCACTGAACTCTGAAGCCGCACTCCAGCTTTAAAAATTATCGAAGCAATTAATCATGTAATTCCTATGGGCTAGAGGTTCAAATTAACCATGGTTTCATGGGTCTGAAAGGGGACCTTAGAATACTATAATGAAAAATATGACCAACTCTCAGTGCATGCCCCAGCAGAAAATCTCCAAAAGAAGTTCCTTAATCTTTTTGTTTCAAGGGACTATGATGCTAGATGCCAAAAGAAAAAGCATCACTCTTGCTTCAGCCACATGAATGGTAAGGAAACTTCATCAAGAAATGTTTATTGCACTTCTTTCAAAATGGGCCACTTTACTGGTTTCACTTAAAAAATTAAATAAATCTCACTATAAAATAGAGGAGATTAGATTAACAGAGTTCTACCTATCCAAAATTCTGAATATAAGAATAGTCATACTGGATGAGATAGAATTCTGTCTGCTCCAGTATCACATCTCCAACAATAGCCAAAATCAGACACTGATGGGGAAGTGGAAGCACCTGATAATTATATGAGATACCTTTTTCCATCTTTTCCATCAGCCTCTACTGTTTTTGAGCGCAAGAATTCTCCCAAGCTAGACATACTTTTTTAAGTGGTCAGTAATTCTTAATAGATTTATTTCCCAAGTGCTCATCTGCTGCTTCCTTAAATCTGTGTAAGCCTTGAGCATCCATAAAACTTCTGCTAAGGAGTTCCACATCTCTAATACCTATTTGATGCAGAACCACTCTCCAATCTCGATGTGATTTTGAAAATCTGCTGAATGCAACCTAGAAGGTCCCTTTTCCATCCTGAATAATACTACCCAATTCAGTTGTGCCTTGAATGGAAACTGTCACATGCTTTTTTTTAATCTTCTTGCCCTTCTCTGCAACTCTTCCAATTCTCCTATATCCTTTGTAAAATGAGAGTGGACCAGCAAATACAGCAAAAAAAAAAAAAAAGTGCAGATGACATTAATACAGTGACATAATGACATTTTCTATTTTGCTCTTTCTCATTTTGTTTTTCCTGAGTGCTACTGAGTTGACATTTTCATAATCTCAAAAGCAATTTCCTGAATTGCAATGGTCAGTTAACACTCATCATTTAATATGTGAGGTTAGAAATAATTTTTTCACAGGTGCCTCACTTTATGTTTAACTACACTGGATTTAATTCAGCAATTTATTCTGCAGTTACTCAACCTCATAAGGTCCTTGCGTGGTGCTTTTTTACTATTATCAGCATATTTACCTTACTCTTCCTGCTCTTTTCTGATCATTTATGTGTATGTTTTATTTATATATAATACATATTAAAATATGAAATGTAAATATCATATTCCCTTATACAAAAAATGTATATAAATATAGTATACATTTTACATACCTATACACTTTTGTGTAAATATATATCAAATATATCAGAGTACTGCTGGTTAACCAGCATTTCTCCATTGCAAGAGTGGACTATTTACTTCTATCCTGTTTTCTATGCTATGCCCATTCTCTTCCTCCATGCTTGCTGCTTGGATTGTAACTGTTTAATGTTACTAATGGGCCTTAGTAAAACACTTGTCAAAAAAGCTTTTGGAAATCAGGGAAACACGACAGCTATGTTAGTTTTATCCACCGAAGAAGCTGGATTTCAGGCATTTCTGGTGATCCACCACCTATAGAAACTGTGATGTCTTCTCTTGCTTTGGGGCCTGCTCATGCATTAAATCTTTAATTATTTACTCATACCTACTCCTAATGCTATTGGGCACTACAAGAAATTAAACTACCCAAGGATGGATGACCTCTGCATATTGTGATGATTACACTGAATTCTTACCTGAAACCAATGATGTAAAATTAATCACAGCACTTCTGCTAGTAGCTGACAAAAGAAAAGAAGCTATTATGGGCACCTTTCAGGGGCCATTCTTCTAAGCCAAGAACCATCTAAGGCCATTTTACAATGCTATAGTGGTCACAGAATAATCCAAATATTTTCATATTAATATCATTGGTAGTCTACAGTCTAGGCAGGGAGAGCAGATGAGAAACAATTTCATACCAGTGCAAAACTGCAAAGCTGAACAAGCATCATTTTAAAAGGTTTAATTGACATAAAGTTAACTTCAATGAGAGATGTATTTAGCACTGTCTCAAAAAAGGCCAAATCCCTATACTTTTAGATAAATATATTATATACATATAACATATTTCTGATTTCAGAAATATTTTGAAAATAATGTTGTATGTTTTGTATGCTCCTTTAAGACTACAATCAATCTAGCAATACATTTCCTGAAAGTAAGAAAGGATTCATAATTATAATAATACTTGCTAGGCTCTAACTCATACAAAATTGAAAGAAGAGAACATCCAAGATCCTTCTGTTTGAGACACTGAACTATTCCATCAACACACATTGCTATTTCATACGTTTCACAAAAACATGTTATTATTCTCGTTTCTTCAGCCTTGCCTATTTAGCTGCTTACTGAGAGTCTTGGGACACAGACAGCATCCCTCATACCCTTGCATATGTCTCAACTGAAATCTTAGTCATCTGGCTTTTTCTGCACTAGAATTGTCACACATAAAAAGCAGCTAAAGCTGTATCGCGATTCTGAGAACAGCTCTTGTCAAGAAACTTTGAAGAAGTGCAAAAAATTTCATCCTAAAATAAACTCTCTGTAGTCAGTCAATACTTCACACACTATCAGCTAATGGCTAGGAAAATTCTTATGCATAAGGGATGATACAGTGTACTAAAAATACTGTGTGCTACAGATCAGCACACAATGCCATATATGCAGATAATTTTGCTTATTTACCTAACCTCTACAATACCTAGGAAAGCTGAATATTCAGATTGATTTGTTAGTGATCTTTCTATTCTTTTGATTCCATTGGACTTCTCTTTTGTTGCTATCCACAGATTTCGCTTTGCCAATTATTTTTATTCCTGTGCCATGTTTCTCAGTGGTGCACATTAAGCATGAAAAACAAAGAACTAATCCCCAGAAACTGGAACACCTCAAGATGCGCAGTACTCACATAAGCCTAAATATCAAGAAACCTTGTGCCATGAGCACATGAAGCTGTATTTTTCGTAGCCTTACCCGTGCCCACTGACAGCATTATGATTTCTTCTGCTGGTAAATGGGCATACGGATCAGAACATGCCTCCTTTTCTTTGTTTTTCTCAATCTTCTCTCCAAACTCAGAGCACACGGGACTATAGGAAAATCCTGAAATCTCCTGTCACAGGATGGGAGATTTAGGATGACTGCAGCTATTAATCTATTGATAGTTTATGGTACAAAAAATAGTAGAGTTGGTAGGAAGCAGAGGCATGTGTAGACTACACATCATAAGACTATTCTGGTTACAGTTAAGTTTTCTCATAGACCATCAATAAGCCTTTTCAAATCCTCGGTATTTCTAAGGGTTGCCACATGCATTCACAATTTCCTGAGGAGGGGAAGAGCCTTGGAGGGGGCTCTCCTGCTGCCATGTTCAACAGATCGTGGGAACACAAATCCCTTGCTCAGAGGCAGACCAGAAGCATGACTACCACCCCCTGCCTTCACTTTCCAAAGACCACCAGCTTCCTCCAGCTGCTGAATTAGAAAGGCATCCTTTGAGGAGTGCTACAGATCCTCAGCTTAAGCAAAAGCTACAAGGATTTTCACAGAGCCATGGCAAGGGCCCAAGCTTCTCACAACACACCTAGTCACTTCTCCAGCCTCTGACTCTAAGGTCTCCTCTCAGATATTCCTGGAGAACACTGATTCTCTGATTACCAGTGAGACTACGTCCCTGTATAAACTTCTGGATTACATGGCAGTGATGCCAGTTGCCACTGGGACATAATCCCCAAGAAAATACAGCAGGAACAGTTTCAAGGACCTTCCATCTTCTCTGTACTAGTCAGCACTGAAATAATCAGCTTTCTGAAATATCAGGTTGGTTTTTTTTAACAGGCCTTCAAACCTGCAATGTGTGCAACAGGTTGATGACAGTTGATAATACAATGCCCTCATTTTCCAGAAATACTTTTAGTCTGTGAAATTGTTTCGATTTTGCTAAGACTCAAGCTCAGTTATGGAAATTTAGGTTGTTTCATAAAGGAGTATTTTCATACTGAAGTATTACATCACCAGGTACATACTGGAGTTTATTATAAGCAACTGTGGGATGACACAGGAAAGGGCAGCTCTGCTGGTTTATCTAAAAAAGGAGCTGCCTATCCCCTGCATGAAGTCTCTGCATCCTTCCCTCCCTTCTGGGGATGCCAATGGGGCAAGTTCTCCCAGGTCCATAGGAGAAAGAAATCAGGCAAATCCCTGTCCCTGCTGAACCATAAACCTGTTAGCTGAACTAGGATGACTGCCCTCTTAAAGAAGCTTTTTCTGCCACCAGCCAGTTCTGCCATTAAAGTGTACAATTATGTTCAAATCCTGCTGTTAAAACATAAGGCAGAAGTTGACATTTTGCACGTATGAGTTTTTAATTCTCCTTGAAAAATCAGCCCAGAAAATTAAAACCAAAACATCCAATCACAAACAATTCACATTCCTGGGACTGCATGACTGAACAAAAGAAAATAAGGGCATTGCAAATTTATAGCTGTCTGTACAGCTTTCAGTCTTTCTTGCTCATGTGTTCTTATATAGTCATTAAATATGTAATCAAAACTTTTATCTCTCCCATCTTTTGACTTATTTAGGGTACAGAATAAACATCTGAAGGAATAAAATTAGGTCTGCTCAAACAACTGTAAATTTAACAGAGCTTATTTTTAAATGTCAAATTAAACATTTAAATGCAATTTTTCAGAATGCAACAATAGCTGCTATGTCCTACCTTTTATTCTCAAGCATACTCATACTTTTATATTTTGCTTTTTTTAAAGCTGTTGCTACCCAAATAAAATTATCACTTGTGTGACTGAATTATTTAAAAAGACAGGCAGCTATACAATGACACAATGTAATCCTGTGAATAAATACATGAATTCTCATCCTAAAACTGCTTACGTTTTAATTACAATTATTTTTATTGGGAAGGTATTTCAGAAGCTCACTTCTCTGATAGCTATGCAAAACTATTTCCAATTTCCAACCCACATTTATTCACAGTGAGCTTGAAAATCTCGCTCTTGTTACAACTGTGGTCTTTTATATCTTAAAATAACTATTTCTCTTCAGTGTTTACCCCTTGAGATGGCAATAAATTTGTTCTTTTCTTCAGTACTATTTTTCTAGTCTGAGCAGGCCAATCTCTCATATTTTCCCCACTGTAAGATAAAAGCTCTGTCACTCTATTCCTTCTGTTGGTCCTTCTCTGCATTTGTTCTGCTTGAAATTCAGATTTATACAGAGTATTCTGGGTGACAAATTACACGTCTTCTAAAGCAGTCTTAGTATTATCTAATCTCTGCTGAAAATTTTTCATCTGATACAGACCAGGACATTCTTCAACTCCCAGTTCAGACAAAGAGCTCCTGACTTTTTGTACTGAACTTTTTTTTTTTGATAGTCCAGTTCTCAAGATGTCTCTGATTATTATTCTGAGACTTTTCCATTTTAATTATGCTTTACAACCATATGGCCACCCTAAGCATAATCAGTACATTTCAAGCATTGAGGTCACTATAAAATAATCCTGGTCCAAAAGACTGACCTTGAGAAACTTCCTGCCCAACAATGAAGCCTGATGCTGCCTCCTCACTAGTCAGGCCTTTGGCCTTCTCACCGTCTGCACAGTAGTGTTCATCCTCTCTTGTTTAATTGCAGTTATTCAGAATGCACTATTACTAAAGCCAGTAAAAAGCCTATTTACAATTTTTTCCCTCTATTTAACTGTAAGAACAGTATATATGAAATTAAAAACTTCCCTGTATATCTGTGAGGACAAGAGTTCACACAAATTCCTTCCTATTTTAGCTGACTGATCAAAAAAATAAGGATAAACATGCAGGAAGGAAGCATAAAGTCTGAGTTTATATTTACTCACCACGATGTAGAGTAGAAGTAAACACACAGATGTTAAAAATTCATACTGGTATAAAACCAGTGCATGTTAGACAAGGTCCATAACAAATCCTAAAAATAATTACAACAGTTGCTGTATTCCAACTATTGAAATAATTAGATTAACAATAGGTCTTACTTGTCCTGTCATATGACTCATGACATGTATGTGCAATTTCAGCTCCGAGCTGCAAATAATGTCCAGCTTTATCATCTCTGGAACCATCTGCTCCAAGGGCAAACATTCCACCTGCAAAACAGGTCAAATGGCCCATCTTTCTTTCAAGATGCCCGTTCTTCCACTCTCCAATGAAGGTCAGTCCTCCATTGGACTTTCTGATGAGATGTTTTTCTATGGCCTACAAAGAGATTAAGACAACTTTAAAATGCTGTTTCACATTTTACACATTAACAGTCCTTTATAGAACAAAGGACTGTTTTAAAAACATTAAAGAAATTCTTCTTTCAAATTCATTTCTGAACACTACAGAAACAAACAGCTACAAGAATATAATTTCAAAGCACACAAAAAAACCACCCTAACTGTTAATAACACTAACGACATCTAACATAAGAAAATCACTACATAGACAACACTGTACTTTTAGTTAAGAATTCAGCACTTATTTTATGGCTCAAACGGTATTTGTCTAACTGTTAACTGTGGGAAGTACCTATTTGTTGCTCTGTGCACTCTGTGAGTACTCAGAAAATACATCCACATCGGAAACTTTTGGTCAGCAACATAGGCAAACCTGTACCCTCAGTCAGTCTTTAATAGGAAGTGATAGGAATGCTCCAGCCACCTTCTAGCTTCTCCATAGCAGCTTTCTGATTGCATATTTTTAAAAGATGGGTGTTAGAGCAGCTTTTCACAAAAAACTTTATTATTGTATACGTGAGGCAACTGCTGCTTTCTTTTTGCACATTTGTACCAATATATGTTGCTGCTTGTGACGTTTTAATCCTTTTCATAGAAGAATAGCTGACCTAGCTTCCCAAAGTTTGCAAACTAGACGGAACAACATTTGCTTTAGCCTCTTTCAGAGAGGATCACGATTCCCACCAACCTACTGCAGTATTTACTATGTCTAGCATTACAGGGAGAAAGCAATGAAAGAGAAGTGCTGGTCTGCACTCCTGTTGGGTTAATTCCTTCACTAATACCACTGACAGATCAGAGGTTTGTGCTCATGGCAGGATGCAGAGAGAAGAAGTCAGAAATAACTGACAGAGCAGAAACCAGTAAGTCTCTGACAGCTGCCAGGGTGGTTGTCTAACCATGATGCAAATTGGCATTGACGACTGCCTTCTGCTTCTAGGGAGCCTGATGTGGTTAACTATACAAGCCTCATTTGGTCTGAAAGTACTGGTACAAGGAAATATTGGATCTGCTGAAAACTGCCACCAGAAAGGATATTAAGATCTGGAGCATTAACTCTGTTGATTCCATAATTCTAGACTGCGACAAAACTGACGTTTTTTGACCATATGGTACATGAAAGTAGAGTTCTCTTTGAAGGAAAGCCATTTTATGAAGAGCATGAAGGCACTAAAACATATGGATCATTTATTTCCTAGAGGAAAGCATTTTTTTTCCAAATGTTAAGTGACATTTCCTTTCAAATTGTATCTTCCCATAATTTCATAATTGTTGAGGAGTAAATGGTCGCAGAAGCATTTCCGGTGGGACAGAATTGCTGTGGTTATCAGCAGGATAGCCAACAAAGGCCAAATTTATATACTTCTCCATGATCTACTCCTCTGCTCCAGAAGAGCATGTTCTAGATGCAACATACTCCTCTTCTGAGCTGAAAACACGTCTTTTGAATTTGAAAATAACTGTCTGGTAGAAGAGGTAGTTTTTGAAATCTAAAAATCAAGTTCTATCACCTACTTAACAAGTAGGTTAGACCCTGAGAGCCACAAAGGAAGCATCTCAAGAACATAAATGCAGTTCTCAAAATACTTTATTGTTTAACAACCTGCTGCCTGCCAGCTGCAGAAGAATGATGATTAATATTTACAATAATTAACAAGGGACAGCTGGACATTGTTGGGAGCACTGCCAGTGGATAAGAAAAGTTTTTCAGGTTGGGATAGATGTGGCATTTGTATCCTGGGCTGGATGGCTGAGGCCACAGAGCACTCCAACAGGAACTGCAAAACAATGACTTCCAGGTGGACTACAGGGAGTATGTACATGTACCAGAGTGGACGTGTATACCCCAACTCCCAAAGAGAACATTCAGTTCACATCAACTGAGAGATTAACCAATGGAAGGAGCTTCCTTAGTCTGTGAAATGCCTGAACAATAGGGGTGGTTGAGCTCACTTGGTCTGCTCAGCCTGGAGAAGGGACTGAGGGGAGACCTCACTGCAGCCTTCAACATCCTCACTAAGGGGCAGAGGAGGGGCAGACACTGATCTCTTCTCTGTGGCGACCAGGACCTGAGGGAATGGCCTGAAGCTGTATCAGAGAAGAGTTAGGTTGGATATTATGGCACAGGCTCCCCAGGGCAGTGGTCAGAGCACCAAGCCTGACAGAGTTCAGCAAGTGTTTTGACTACACTCACAGTCACATGGTGTGACTCTTGGGGTGTCCTGTGCAGGTCCAGGAGCTGGACTCAGTGATTCCTGAGGGTCCCTCAGTATTTAAGATATTCTGCAATTCTTTTCAAAACCTGAATGTTCTCTGAAGTTCATGTGTTTTTTATGACTACAAAAAATAGCATTTTCTGAGCTGTCTTGCAGTAGTACTTGCCATGTTGTGACAGTCAAGCACACTGCTGAATCCTTCTTTTAGCTGTCTAATGCTGTGCAGTAAGAAAGAGTGAAGATCAAATTTATGAGCCTAACAGATTAGACTACTCAAGGCAGCAGATCAAAAGGAAGCTTACCTATCCTCCAGCTGATGTGAGAAGGAAAAAAAGACACTTGAAACCAGACTAGCTGGAAGGCCCACATGGTGAGGTTGAAAACAAAGCTAAGAAGCCCATCCTCAATTTTTTTCACCACAAAAAATTCCCAACAGGCTTCACAATTCCAGCTTTTATCTTGTCTGTGAATTTCCATACTAGGACAGTATGGCAGTATGTCCTTTAGAGTGGAAGACTGCACCTGTGTTATCTTCAGAGGGGTTATGGATATACAACATGTTTGTATTCATGTTAGAACTATGTGGTGACCTGGATAAGACTTCATATGCCCTGGATGGGAAACCATGACATCTGAAGAACAGGTGCTGCATTTTTCTTCCCTGTGATAGCTCCAAGGAATGAGATATCACTGTCTTACTGCAAGACTTAGGAGTGAGGTTATGCTGTCCATCTGCCACTCACCCTGCTGTAATAAGATAAGGGAGTGAAGTGTGGCTGGACAGAGACATTCTTTTAGACTGGTGGGCGCTGAAACATTTCCAACTCTGTGCTGTGAGTGGGAGGAATGCATGCTACACCTTTCCCCTTCTGCTTGCACAAATGATGCAAAGAGCTTCTGCTCCACATTTTGAAAAGCAAAGAATAAGAAGTGTTAGCTATAGAGAAAGACCTATATTATAGGCAAGAACAAAAGAATGGTAAAGGAGTGGCGTCTTAAAAAAAAATTAAATAAAAATTTGAACTGCAGTTATGCAAAGCAAATCCCACTTAATGTGTCTTTGCCTATGTCTTTCAGTGTCAAGTAGGACCTGGGAGAGACACAAACCCTGAAAGAATATGTTCCACAGCACATAAATCAGTACAGCTCAAGCAGACTCACATGTATAGGGTGGGTTGAGCTGAGAAAAAGCAGAAGAAACCCTCTGATGCTTGGACTGCAGGTCATATCACACATGAATAAGGAGCAGCTCAGCTTTTCCTCCCTCCTGTACACAGAGTGTTTTCACCTGATCCCAAATTTGCCTGGCTCTGTCTCCACTCAGAGAAGTGCCCATACGAAATGCTTGTGAGATGGTTTACAGTGGAGAGGATGAATAGAACACTTAATTTCCTCTAATTCTGAAGTGTTCACAGTTTAAGAATCAGAGTAAAATATTTCAACAGTAAACACAATGGAAGCTAGGTATCAATTGCTAAACATCTTTAAACCCACAGGACCCCATAAACTGTATTTTAACCGATTAAAAAACACAACTAATGTTTTGAACTAGCAATGTAGAATTTAACAAACCCTGAAAAGCTAAGGAAGTTCAAAAGGACTGGGAAACAGCCAATGCTTTATCAGCAGTTTAAAAAGTTAATAAAACAATGATATAAAATGAATGATGTGGTTTCAAAAATAAATGTTGGGTTGATATGTGTATGCGGATACTAGGAATATTAGGGATTTCAAGAATTTCTTGGCATTTTATAAAATATTAGTCCTAAACAAATTCAGGGCAGCACATTTGAAGTGGATTAAAAGCTGGCTTGCTAGAACAATTAAAAGAAAAAAAATTGTGAAAAAATGAAAAAATCCTTATGAAGATTCTGCACAGATATTTTATTCAACACTGGGCAGTATTTCTAACAATGATATCCAAGAAAAATGCTGGAAAAGAATTGCAGATGACACAAAAATTGATGGAACTATAGATAATGATAAAGAAAAAGTCAGTTCTGTAAAATCACTGAGAGCAGGTGACAAAACGGATTTTGCCTGAACAATGTGTTGCAAGAGAGATAAGTGTAAGGTCAAACACTGAGGAATTGGGAATGTAAATCACAGTGGTAGAAAAGCAGTAAATCAAAAAGATTATAACCAGCTTCAGAATAAAGCAACTGGAAAGTGGATGATGGTTTGAGGCAAAGGTTAAGAGTATGAACAGAGCTCCTGGCTGGATGAAGAGGATAAAACCAAGGTGGAATCAGTTAGAAGAAGAATCACATTAGAAGACCCATTACATTGCTGTCTCCTGAAGACACTGGAAAATACATAAAAAAAAGCTTAAGAAATAATTCAAAATCTGTCTAATACTGTGAGATCAAAAAAAAAGCCGTTTTTCCTTCAGGAATGTCTATTGTACATTTGATAGTAACCAGCTATATGGTGCAGACAGCCTTTTAAAACAATGTAGAGAAGAACAAGTTAAAGCACCTGGAAGTTAAATGTAATCAAATTCAGGTCAGAAATAAGACATATTACTGCTTCAAAGTGATTTTGTACTAGACCTTTCACTGTATAGCTTTTAAAATGTGAATTTTGAGAACTCCAAGAACAGATGTTTCGCTTTAGAAGACCAACTGCACTAAAACAAAGCTATAAAAAGTTACATTGAAAGCAACAGGGTGTGCACAGAGCCTGGAACACATCAGGCACCAACCACACACCTGCACTGGGACAAGACTACACAGTCCCTGCTGCTGCTGGTATGACTCAAACCAGCTCAGGAACTCTCTAGGTGTCTCAGCTGTAGCAGAGGGATGGTGGCACAGTGGGCACCATTACGAGAGGCTGCTGAGAGAAGATGGGGAAACTGCGAAAGTAAGAGCTGGGCAGCAAAGTGCTCAGAGTTACCACAAAAAAGGCCCCTACCCCAAATCCCACTGAACCATCCTGTGGTACTGCCCTGCTTGGGCAAGCATTTCTTATTCTGTGACAGGGAGTAAGACCATAGCACAAAAGAATCACAGTAACAGGAATAGGTAAGAGCTAAATTTTACAAGGTAAATAGAGAATATAAAATATAAATGCCTTAGAAAATAATGCAAAGAATAAAGCAATTTGGGACTTCAGGTCCTAGAAAGATGAATTCTCAACACTGGAAAAAAGTGACTTGGTTGTTCTGTACACATCTCAAGGTTGTTAGATGTCCTTCTAATAAATTAGAGCTTGGGCATTTACATTGTACCATTTGGAACAAGCTGATTATTTTTAGCATAATAATCTGCATCACATGTATTCCACAATAATACTTTTTAAACTACTCTGAGTTAAAGCTAGTATTATTCATCACTTGATTTCTTAAAACTTACATAATCAAAACAAGTCCTGTGTTGGTGGTGGTTTTCCTGCCAAGGTCTGGTTTTTTTTTTTTAAATTTAATTTAATTTCCTTAAAATCATTAAAGATGGTTCCACTGTATTGGAAAACTCAATGAATCATAATCACCTCAATTGCATCGTCGTACATTTTCCTTGCCTCCGTGTCCATCTTGTCTGACATAAGCCAGGCTTTCAATAAATATTCATAAAAACTGTCTCCCAGCCCGCCCACGGATGTGTGATCTGTAGAAGGGAAAGAGGGAAGAAAACAAAACAAAAAAAAAAAAGGTTGAAGTTGTTATGCAATAGCACCTTAGATTTATTCAAAACATAAACTTATGTTTTTAAGGCCTACTGCTGTAGAATTATAAACATTTTTAGCCTGTTTAGCAGGACAAAGTTGCGCTGCACATTTTCCCCTCCAAACTTACATCACAGGCATAGAACCTTCTGCATGTGTTCCCTATTTGTCATTCTGTGCAGGCTACCCCTCATATCAAAAATGTACTTTAACCTCTGTTTTCACTTCATTCCAAAGAACCTAGCTGTTTTGCTGCTAGGGTTTGGGGGTTTTCATTTTTGGGTTTTTTTAAGGTATATGTGAAAAATGCATGTAGAAAACCTCCTAAGACCTCTGTATCCAGGATGTAACCAGATCATGTGGCTGGCTACAAACTGCCATCCATGAGCAACAGAGAACCAAATATTTCCAGCAGATTTTCATTTCTAACAGGGTAGTTACTCAACAGACTAATGAATTCATCAAACTAAATGTTTTTATTGAAATTATTTTAGTCAAAAGGGAAGCAGGCTGCTCTGTGCCACTGTGCCTGAGCTGCTCCATGTGCCACAGGGTAAGTCTGCTTCGCTATTATAATCCACCAGCACATAAACTGAACCTCCTAACACACAGATTTATTTTTTTGTGCCCACTCCCAACCTTTTTTTTTTCCTTTCCCCTTGCAGAAGTTGCCTTTCACAACTCATGTCACTGCTATTCTGTACTGACAGACCACTTGAGAACTGTGTTTCTCTTTGGCTGAACTAGCATACTTCTCCACAAAAAGCCTACTGATGGTCTGGCAGCCTGGGAGCTCCTATTCCAACCAGGGTAAGCACTCCCTCAGTATACCCTTCACTCAAAAAGCAGCACTCTGTGAGATTTAATAAATGACTCCAACTAGAATACACATAACCTTCTCTTTCCTAATGTTACAACCCCCAAAACAGTGGCACCAGAACAGTCTTAGACTCCTGAAACTAGGCGAGGGAAACATTTAACACCAACATTGTCACAATGCCAGAAATTCACTGCCCTAAGTATGGCTGGTTGAGTCATGCAAGTACCCTTTCAATGGGTGAAGAAAACATATGACACTTCCTGTTACAAAATACCTCAAAAAAGTGGTATTATTCACAGTTTTATCTGGGATAAAGGTGCAAAAGAGGGGTTGAACTCTCCTTCTGTTCTTTTTTCCTCCAAACACCACCCTACCACAGCATGTCTGCTTGTCTCTGAAGATGTGAGTAGGAGGTTAGAGCTGCTAGATGCTGCTATCCTAACTCCTCTAGCTGTCTCTTGGCTCCTCTGCCACTTAAAAATGGATTTTTAAACAAAGGAAGGAGCAAGTAGAGAGTCTGTAGCTTTCCCATTTAGTTTCAAGTTGTGAATTTGAAGCAAATTACTTCGTGCCCTTCTCTTATATCTCCAAATCTCCTCGACTGCCTTTTCACACCCAGTTACTCAGTGATCATGAGTTTTCAAAAGCTTTCTCACTCTGAGCTGTAAGAGGACATTCAGGTCATCATACCCTTTCTTACACAAATACAAGGGCCAGAAATCATTCCTTCATTTACAATTACATTCTTAAGTAGACACAAAAAACAAGAGTCTGTGGTTTTCAGGGAAAAAATAAAATAATCCACAAACTATCCCAAGACTTCAAAGCTACAACTCATGCCAGCAGTGCTTAGGGACTGACTTCACAAGAGACAGTTTAAAACTACTTCTGTTAAGCTGCTGCCTCGTCCCCAGCTGAGCTCTGTCACTTGAGTCAGAGATGATCCTCAGCCAGATTTCCTTGACAGATGTACTCAGGTCCCAACAAGGACAGGCTGTTGAAGCCTCAGCAGTGTTCTTGTAGTGGCTCCAGCTGGGTTTGGGACAGGAAGGAGCAGGAAGATGAGTTCAAAAGGTTTATTTCCTAAATCCACATTCCAAAAGTCAATAACTAGCAACATGTCTCATTTCATGTCTACTTCTCCAGGCAGTCATTTGAGAACTGTCCTTCTCTTCAGTCAGCAGCTCTCCTTCACATTGCTTCTCATCTCAGACAAGAGTACAGGGAACACAGGCACCAGAAGCATTGGGGACACAGGACTCAGAGCCATCCACTAGACAGTCATTTTTGCACCTTCCTCATGCAGAGAACAGGGCTGCTCAAGCCTCTCAGACTCAGATGCTCCTCCCATTCAGCAAGTAGAGAAGCACATGGTAAGAAACGGAGGCCTTTCCAGGGCCTTGCAATTCCCAGCTGCAGAATTTTCCTTGCTCCTTTTATGCATACCTCACTCCAGCTCTGACCAGCCCAGAGTTTTCAAGGCTCCTCTCTCACTCAGCAGTGGGCTACTCCACTCCCCAGCTGATGCCTTTCACAGCTGGACCAGAGGGAAGACCTGTCAAAAAAGGCAAACGGATCCTGTTCCTTCTCTTCAGCAGCAGGAGAGGGACATAAGAAATATTTCTGGTGGGAACATATGATGGTATTTCAGGGGAGCTGGCTGCATCAAGATGCAGCTGTCTTTATGTCCCTGTCCCCTCCCTATCCACAAAAATAGCCAAAAGAGGATGGAAGAGAAAAGGAGGTCAACACAGCAGCTGAACTGAGGTTTAAATGTAGAGAGTTTTCCAACTTCTGCAGCTGCATTAACTGCACCTTGGCAAGGTCTTCTTCAGGTTTTCTGCTAGTATCTGAAGGTGTAGCTAAAGCAGAATTTGCTGCATTTCATAAGAACTGTAAGTAGAAATGGCTTAAAACACAGTGACAGATCATGGGATCTTTGAAAATTTGCTCTCACCTAGAGTGGAAATGCTAAAGAAATATTTTTCAAGATTCCTTCACAAATATACAACTGGTGAAAACTGCAGATTTGGGTCATCATGTATCATTTTCTCCTAAAAACAAAGCTCCTTATCCAAACTTATCAGAAGGTCCACAGTACTTATCACTTCCTCTTGCTATTTGAGCTATAACTCAGATGGATTCAAATATTTAAGTCAGCTCAACTCAGAATGTTTTGCTCATACAATAATGCTCATACAATTTTGCTCGTACAATTTTGCTCATAGAAAAATGTTTTTTGCATACAATTTACTGACATTTTCACACTGGCCCTAACCTTTCATATCAATCCAGAGGACTAAAAAGGAGTAACGTGTGATTTGAATAACTGAGTTTACAGTATCATCTTGGGCATTCCTCAGTAAACAACTGAGAAGGTAAGCATTAAGCACAAACATTTTGAAAATTTAAAATGGATCTGTTCTTTCACATATTTGATCGATAAGAATGATTTAATTAGCTCTTTGTCACATAAACGTTTATATTTTGAAGAGCTGTTTCACAGTGAAATCCTGAAGTAGAATTTATTCCAGATTAAAACAAATATAGCAAAAAGAACAGAAGTATGATAGCACAACAAATGTGGCTGAAGCCACATGTTCTGTTCAATGTATACATTTTTTGAACATGCATTCCTTCAAATAAAGACAAATTTGGGTAACTTCTTCATTCTGCATTTTTTCAAATGTAGGCCCAGATGACTGGGTAAACATAAAAGGATTCCAGTCAAGGATTGCTTTGGAATTCTTTTCAAACTGAAAGACACAGTAGCTTCAATTGGAATGAATACCTTCAACTTTTGCTACCAAAAGCAATTACAAGAAACCCTGTATTTATGCTGGTTTGTCACACTTGAAAGCATATTGTGTGCAAACCTGTGCTGTTAGTCTGTTTGTAAGGGTTCTGCCTGCCAAAAAGGGACAAATAAAACCTTAATAGAAAGACAATGATATTTCAAGTTCATAGCAATATTTTTCCTCAGCTACTACAAAGGATTTAAATCCTGTTAAATATTGGCATTTTTCTTCTTAATGAAAAGCACTCAACTGTAAACAAAAAACCCTCAATGAACAACAGACCAATCAATCTCAGAGCAATACTTTAATGAGTTTTTAAGGTATTGATAAAAGATCTATACTTAATAACACTGCATCTCAGCTAATATGCCAAAACCCAGATCTCCCTCTTTCCCACAGATGGAGAGGGGGCCGTTCTTTTAAAACCTCACACCCTCATTATCTAATATTCCTAAAGATAGTTCCACTTCGAATGATCTTATTGGTATCAGCAATCCATGAGCTCACTGCTGACACTGTGTCCCCAGACAAGGAGCAGGACAGCACTAAACCACAGCACGAGGCAGGAGGTCAGACAGGGTGCACACAGTCTTGCTGAAATGCCACTGGATCTCAGCCCCAGAGAGGAGGGAGGGACTGCAGAGCTCCGGTGATGAGTTCTCTGTAAGTGAAATTGTTTCTTTACAAATCTGAGACAAATAAACTTCTTTTTCTGCAAACAGCTCTTCAAGGCATAGGCAACAAGGCTCTCCATCCTTAATGACAGGTGAGGCATGGAGATGGATCTGGCTGCTCTTTCTCGTCAGGACTAATTTTTGGGGATGGTTGTGGATAACAGGGATACTGTACATTCACACAGCTCATTCTCATTTGTCATACCCAGACCTACCTAATATCTGTAAATAACTTCCTTCATAGCAAGCCAATTTCCACATGAACAGCAGTGGTTCCCAAGAATATGGTTATGGACACAGACTGGAAGTTACCAACATGAGCCACTTCCTTTTGTTTACAGGGAAAGTTTGGTTCAGTGAGCAATAGCATGTTTCCCACAACAACTGACAGCTCCCTAAAGATAACATTAATAATGAAGCCTGTTCTAATGAACGTCTACCTGCTCTCTGGAGCAAACTTAAGATGTGCAAATTATTTTTAAGCAGATGGCTTTAAGTAGTTAACAGCAGCTTAATGAGGCAAATTAAAAACAATTCATGATTTGCTAAACCCTCTCTGCTTTGTGCCTTAATTGTTCAATTGTCATTTCTTGGCAAGGAGCACGAATAAAGAAAGAAGCCAGGCACTGTATTAAAGGCAGCACGTCATGCCAGAACTGATGCTGTAGTCCCAGCAGCTGAGGGTGAGGCTTCCTGCTAGCCAGGAGCAGACGGGGAGGGAGCCGCTGCCCCTCCCTGACCTCAGGGCACATCTGCCCTCGGCAGAAAGCTTCTGCATCGCTTACTGCACACGGAATAAAAAAGATGAAATACAATACTGAGCAGAGGTATGTTCAGCATGCACAGGCTGCCCTGCTGGAAAGAGATAATACTGGAGAAGTGCAGAAGCACAAGCAGGTGGAGATGAAGATCGACTTTGCCCACAGTATTTTTAATTCACAAATTGTAACTACAACACTAATAAAATATTTTAATCTAGAGACAGAGAGAGAACCAAGCTAAAAAAAAATTTACTAATTTGGCTATTTGTAAACTCAAATCTCAGAACTGAAATTGTTACTTTTGACTTTAAATTATAGCAAAACTCACTAAAATCCGTGCTATACTCAGTAGACTGAAAATGCCAAGATAAACCACTGATTCTTTTCAACCAAGAGTAGTGGTACAGAACTACTTTGCAACAAAAGAAGGAAGCAATAAAAAGGGAGGTTCATCTTCCTCAAGGATCACAAACTGACAAAGTGCTATTGTAGTATGTCAGAGAAGGAGTTCAAGAGTGGAGAAGTTAAGCGACCAGAAGGGGGTAGCAAAGTGATTAAGCTAATACGGACTTTCATTAAGAAACCCACATACCCCATCACCATCAGTTGTTCTGACCCCCCACCAACTGGCCTCACGCTGCAAGAGCCCTCTTTCTCTGTGCAGGAAACTTTCAAAGAATTGTTCTTCTGTTTGCCTTCAGGCTGGCTCTGATTAAATTTCAGCTCAATCTTTACTTCATGTAGTTGGACTTACTGCTCCTCAGCTGCTCTAAATAGGTGCAAGCTCCCCTTCTAATCCTTTAATCCAGAAAGCTGAGGCCCTGGAAATTGCAGCTGCTGCAATTCACAGCAGAAATTCAACCTAAGGATGTCATAAGCCATAGTGGTAGGCTTAAAAGTGCAAACACTTGTAAATTAACTGCAGCAGAGGTAGCCCTGATAAAAGGAAGTGGAGGTGCAATTTTTAGTCAAATATGAACTATGTATCACTAAGGAACACATTACCAGCATGAGAATTTTTCTGAAAACATGCAGGGCCTCATATAACAGAAGCACATTTGAAGAATATAAGTTAAGCATTTATTAGCTGGGAGATAGCTGAACAGACACTGTCTCCCATTCTACTGTCTGGGGCCACAACAGAATCCAACAACACAAAACACCTCGCTCAGCTCCTCCCAACCTGGGGGTGCCTGCTCAGCGCACACAGCTCTGGAGAATGGAGCAGCTGAACTCTAAATACTCCAGATGGAGAAACTAGATGTGACTATTTTAACAAGGCTTGGAAAAATATGGATGGTTCTCGAGTTCCTAACCTGTACTTTTTGAAAAAACGAACTGTAATCTGAGTAGAATCACGTTCCATTTCTAGTTTCATTTAGAGATGGCTGAAGCATTTTTGTCAAAGTTGTTTAAAGAAACTCCAACAGAACAGCTTGAGGCAGACAGAATATTCCAGCTGGAAGAACTAAAGTCTGGCAGCTACAAGAAACCGAAAGCACAATCACTTAATGAAAACTATTAAGCAATCTTAATTATAAGTGCTACCAGTTTCTCATATAATAAAATTAAGCAAAATTACGTCCTAGAACTGTAGGGACTATCAAACTAAAGATTAAAAATGGTTAAACTTGCACAATTCATGTGTGTCCAAAGACAATAGAAATACTTTGAAACAGACCAGCAAGTATAACTAGCCAACTAATACACATTTTTAGGTAACTAATGTTCTTAGAATCAAAACACTTCTTCAGACTGAATGTAATTTATGATTCTGTAATGTCAAAGGAATATCCTAATTTGGTATCTTACAACAGACTGTACTTTCACTCTCAGGAATTCACAGCTGGGAACAAATGTTTTCTTTTTTTTTTTTCTCCTTGCATTCAAACTTTCCTGAAACATCAAAACATTCCAACCATTATTTATAATTCCAGAAAGATTTAGGTCATCTCTCAGAAGACATGTTCAGGAATTAAACACCAATCAACTAAATACATCAAGTCCACACGCTAAAATTAGAAACACATTAAATCCTTATGTCAGTGTGTTTACTGAGAAGTGGCCATTTATCACCAGAAGTTGTCTTTTCAAGGTTATTACACTCACCCCTAGAACCACCCAAACGAAGCACACCTGCCTCTCAGCCAAGTCTGGAGCCACTGCAAACCCCAACTCTGTGAGCAGCTTTAACGAAGCTGCTGGGATTTGCAGTGGATTGATGGGAAGTCACGTGCACGTTTGTCCCTGATGACTTTTTTTTACTTGACAAGGTGGCTGTGAAAAGCAACTGAAAGGGGTAATATCACCTGCTGCAAACACTACTGCCCAAAACCCAGAGTCCCTTTTGAGTAAGAGTTCATATACAGGGGGATTGACAGGCTCTTAAGGTTGTTCCACTCTTTAGTTTATTCACCTTAATCTTCCTTGAATACCTCAATTCTCCTCTTGAAGATTACAAACAAGAACATGGGAAAGGGAAACCTTTATTAGATTAAATCTAGTCCAACACTCATCTGTACCAAATCAGCTGGCAAAACCGCCATAAAAAACTTCACCCTTCAAGTTGTGTCATTATACAGCAGTTTATAAATATAATATATATATATTTATCCCACATGGAAGCTGACAGTCAAAAGCGATTCTGAAAAGCAAGGAAAGACACTTCCTCTTTTTGATGTACCTTTGGATTACACCATATGCAACATAAAACCAGGCTACTCTGACTGTTTCTTTCTCCTAAACTTCAGTCTGTGTAGCTCTTATTTTTCTTCTCATTACAGATGCCTGAAATGGCACACCCAGCCACATGTAGTTTTGATCACTCTGGAAGTGCTGGGAAATTGTGTGATTGTAAGACTTGGTCAGTCCATGCTCTGTGACTGAGACTGAGCTACTACACCATATGTGGACTGCACTCATCACCACCCCTCTCTTACTTGACTCTATATGTCATATGGGACCATATCTGCAAGATCCTCAAGTCAAGACAGTATTTTAGCTTGCTGCTGCAAGGACATTCCAACTCCCAGTAGAACTTCAGGGTTAAAAGAAGGCATTGGTAAGATACATTCAGTGGTCACTGAAGAGAACTCTAGACCCTCTCTTTTCAATGTCACCAAACTGGAAATGTTTCTCACATGACCACCAGCAGGCACATCTCCACACAGAGCTCAGAATATGAGATCTCACATACTGAAGACAGAAAAAAAAGAAACAGATGTCAGATGTGACAACAGGTGTGCCACTCAAATTTACCAATCTTCTAGAGAGCATTGACAGAAACACTTAAAGCCTCCAACACATTACAGAGAAGGAATAAAATAAAACCAAGGAAGTTTAATAAGGCTGTAACAAGTTTTTAACTGGACTTTGATAGGCTTTCCTTTTGTAAGAAATGAGTAGTCAAGAATGGTTCAAAAATGCAGCTTTAGGCATAAAATTATCAAAGAAATAATGAGATTCCACAGGAAATCAAACTCTAAAAACTCACAGAGCATGTGTCAAAGGGTAACTTTTTAGTCATCAATAATTTTAAGTTAATGTCTTAAAAGGCATCAGTGTAAACTTTCAAAAATATCAGTTGATACCATAAACATGTCAAACTTCATTAATACAGACGATTTACTGAATTCACAGTGAGAAAGATAAATGGAAAAGCTGCTGTGGGACAAATCACAAATTCTAGATATTGATGCACTCCCCACCGAGATCATGGTCTAAAAGTATAGCTTGGTGGTACAGCAAAATGGAATATTCATCTCTTTGCGTAGCAATGTATGCAAGCATTCTCAAAACCCAAAGTTATATCATATCCAAATCCTTTCTTTAGGAATTATTTATAGACACTCCTTTTCAAATGCATAATTCATATAGATGTTTAACCTTCCAATAACACTAGAATCTTTAACATACTAAACAAAGCTTTTAGTCATTCACCTTTTTCAGCATCTTGCTTGGCAGACCAGCAAAATGCCTTAACCTTGTCGTCTTATAAAAGCATATTCCCTGTAATGCACAGTTCTGATGTTTTTCATTAAAATAAAGTTTTAACAGATTATCTTGCTCTTGGCTTCTAATGAATAAACAAATTTGAATGCAGCCTTTTCTTGGAATACAGCTAATTACATTTGTACAAGGTTGTAAAGGAAATGGGCAAGGGGAATTCCCCAGCAGAGATTATACAGATTATTTTCTATTCAAAACACATGCATGCTCCTAAGGACAGAACAACACAAAATAAATTGGAGAGTAAAATTAAGGACACCCGCCAAGATAGCAAAAAAAATTAAACTGCAAAGAACCACCCCCACCTCCTCATATGCAACAGCATGCCTACTGCTGGAAGTCTAGAAATAATGCTGTAATTTTAATTATTCACAATATAATAAACTGAAATCAGATTTAAAATAGAAAAAACTACATAAATAAATGCTTACACCAATGTCCAAACTATCACATAGATCATATACCTCCAGTTCTATAAATGATGTTCCAAACACAAATTTAAAAAAGAAATTTACTTGCGAAATCAAACAAATGTGCAAAAATGCAGTCAGGTTGGGAACTACTCTACAAATACTTTTACAATATGCAATTATTTTAATTCTGTATAATTTCTATTTAAGAGAGAGAAAATCTTTTCCTTATGCTGAAGAGGAAAAATAATCATCTGCAAGTTAAACTATTAGAAATTATTATTCTCAAGTCCAAATAGAAAGTAGTTATCTGATGGAAAGTACTTTGTAATATATAGGCTTACTTGACCCAATTCTCTTTGCTTCCTTTTGGGTTATGGATGTTTTGCCAGAACTTGACAATACATTTCACAGTTTTATTTTTCCTGACTCATGGCATTGCTAGTTTCTTTAAAGAAGGTACAGGTATAGACATAATTTAGGATACTCCTTGTACTAAGCAAGGCACGCAGTAAATAAATAAGGGTAGGAGAGAGAATGTATAATATTTTCCCAGTTAAAGGAGATTATGAGCAGCTTCAGCTGGCAAAGACAGGTTTCCAATACTAGCATCTTTTCACTATCTCTAACTACACTACCAACCTGTTAATTTATGCTACAATTGTATTTTTATCTGAAATACGTATCTGCAGTATTTCTTTAATCTTTTGAAAGACTACTTCATTCTTCAGGATTATTCACTTCACCTTGCCATCTGCAAGGGCTTTCATCTCCCAGAGGCAGGTGTAAAGACTGAAAGGGTTTCTTGCTTAATTTAAATACGGAAAGGCCCAATAACAGATAAACAAATCATCTGGATTTCTATCTCTGCAGCACTCTTGAAAGTTTGCATTCAAGAGAGCCACTCTCCCTTTGGATCAGAGAGAGCTCACACTGTCAGGGCAATACCCTTCAGGTGACTTGCTGATTTTTCTCAGTGTTCGCATTCTCACAAAGGGATACCTGAGTGCCACGGCACCTTCTTCATCACAAAGGGTCTGCAGATCATAGGGGCTGGGAGAGCTGGGTGGCAGAGCTCAGAGGCTGATGGTGGGTCACAGGGCCCTAGGTTTATGTGCCAGCAACTGAAAACACCTGTGTGTGTTTGTGTCTCCCAGTGCCTAAGTGCTTTATTAGCAAACTCCCAGCTAGACACTGGAGACCTGCATCTGAAAAGACCCAAGCTCTGTGCTGATGGCTGCACAGGTCCAGGGTGCAAGCACAGGTACTGGACAGAGAGCCTCTGCTAATATCTGAAGGGTCCATGAGCACAAGGATGCTTGTGAAAGGTGCAAGCCCAATTTGACAGGGAACACAAGGAGAAGGATCAAAACCTGGCTACCTGAGGGTACTTTGCAGGTGAGTTGTGGCAGGACTACAGGGGGTGCTGCAAAGGCAGGGCTGTTGGTGGCTCTCTGTGGGCAGCTGCATCAGTGTCCTCTTCATGCATATCTGGAATATGTCCTGACTGCAAATGGTTTCTTCAGCAGTCACATCCATCAGACAGGGATGGAGACACCTGGACCTGGCTGTGCTTCAAGAGCAGGGAAGGAGGAATGCCCAGGTCTTGGAGTGTACTGAAAGCAGTGGTTTTCTTACAATCTTTAACCATGGTCTATACATTTACATCAAATTTATTTTCACTGTTCCTTTAAATTCTGAAAAATAAATAGAGACAGATGGTGCCAAGTATTTGATAGAGTATCATATCACAAATGAAAATAGGATACATTGCTCATGGTTTGTCTATTACCTGCGAGAGTTTAAATGAAGCAGTTTGGTTAATTACCTGCCTCAGCCCAAGGGCATTAGCCTCAAACCAGCTGTACAGGCAGGCATAAAAAACCTGGAATATTCACCCAATATTTCCACTGACTTAATGACAGTAATTGAATTTTTTTTTCCAATGTTTGAAAACTGCACCATTTTAAAAGAAGCGTAAATCTAACACAAGTAAAATCCACAGATGCCTTCTCCAAGCAGCATTTCAAAATTAAAAGTGCTTGATTTAATTTCAGCAGTTATTGTTGAAAATTAAAGACCACTGGAAGAAAATGCAATATACACATCCATAAGGATATTTGCTTAAGTTTATTTAAAGGCCAGTCTACAGCACAACCAACTGGGAAATAGAGGATGTAACCTTCTCCCATTTAGGTTGCAGGAAGCTGCAAGAAAGTGAGAACATCACCAGAAGAGGCTAAGGTAGTGTAACAGGCTAAATACCTGTGTGAATCTTCCTACTGTCTTTAAAGGATAGCTATCACTTTGACAGGGAAAACACCATTTAAATTCAGTACATTTCATACTCTTATCACATGTGATCAATATCACACTGTGCGTCCGTACAAAGATGGTGTCAGAGTGTCCCTCACTGGGCTTTGAACTTGGACTCCTTGCAAGTCTGAATAAGAGGCTTGTTTTCTGTAAGGAGCCATGAATAAAGCAGCAGAGCCTGCAGCCTGAATGTTCATCACACCAGCGTTCAGTGCTGACAAATTCCGTGTCTGCTGCTACATTCCTAATAGCAATGCTCAGCTCATGCACTGTAAATTCACACACTAGCTCACTTCACAGCAACTTGTTAATGTGCCCACATATCACTAAGGTGTAATAAACATATGAGATTAACACAGAATGACATTTCTGCTTATTTTCTTGCATAGGGAAGCCATATTTGGCTTAAATCTCAACTTTAGTTAAACTGACAATTCTCTTACTAACCAATCCAGGTAACTCTAAAGGTAGCCCATATGCAGGAAATGAGATTTGAAGTTAAGAATAATTAGAATTTCCCTTCAATAACATTATTACTTGCAAGAGATGTCGGAATCAGAAGAAATTAAGTAAGTTTATTTTCAGTGTTGGAAAGAAAAAAGGAAGAATGCCCAATTTACAGAAATGTGCAAGCCTGATGTGTGTGCCCTGACTTTGCAATAACATGCAGATTTAGCACATTTTTTGTTATTGCTTTTCTAGTTGGTGTTCTCATCTAACATGTTTGCAAATGCAAATTAATTTTTTTTCAGCATATTTTAATTTTTAAAGAAATCACTTTTCTTCAGCAGCAATCAATTTTCATAATTTTGAAATCCCTGCTTTTTAATCAACTTTCTGTTATATCTGCTTAGGAGGCTTCTCTAGAAAGCACTGTTACTGCTCTTGAAAATAATCTAAATTCAAAGTTCTGATGCTTACACCAATCCAACTACTCACCATGTGTGAACGAAAAGCTGACAAAGTCAACTGAAGGTTGATGTGAGAGGTTAGAAAATCCTTCCTGCCAGCTATTTTCTTTTTAGTCTTACAGAAACTGAAACCTCAAAGCAGAACTACTGTAAATAACTTGTTCCTACTGGACCATCACCTTAGCCCATAAGTAAAAATGGAATCTGTCAACATTACTGTGGGCATTATAGTTCTACCATCCAGCAAATGTCCCAGTGAGCTGAACTCATTCAAAAGCTCTCTGTCATGACCCCCATGCTGCAATAACACCTGCACATTATAAGCTTAAACCCAAATATTTAGCCATCATTTCCCTCCTCCTGGGTATAATGAACCCAGCATTAAATGTCCAGTTGCATTACAAAGCATTTGCATGGAAAAGGATGGGGATTTAACAATGACCAGGAAGCCATTCACCCAGCAGCTTTTAGGATTGGGGTTTACAGCATTCAAGTGGAAAGAAATGATGGGATGAAGAAGTAGTCCTGGCTCAGTCCTGCCTGCTGTGGCTTCAGATCCTGGCTGCTGCTGCTTCATTGAAGCAGCAAGAAAAAGAAAGAAGTAATCTGTCGCCAGAACCCTTCTTCAAGGGCTATGTCAAGTGCATTAAATGCAAATGAAAATTTATATTAATTAAATTGCAATCACTTCAAAAACACAGCTATAGATTAATGCTACACTGACATAATGATTTGACTCATCTCTACCACTTGTTAAGAACCTGGAAGCAATGGTCACATCCTTCTTGATGAAATCATTATTACTAATTGACTGGTAAGTTACTTCACTGATTATAACTTTTCAGGCATTTGTCACAGAAACATTGACTGGTTTGAATGAAAGTGCATGTCTTTGTAAACCCCAGCACAGGAACAAGTGAAAGAGATGGTCTGCACACCTCAGGGCAGTGTCCCCAGAACACTATCCCCAGCAGTGAAACTGCAGAACATTCTATTTATTTATACTGAGATCAAAAGGCCTGCACGCTGATAAATCAAACCCCAGCAGAAATGACTCACTGGACCCTGTACCCTCACATCAGAAGGATGTGCTTGCAGCATATCACATACACCACTCCCCTCCTCCTAACCCAAGAAGAGCACAGACCACATTTAAATGAGGCAAACCAGACAAGACAGCAACATGGCCCAAGATCTATGGAGGCTAAAACAGAAATACTGTGAGGCACAGAAAAACCCCATAACAACTCCTGATCCCATAAGGCCTGAGAGACCTGTACAAAAGCTACCTCATCATCATTCAAGAACCCTGGATACGCAAAGGGGACTGGGGCATCAATGTACCTTTGGTAAAACCCACAAAATTAGGGTGTGCTTAGGTGAGGCTCCTAGTGCAAACAGCTCTGAGAAGGTACCAAAATACTCTGTCAAGTACCAAGAATTTTCCACAAGGTTCTTTTTGCAAGCTGAGATGGATCCAGTTTACAGCCCTACAGGGCCACACCAAAGCCACAGAAAATGATGCTTCCCTTTTCTTTCACAATCTCGCTACAGGAATTTCCTTTAAATATTCAAATTTACCTATCAGCTTGTTAGAATAAAATTAAACAAAACAGCAATACTTCTAGAAGGGTATATTTTTTCTTCTATTCAAATTGTGTAATTTTTTTCTTTTAAAAAATACATTAAAAGGCAAAGACAAAATATAACTGCTGAGAAAACTTGACCTAAATTAATTCTCCACTATATATTTTGTCTAATACGGAGAATCAACTGGTAGTAGTAGCATTAATTAGTCTGACTGCTAAGTTCACATCACCACTGATATTTTTATTACTTCGAATAAAGGTACTCACCACTAGAATGAAGGGTACAGAAATAGAAAATAAATCACTATATTGCAGCAGTATCCCACAGTTCTGCAAGAGTGAATTTAGGTATGTATTTATGCCAATTTATTTTATCTGTTTCACAACCCTTGTGACTTAGTTGGAATACTTGCAAAAAAACTAACTAGAATTGAAACAAAAAAGTCTGAGCAGAGAAAAAAATGTTGGAAGAAAGGAAAGCGACACTAGAAAGGTCAGAGTGAAGAGTTACTTGTATCTAGGCAAATAAAGTGTTCTGAAATAATTCTCAGAAACTATCTGCAGAAAGTACTTTGTACAAGATAAGATGCATCAAACTAAAGGTCATAGCAGAGATGAAAAGGGCAGCTTTCCCAGAAGCTGGAAAAAGAAAAGTTATGCTTTGATGCTCTATCCATTGTCTCAGTCTTTCCAGTACAAAGGTATATAAGAAGCCAAGCACAACACTCTTTGAAATTACCTTCTGAGGGGAATAAAAGCCTTGCCTGCCCCTAATACCAACCATGAGTCTCAAGCCAGTAACAGTATAGGGGACACGAGTCCTCTAGAGAATTGGGATGTTGTGTGTGAAGGCATCATCCTTATTCAACTCACTTATGGTAGCAGGACACAACCTCTGCAAGGGACAAAGAAATTCCTGCCTAAGCCTCAGCCACACCATCTCAGCTGTCCAGTGTTTCAGACCATGTGCTCCTTTACCTTAGCTTCTTACATTTTTGCAAGTAGATGCACTGAAGAGTGATCCACCAGGGATACAACAGACATTTTCTCAATGTTCCATCCAGGTTTGTGAAAGGAAATACAGAATTATGGATTCTTGCTATCTAGTCCCCACAAAATCAGTATTAGGTTTACAAATGCTGTTTGTCCTAGTTTCAGCCAGGACAGCATTAATTTTTTACAGTAGCTGGGAGGGGGCATGGCCAGACCCTAATGTTATTCAATACCATCTCAGGTCATTGCCAGAGGCAAGGAAAATGAATCCTCCCAGGAAAAGGGCATCCATTCTGGTCAGGGAGAAGAAAGTGGTTGGAAAGAACAGGTCTTCTATGTAAATCCATTTTTTGTCCTATACCTTTTGTTATTAATATTGTCGAAGTTACTGTTTGTTTTCTTATCTCATCTCACTGTTGTTTCCAGCAAATCGTTCTTATCTCAACCAGCGATCTTTGCCTTTTGTGCTTCCAACAGGAGGCAGACAGAGGGCGAGTGAGCTGCAGATGTGGTTTTAGGGGACTACTAAACTGGAGACTACCATCCTAAGCCATGACATTGTTGCACCTGGAAAATCCTAGAAATATTACCAGAACATCTGAATATGCATTTGGAACCTTATTTGCTAAAAAAACAACAAACCCCAAACACCAACCACCAAATTATAGGACATAAATGTATGACTCATGAACAGCATAGAAAAATTAAAGGCTCTTTAATAATAAATTTGTATTTCTTTTTATCCTCAGAACTTAAGTCTCAGTTTGTAATCCTAAACTTGAGTCCCAAATGTATTATCTTGCAAAATCCATTTAATAGTCTCTTTGAGCTCCACCAGATTGCTGCGAAGTTAAACTTTTCACTGTACATTTTTAGTGATGAGGAGCATTTTATTCCCAAGAGATACTAATTCTGCGCATTGTTATTACAAGAAAGCTGGAGAGGGACGTTTTACAAGGGCATGTAGAGACAGGACAAGGAGAGATGGATTCCAACTGAAAAAGAGTAGGTTTAAATCAGATATTATAAAGAATATTCCTTACTGTGGGGGGAAGTGAGGCACTGGAACAGGTTGCCCAGAGAAGTTGAGTATGCCCAATCCCTGGAAGACTTCAAGGCCAGGTTAGAGCTTTTGAGCAACCTGATCCAGTGGAATGTGTCCCTGCCCACAGCAGGGGGGCTGGAACTAGGTGATCTTTACTGCCCCTTCCAACTCAAGCCATGATTCTATGAAACAGCCTCTAAAGAATCCTGGTGATTCACATTAGATGGTTTTTGATAAAACCAGCACAAGCAGATAGCTAGGAATAAAAAAAATCAATACAAAAGTTGTTTCAAACAACAATATAAAATTGTCTTCGGAATAAATAATGCCTGAATATTTGTATTTGCATATTTTCTTATTTCAGCATGTGTTGTTAAACTTAAATTTATCAGAAGAATTTGTCCCATCAATCCATTTGCCCATCTCAGATGGTGTCATGATTCACTCAAAGATATAAGATGCTTTGGAGAGAATTTTGGCCTTAAAGATGGGATTAGACAAGTATTTAATAATGACAGCAATGACAGCTGTATTCATCGCCTCATATACCAGATTCAAAGTCAGAAGCAGATTCTCACTTTGCAAGCCAGAACATGTTCTGTTGTATATTTACTGCCAACCACTGAAATCCCCAAAACCTATTAATGATGTCAAACAGGACAGAAATAGATCACCTTGCTTGTTTTTCCTAAATAGACCTACATTTATAAAAGAAATAGAAATAGAAACCTTGAAGAAAAAAATTCCCTTTTATCTCCGCCACTATCAAAGCACAAAACCACTCAACTGTTTTTGAAAGAACTACTTCAAGAAAGGAATCATGTTTGTGTCTCTCTCTTGATGTTTTATCTCTCCTCTTACATTGTCAGCAACAATATCTGATTTTTCTTTTCATTCCAAAGCTCTTTTTTTTAACATCTACAAGGAGGTTCATCATGCCATTTCACATGCTGCTAAGCAGATGAATTATGTTTGTAGATGTCAGTGCCTAACACAATTTAACCACCACAAACATGCATTAATGCACGTCACCTTATAATAATCCACTTACCAGATGGTTTGCAGAACAAAACCAGGAACAGAATCAAAATGAGGAAATACTTTCAGCCTTATTCTTTATTACTGAAGATTTTATTGACTGATAAACATAAGGATAGGCATCAGATTAAGCAGGAAGCTTTTTTCAGAAAGTACCCTAAAAACTGAGCTCTGTGACTTCAGACAGCGACAGGCAAAGATTCATTCCAGGAGATCTCAAGTTCAAGCAATCCTTCTGTGTTTTACATTTTAAAGCAATGTTGTTTGTGCCCTGCAGAATAAACTTTCTGATCTCCAACTCAGCAACAAAGCAAGAAGTAGACTTCTAATTAGGAATTAATAAAATAAGAATACTTACGCTGACCCCACCGGCCTGTTCTTGGATTCAAATAATTTGGATAAAGTCCATTAGGACGATCCATTTTTTGAAGTAACTTCCGAATGTGCATGACCTAAATTAAATCAAGAATCAGGTTCACCGCTAACAACGTTCGTCTGCCCTCTGCACATAGTTAAATCTAATCTTTTTTATTTTTCTTTCATTTTTAGTAGCAAATTTTATTAATCTGAACCACAAGCTTTCTTGAGGGCTTTCTTCAGATTTGTACGTTTTCAGTTTTAAAGGACTGCTCACATAAACATGCTTCAAAATCATGATTTTTAAATTTATTCTGAAACAAATAAGAAAACCTGTGTTGTTATTTATTTCTACTTGAAAAGGATATCTATCTGGTAACAGAAAGACAAGCATGAAAATATTTACCTACTACCAAGAGTGGAAGTAGAATTCTACATAGAAAGTACTTCCCTTTAATGCAATTTATGATAAGAAGTATGATAAAAATATTGATTTTTGAGACTCACCTTGTTGTAATATACAGGGTCTCCTGTCAAATAGCTGAGGTGGACAAATTCCATGTGCAGAGTACCAAACTCAGCAAGGATGCTGCTTCCAGCAGAAGCCCAGCCCCAGTTTCGACCAACACCACTGAATTCCAACAAATATGCATAAAGATAGGGAGAAAACAACAGAAAATTCAGAATTACTAGGCACAGCTGATTAAACAAGTAACAACATTCTAACCTACACCTAAGATTATGGGAGTTGTGATTTGATTGATCAGTTGGTTCACTGATTGGGTGTTTTTGGAATAAAGATACCATAACCTCATCAACAAAAAGTCCTATGCTGAAACAATCTAATATGATGTCACACAAATATGATGACAACACTGGGCTCAGCTGCAGTTGTTCTCTATTCACTGCATGTTCCCAAGAACAAGAATCAAGATAAGACAAGTTCTGGAGGTGGAAGCGTTTACTGCCCTGTCCTACTCATCTGCTGTGTTCCCTTTACTTGTGTGGAATGTGCTTCCCTGTCTTGTGTCTGCATAGGAATACAGGATGTTTGCTGTTGGCACAACACGAGTTCCTCAGTCTCACCTAAAGAATCAGCACAAAGTGCCACTACCTCCTATCTTTTGCACTCTAAATGATATCATCTTGTCAAATCCTAACTCCTAAATTACCTCTGGTTTAATCTAATCTGGGAGTTTACACCACCTTTCAGGATTGGGTCTTTTAATTTCTGTAGTTAAGTACGTATTTCTGAAGATTACTTCCTCTCATAAAAGATTTCAGTTGTAAGTGCACATGCAATCTAGATATACATTCCAATTCAGCTACTGTTTAAGGGTGTAGTGACGATGTAAAGAATGCCTTGCATCAAAAATGCTCTCTCAAAATCTGAGGAAAATCCTAGCACTGAGCAAGCAATAAAAGATAAATTAGGCAAGGTAGTTGTCTTCCATGAGGCAATGCAGATTATCCAAGTTTAGTCTGATCTGAACAGTCATCTAAAGGAGCCTCTCCATCTGCACAGACCACAGTTGACTTCAGCACACCAGACCTTCTATTCAAGCTAAAATGTAAAATGAAATAACTTCAGAGCCCTATCATCTTCTCAAATGCTGGGAATCTTCTAAAAGTAACATACAGCTCACACAGTACAGAAAACACGGTAAGTTCAACCATGTTCTGCAAACTATTATGTTTTTTAACAGATTTTGTAATGACTAAAGAAACAACTATTAAGCTCTAGAGCAACACACAGAACAATACATTCAGTGTGGTCCAATGGCAAATTGAATACTTATTGCAGAATCATTAAAATGAAAAAAAACAACAAACCAGGATCAAAATTTAATGCAGTTAGTGAGTTGGAATGTGCTGAACTCTATCAAAATTATTCTAACATACCAGGAATGACAATTTGTCTGCATTTTTTACAGTTCCACTACTAAGAAAAACTGATGTATGCAATTATTAATTTTAAGTTGGAGGGAGGGGGAGGAACACACTTCACAAAAGAAAACTCATTACCTTTTCAGATTCACCATTGCCCATGGTATACCCGTAGGTGTGTTGAAGGCTGGAAGAAGTTTTCCTGCCAGTTGCACTGCTTTGATCTTGAAAACCTAAGATAGCAGGATCAATTGCAAATAGTTACAAAGTCTGATTTATCTCCAAGAACTGTAAAGACTGAAATTTCCTTGTCCCACCTACCTCTTTGTATTAAAAAAGCTTTACATTGTAAAAAACATATTAACTTATAATTTTTTGCCAGTTGTTCACTTTGTAACTTGGGGTTAGATTTGAACATGAAAAGCAAACTTGTCATTTTGATTTCTTTCCTTCCAAGCTCTCCAGCAACAGTTCTTAGATTCCTATTACAGAAGAATATCAGGTCTCCTCCCACCTCCCTCCACTGGTATTAGGAATTTCAATTGCTTTTTAAAACAGTCTTTAAATCATACCTTGTATTTTTCAGTTAAAAACCAAGACACAACTCTCCTACCCAAGTATTTCAACTTTTACAAACTTCCAATCTCTTTTTAATGAGATTAGTGCAGACAGAGCTCCTATTCTTTTATGAAAATTGTATATGCAAAACCAGATACACAGTTTCCTCTAGTTTTTCCTTCATCGATAATGCATATGAAAAATAATTACAGGGCTAATCTTCCCTCTCCAGTGTGACCTCTCAAAGAAATTACTGACAGAAAAAAATTTCAGTCATTTCTAGTGTTATTTCTACTTACTGTTAGAACATAGATCTGTAATAGCCTTACTCAGAGCCCAATGTTTATTAGACAGATAAGCAATTGGGAGAAAGTTTTTTCTAAGCCTACCTGCATAGGTATATGCATATATCATATTTGGTATATCCCCATGGTATGAATCTGCTTTTATCAGTTAGTTGCTAGCATACATTTTAATTAATGCACTCTCAGTATTCTCTACATTTCTAGATAAGTATCTCCTTAACCTGGAGATAACATTATTTACCAGTCTGATGCACCATACAAACCAGTTACAAAAAGAGCTACCACATCTCAGAATAACTTAAGCAACACAGATGTAACATAGAAACATCAGCTCTTTGGTGATCAGCAACAGAACACGAAGAAAAGAAATCTAATGAAGATGCATAAAGACAATTCCAGATAGAGAAAATGCTCTTCACTAAGAGGGACTGGTCACAGCACCAAGCCTGTCAGAGCTCAAGGAATGTGTGGATGATGCTCTTAGTCATATGGTTCAGTTTTAGCTAGTCCTGAGAGAAGCAGGGGGTTGGATTCCCCAACCCTTAAAGGTCCTTCTAACTTGAGATATTCTACAATCCTATTGTCAACCGCCTGACCAAAAATCTGTAATCAAAATGAATAAAATTTTTAAGAAGGACTGCAGGGATTTATTTGTAAAGACTGTGGGAAGAAACTGAAGAGATGCTCACTAGAGAAGCAAGCTGAAAAATAAGCAATCAAGAATATCCTTATTTTTCATATGAAGGTGGGAAAAAATCAGTATCTTAATGTTTGAGGAGATAACTAGTGATACATGAAATAAACCAGAAGAAAATATTAAAAATGACATCTAATTGTATTTGATGCATTGGAGTATGGAGAGATGGAGGTGAATCTGAAAGCAATGAGCCAGGATAAAGAACTTTTAGAGAAGTTCTCCATATGAATTGTAAGATAGAATATATCTAAACTGAAAAAGTTTAGACCTGATTTGATAGAATTGTGAAGCAACAGAGGCAATATGGCTTGAATGATTTTTAGCAAAGAAACTGACAAAAGACAGTCTTTGAGAAAGCATGCAGAAATTTAGCAGTAAAATTCATATAATACTGACCTTGAATAAAGGACCAATTCACAATAGGAAGGCATAGTATAAGGAAGAAGTATAATACAGGTGGAATCTATTGTAACTGGGGAGAAAGAAACCCTTAAGAGAACTAAAACCTCAGTCTTGTCCCAGTTGCATAATAACTACCTCATTTGCATCTATAAATAAGTGTCAAAACTTCATGTTGAACTTTTAGAATTTTAAGTAGTAGGTGGGTCAAGACCAGACAGAACTATCTACTGGGAGTCATCTGGAGAGACTCCCTCTATAGTTAGTGCAGGCAAGCTTCAACACCTAATTAAGAACAGAATGATGACTTCCAGTGAAATAGTAAACAGTTTGTAATATGAATCTATCTTCAGCTTTCATATCTTGCACCCTCTGAATGTGCTATGCACTACCATATTGCTCATTAATAAATTTATTAAAATTATTAAAAGATAGTGAAAAATTAGAGTAAGAATATTCAATGGAAGAACATCTTTGCCCAACAATATTCTTAATGGCTAACTATTTACATTGCTATCCAGCTTTTAATCAGTTTGAAATGAATGGTATCCAAGGAAGGAGTTTTTAGCTAGAGTGCATGAAGTAAAGGTTGAGCTGATCTAAATGTGCATGAACCTGGACAAGACAGGTAAAGCAAGGCAATCACTGAGCCATTCCAGCATCAGAGCACCAGCTGGAACTGCCAATTCAGACAACCTCGTTGTTAGCAGTACCTGCCCAAACTGGCTGTGATTAAAGGCACTTTCCTGTCACCTCCATTAGGCCGAGGACTTTTGAGCACCACTTATCTAGCATCAGAAGGGTACAACATTCCCTGTCTGTATGCCTCTCATCCCAAACTGAAATGTACAGAAACAAGAAATTGGTTGAAGGCATGCCTTTACTTTTTCTGCCACCTCAGACCAATCTCATTGCTACTTCTGCATAAAAAAGCCACGGAGTGGCTGGTGCAGTGTTTACCTGTGCAGGCTGGAGTGAGAACTGGGAGACAGCTGCACAGGATTTTATCAGAGCCAAGTGACCACAAGAACATTTTTGGAGAGAGGGAGGGAAAAGAAACGTAGCAAGCAATGGTGAGTGAGGTATTGTGAGTTATGGGGAACTGCAGATGTGTCCAGAGAGTTCTGCTGAGCTCATTAAAGCACCTGCTTTAGCAAGTTTCAAACGTACCAAAAGAACAACAGTAAAAGTCTCAGGCTCTAAATAAATAATGTGCTGGTATCAGACAACATGGTTACTTATCATGCAATATTTTTACTTTAGTTTTTTATTTTAATGGGTTGAACTCAGATTCTATTTCAACCCCGGCAGTTTCCTATTGACAGGCAATGCATTTCAAAAAATACATAGGCAAGAAGAACAGAAAAGAACAAAAAATGAATGGCTGCCTTAAAAATAGAGCTCATTAGGAAACAGCAGAAGAATTGGGGTTATTTAGTCTAGACAAAAGATGTTCAAGAGAGGACAAAATAATGACTTTTCAGTATATAAAAGGCTAATACAAGTAAAAGGAAATAATACTTTTTCATGGACATGGAGAACACCAAAATGGACCAGGGAAAAGTAAGGTAGTTATTAGGAAAAACTTGGTGATTAAAATAACTACTAATGCATCATGACTGTGATTGCTGCAAAGTCATCAGTACAGCTTTTAAAAATGCTCTGTACAACACATACAAAGACTTGGATGATTTAACTTTGCCAAGGAACAAAAGAGTAACTGAGAATTACCCAGCTGCCTTACCACTCCTCCAGCCATATTACTGCATTTTGTTTGCACAGCAAGGTTTTGGAAGTGGGGGACCACAAGGGTGGCTTCTGTGAGGAGCTGCCAGAAGCTTCCCCATGTGTGTCTGAGCCACTGCCAGCTGGCTCTGAGACAGACCGACCATGGGTCAAGGCTGAGCCCATCAGTGATGGTGGTAGAGCCCCTGGGATAAGAAAGAGCCCCTGTTAAGAATGGGGTCNATGGTGGTAGAGCCCCTGGGATAACACAGTTAAGAATGGGGTAAAAAAACCCAACCACAGAACAGCAACTGCAGCCAGAGGAGTGAGAATACGTCATAGAATCAACCCTGCTGGCACCAAGGTCAGTGCAGGACGGAAAGGAGGTGCTCCAGGCATCAGAGAAGAGATTCCCTGGCAGCCCATGGAGGTCCATGAGATAGCAGAGATCCACCTGCAGCCTATGGAGGATCCCCAAATCAGAGCAGGTGGATCCCCAAAGGAGGCTGTGGATGCCTACACAGGGGCAGAGTCTTGGCAGACCTGTGGCCCTGTGGGGAGAGGAGCTCATGCTGGAGCAGCTTTGCTGGTGGGACTGACAACCCCGTTGGGGACACTCACTGGAGCAGTTTGTGAAAAACTGGCTCGTGGGAAGAATTCATGTTGAAGAAGCTCACAAGGGACTCTCCCCTGTGCAAGGGACCCCATGCTGGGGAGAGTGTGAGCACTTCTCTCCCTAAAGAGGAAGGAGAGACAGAGATAACACATGATGCAACCTCATTCCTTGACCCTCTGTGCTGCTGTGGAGGACAAAGTAGAGAAAATTGTTAGTGAAACTGAGCTTGTGAAGAAGGGAGGGGTGGAGTGAAGGTATTTTTTAAGATTTAATTTTTATTTCTCATTATCAATTAATTACCCCTAGTCGACTCTGTTTAGCCCATGATAGTACTTGGCAAGTGATCTCTCCCTGTCCTTACCTTGACTCTTGAGTCTTTCATTGCCTTTTTTTTTTTTTTTTTTTTTTTTTTTTTTTTCTTTTTTTTTTTTTTTTTCTTTTTTTTTTCTATCCCCTGTCCAGCTGAGGAGGGGAGTGGCAGAGCAGTTTTGGTGGGCACCTCACATCCAGCCAGAATCAACCCACCACAGTTCCCAAGCATGGGATGGTTTGTGCACATTTTTACATGTAAGAGGAAAATGTTTTGCCTCTCAGGTATGGTATCTACTCTATATCTACACACAGCACCATTCATGAATAATGGAGATCATCTATCCCTGAGTGTCTTTGCTAGCACAAAACTACAAGTACAGAACTGATCAGAACCTTCTTAAAGACACCATAACAGCAGCAGCAAGACACCCTGCTCTGAGGATGCAAAAATACTGTTCTAGGAAAACGGGTATTAATCCCAAGGTAGCTGTTCTGTCCACTGTCAAAATAGGGACATTCTTCAGGAAAGTTTTGGAAGCCACTGTAGACTTGGGAAACCATTTCCATTTTACATGGCAAAATATAACATTAAAGCCATGAATTCACATGGCCTTTACTAGGCTAATGCTTCTTTCTGCAAATACTGTAAAGCAATGGAAGAATTTTTCCCCCTTTCAAAAACAAATCAAGCTGTTTACAGCTAGAAGGAAAGAGAGTGAAAATTGGCAGAAAAAGCAAAATCTAAACCCCAAATCGGATAAGTGGATCCCTCATTAAGATGAAAACAGCAATCAGTATTTACAAACTAGTATGTACAGCAGACCAGCTGTGAGGGCCTGAATAATTTTCATCCATTAAATAGATGCTTAACATATCAAACCTGCCATCCATCCCACAATATGAAAGCTCACTCCTGAGCCTATTAATCCAAGCAAGGCCTTTAAAACATTCAGCAGAAAAGGCCTTAAAGATTTCAACAATTCTTCAAAAGCCTTATTGATGTATCCAGTGACTGCCTAGATGCGTGGCTGCAGCTCTCAGAAGACTGTATTATGCTAATACTGCTGTTAGGTGTTCCCTTCCAGCACTATGAATGGCAAACAGTACCAAATGGCCTGTGTTCCTAACTCTGAGAGCGATGATAGATGTTTTCTACAAATAAGGAATCTCTTTCATTTATGTGCATAGAGCAGCCTTTGAATCATTCTTATTAAAAAGTAATAAATGCCAGACTTCTCTCTAATCTGATGGTTATTAACTAGTGAGAATTTATGGCTATGCAATGTTGCTGGATCTGTAGGCTTGATAGCCCTGGATCATTGAAAAAAACATCAGGCAAAACAGACATACTGCACAAGTTCACAGAAATGTAGCATCTGGTTCACCATCAGTACTACTATTGGTATCAAATCCTGAACACATTTCCTTTGAACATTAAGGATAAAGATGATGAGGGAGGCCCATCTAATTACTAAATGTAGATTGAAAAACCAGAGCCCTTGACAGCAATACCAGACTCAGACCCTTGAGGAAACTATGTGGTATTCCTTGGCCCAATCAAGATAGCTACCCTTTTACGTTCAGAGTTCAATCTGCAGCAGTCAGCTCCTCACTGCCTGTTGGTGGCTAAATATTCATTTAAAGATCAACTTCTTAGAGAGGATTCTCTGCATGAGTAGAGATAAAGGCTCATGGTGAAAATCAAGCAGCATTATCACCAAAAAACCAAATGAAGAAAACCAGAAGTAGCTTAAAGAGCACTGTGGGTTTGATGACTTTATACATAAGTCTTACTGCATAGGAAGAAGATGTCTGCATGCCAGATGAATAGCTCTAAGTTCCTAGACGAGTAGCTTTTAACTTTCAACATACTTTGCCCCAGTAAAGTCTGGGGGCTCCCAGATTTTACACTGTTTCTAGGGCATCCTCCCCTGCAAGGGCCATCTTGCTACCGAGAAATGGTGAAACAGCTCCCTCTTTACACATCTGCTTTTAGTAATTTTCATGGTTGTAATTACAAAGCCATCTTGTGAGATGAGGGAGATACAGTAAGATTCAGGTAACATTTCAGCTATCATAGTATGAAATGAGAGTAGGAGAACACTTGAAGTATATTTCATAGATGTTTGTTAGTGATGATTGAAGAGGTATGCCACATCTAGAATGTAAATCATGTTCATGTGAAATTTAGCAAGGTAGTCACAAAGTATACTACCTATAGAGGTGAAATGATGTAGAAATACATAAATTCAACAGCACCTTATCAGCACTGCAGGTTTCTTGAGCTGTAGCAGATGTTCAAGGAGGGAAAATTTGCAGATACTGTAAAGACAATGCCATAGCTAAGATCCTTGGTGAACTGCAATGATTACAAAAGTACTTGATGAACAACACTCAGCATTTCCACAAGTCTGAAACTCTTTAAACAAGAGAAGACTTATTCTGAAAAGGGAATGCTCTATGAATTTATATAATTTTGGGAAAGAAAAAAATTGATACAGAAATGAAACCCACTCCAGCAGTCTAAGATCAGAGTTAAAAAAACCAAGAATCAACTTGAATCTGGACTATGGTGACAACCTCAAATGGCTGTGATGACAATTTGCTCTACTTTCTTTACTTTCTCCCTTCAGATATTTGCACAGAATGATGGGGTTGCTCCTGAGCTTTTTTTACTCCAGGCTGAACAGTCCCAGCTCTTCCAGCATTCCCTCAAATGAGACAATATCCAGACCTTTAACTATCTTCATCAGTCCTTTGCTGGACTCTCTCCAGTATGTTCATGTCTCTTGTGCTATGGAGCCTAGAACTAGATACAATAAAGGTAATAATCATCTCTCTTGACCTGCTGGCAAATATCCTAATGCACACCAAGATACCATTCACTTTCTTTACGGCAAGGGCACAGAGCTGCACATGGTCAACTTGGTGTCCACCACTTCTCTGCAGAGCTGGGTGGTCCTCACACATAATGGTGCATGGGTTTGTTCCTCCCCAGCTGTGGGACTTTGCCCTTGCCCTCACTGAACTGAACAGCATTCCAGTCAAACTCATTTCTCCATCCTACTGAGGTTCCTCTGCCTATCAGTTGCTCTTCCTGGTTTGGTGTCATCAGCAATTTTGCTGAGTTCCACCTGCCTCACCACCCAGATCGTTCATGAAAACATTGAACAGGATTGCACTTGGGTTACACCACTAGTTACTGTCTCAAACAATATTTTGCATGGGTGATTATCACCCTCTGGACTTGTCTGCTCAGACAGTTTTCAATCCACCTCGCTATCTGCTCGTCCAGCCCATGCTTCACCAGCACCTTCATGAGGATCTTATGAGGTACAGTCAGTTCATCACAAGTCATCAGGGTTAGTTGAACATGAGTTCTCCAATCATCTTGTTTTTCATGGGCTAGGGAATAGCTTTCTAAATTAGTTGCTCCATCATCTTTCCAGGGATAGAGCTAAGACTGGCCAGGCTGTAGTTTCCTGGACCTTCCTGCTAGCCCTTTTTGAAGGCAGAAGTGATCTAGGGGTGATGCTATCAAGATCATCTTGTGCATTAGCTTTGGTGCCTAAGGATAGTCACTTAAACCTTTGGCTGCAAAGCTACTACACCTCTGCAAGGCATTCAGCTGTTACACGCAGGCCGTTTACACAGGCAGAGGGAAAGAAACTGCTTAACTCAGTCTCCAAGATTTTAAAACATTGCCAACTTTACCCTCAAGGAAGTCCAGGACTACTTACATCTGCTGCTGCAAAGTACTCCTGTGCTATGAGAATTCTGGTCTCTCAAGAGCAACAGGATAAAGCAGATAGTACTTAGGCCATAAATATTACATAACTTGATGATTTGCTCATTTCACAATATGAAGATTGTGAAATGCAGGCAATAAATGCTTCATGGCATGTTCCTTCTTTGTGGAAAAAAGAAACTCCCTTAGTTTTCAAAACACATTGACTAGGTTGATATTTTCTTTAACCAGTAAAATCACAAACAAGACTTCTACAAACACTTTTTTTAAGAAGGTCACACTGGATTCCTCCCTGAAAGATACACTTTTGCTGACGACTTTAAAGAACAGTAGGAAGACAAGAAAGGCTGTCCAGTTCCAGATGGTTCATGAAATCAGGTGACATAACCTAAACTTCATGGCTACACAAGCTTGGCTTTTCTTAGTTTCTCTGTTTAAGGATCCAGAGATTCAGCTTGTAAAATTTTTCTAATGCAGTGTATCACAATTATCATGACTTCCAAGGTAAAAGCTGCAACTGTGCTCTGCACTCTACTTCTGAAACAAAAAAAAAGCTCAGTAAAGCCCACAGGACTGGACAGGTCCATTCATACATCCAAGCTGCTTCTTTCCTAGAGGCTGTAGTCTCTTTTGAGATGAAAATACAGGTCATGATTTTTTGGAATAATGAATACAGGGACAAAGACTTTCAAAAGAGATGGGAGGAAATTATCCTGTCATAACAATCTAGGAGAACCATCCTAGAGGTGGTTCCTAAGTTAAGTGTTGTACTGAAAAGCATTAAAATGCCTAGCTGATTGTATTGTTCAGCTACAGTCTACAAATGAGCTGAAAAATAAACATACTTCAACTCTATCAGCTAATTGCAGGTAAGACAGATACTGTCTGGTTGACTACAACTTCCCCTATTTACATTTTACAAATTAGCAATTAAATACTGAAATGCTGCTTCTTAGATAAAAGATAAATACTCTAGTGATTCTCTACCATCAGCAGGGAAAGATTTGCAAACAGAATTCTTAAGTGATACTATCTTTATCATCTTCAAAAGTTTTCCAAAGCTGGTTTCCTGGACAAGAGACATGAGGAATCCAGTTACTGTTGACTGAGGCATCTCAGGATGTAATGAAATATTCATTGGTTTCACACTACTGATATTTTTGAAAAACCTATATGAGAAAGTCTGTGCATATATTAACTTATTAGAAATATTCAACATTTTTGCTTTAGAAGATCTGAACATAAAAATTTGGCATGCACTGGACAACCAGCTAATCATATTTGAACTACCTGGCACTGGCTAATAATACTTCAATTAAACTATATAATTTCCATTTACTTCAATAGCTGTATTAGCTTCCTTGGCACAGGTTTCATGCATTTCTGAGTAGAAATGTTACATGTTCTCAATTTTTAAAGGGTCTTCAAATCCAAGGCACTTTACACCAGTCAGTCAACATCACAGATTACTTAAAATTCAGAATAAATGTGATGAAAATCTGGCATATAAATGCTTCCTCAATCTGATAATTCCAGAAAATGTAGCACACTGCTTCACATTCTGTCTAACTGAGCCAAAAACCATGGCAGTCTTGAGTTAATTTTCTCTTCTGCTATTATTGTCAGAGAAGTAGGCAATTTCTGTGCTTCCTCTTTCTTTCCTGCTTTTCATATCTCTGACTTCTCCACTCTAAGTCTATCTGCACAAGCAGTATTAACCTGCCAGTTTAGTTACCTTTGTAAAAAAATGGTCCCTGGACTAAAAGCAACAATCTTAAATTTGCACAACACACCAACCACAGCCACTCATGCCTAAGCAAAATCTCTTCTTTCCGTGGGAGCTACGACAGTAGCAGAGGGAGCCAGATGTGAGAGCATGGACAATATCTGGCTCCTGGCTTAAATGTTCCCCCATGAGAAGCTGGCACAGAGAAAGACTGATTTAAACTCTGGAAAAAAGGAACGGAGAAAGAGAAAAGAGAAAAATTAATCTGAATGGCCATCAGGAAATTGATGAAAAGGGACAGAAGATCAGCATAGAGCTTTGCCAGTGGGGAAGCAGAAGTGGTAAAGGACAGGGCTTCCAGTCCCTCATCTCCTTCCTACAAGGTGAAGTGTCAGGGAGAAGTTGGTAAAGGAAGGGAGCACAAATAGGCAGTGAAGAGAAGAAACAAAGGCGTCAAGAGGAAGGACAAGGAACAAATGGAGATCTAAAGAAGGTAAGACATAAAACGGATGGACTGCCAAGAGTACGGCTGTAAGGAACAGGATTATGAGAAACATCTTGGGGAATGTGACAGGGGGAAACACTTTCTCATCTCCAAATCATATTCCTAGGAATTAGAATTGACTCCAATATCTCAGTATTTCAACATGCCTTTGTAGCCAAACACATCCAGACAAAGCAAATGGTATCAATGAATCGAGAGGCTGTTGGGTTTTGGGGTTTTTTCTATTAATCAATGATCTTTGGTATTTTGGTACCACCAGCTGTTCTACTGAGTTACAGACTGCATTATGTGCCTGGAGTTCACAACCCAATTGATGATCCAGTCAGTCTGTGGTTTTTAAGAAGAAATATCTGTGTTAGAAACCTTAAGAAATGGTTCTGAAGTCAAATAATTATACTATTTGTACTAAGCTAATAAGTTTATAAGAATTATTTTTGTGCAATAGAAGTTATCTGCTTCCTGTGATTATTAATGTCTCTTGACATTGGTTTTCTTTTTGGTAACACCTTTTCCTAGTACCTTCTCCATTCATGACAAGTATTTCCTTTATTTCTCATATATTTTTCTATCCCATGAAATATATTTCCCATTTTTTTTTCTTTTTTGTCTTCCAGCTCTGTGCTTAGATTGTTTCAATTTCTACTTTCTTTCTCAGTTATTCCTCTGTCTCCCATTTCTCTTGACTGTGCTGCCAAGAGTTCCATTTTAAATTTCATCTTGATCTCCCCTTTAGTCTTTGACAGAAATGACTCAGTCCCGCTTAGACTGTATTTGCCTTTACAAAGAAAACTTAAACAGAGATTAAATTACATATTGTTTTACTCTATGTGCAGTCATTATACACACAGCCTCTCTTCTTCCATTGGTATAATGTGACAGATTACAACGCAAAAATCACAGTCTAAGGGAAAAAAAAACCTAAAAATCCCACAGCTTCTACATCTTCAAAAACATATCTGTGACACAACGACAGATGTAAAGCATATTACATTGCACCTGATTAAAGTAAATAGTGTTTGGTTATTGTTTTGTGCTTTGTTTTTTGCTGGGTTTTTTTATGAACTGGCTTGTTTTCCCCACTAACAGATATGCAGCTTATCTATAGTTTATATATATATATATATACACATATGGACTGAGTTCTGACAGAAAATTAGTTGGCAAACAAAACCTATGAGCAATGAATTAGTAAGCACTGAATCTTCATAACTGCATAAATTCTGCAAGGCACTTGAAAAACCAGACATTTGTTTTGACAAAATATCCAAACTCCTGCAGCACTATTTATAGTTCTCAGGAACAGAACTATAAGAAAAAAATGCTGTTCTTTTATGCTATTATTTTACACAAACTAAAATAAAAAAGGTTCAAGAGCAACAATCTCATCATCTGCATAAAACAGGAAGTGTCAAGATACCTTTATAGTTGCATCAATAAGCAGTACTAAAGTGAAATATTCCTTTCAGAGTGATATCTGCACTGCATCCTTTACCACACCCTGACTATTCATTGTCCAGGAGGCACAGCTACCAGTCTTCTAACTTTTCAAGACTTTCTAGTGCTTCTACAAATCCTTCTAAGAACATGATTACCAAGAAGCTTGTAGCAAACCAAAAGCAGTCTTGTAAGTCTTATTTATGACTTCAACAGAAATAAATTCCTCCTCATATTTGAAGTTCTTATTTATAAACCCAAATGCTCATAGGTCTTTTGCCACAGGATTTCATACCAGAGGTTCAAGCTGAGCAGTTTGCCTTTTTTGAGTTTCACACCCTCTTCCAAAGCCACAACTACTCAAAACACAATCCCTTATTCTGTCCCTATGTTGGTCTATTCAACATGGGTTGTTCATTTTTCTTGTAACTTCCAGTCTGCACCTACACCTCTGGCAACACTATAATGGATTTAGTTTATAGCTGAACATTCAATTAAATTTCTCAGGAGTTTTCTGCTTATTTGACATCTCAACAAGAGCAAACCTACAGTCAAATATAAATTCTTAAGTTAAGACTTTTATTGTCAAGCCACTACTGTACTGGTGATCTCTTATTTTCTATTATGTAAATTTCTGGGATAGGCAGAAGAAGTGAAATCAGACTATCTGGCTCAGTTACCTAGGTCAACTTAAAAGAATCTTTTCTTAAAATGCACATAGTTGCATTATTTTGATATAGGCACTTATCTTCAATCTTGTGTTCTGAATTGAAACAAAAATATATCACAGATTACAGAATATGCTGAGTTGGAAGGCTAGAGAACTTCTTGGTCATTCCTTTAAATTTTTTTTTTCTTGATTATCCAATTCACAAATGAGCATCCTCTTGATTCCTAACAGATAAGAAGAGTTCACCATCTTTATCATGTAGTAGGTGCACACATCATTAAATGCAACATTCTTTTTGTTAATATTTTCCTAGATTCTAGTGGGTTTGCTTAGCAGTTACTGTAGCATTCTTGGCACTTATTTTTCTCTCATCATAGATGTTTTCAGCTAACATGCAAATTCCTTTTCAAGACAAAAACACAAGAGTTAGTACTGAATGAGAACAAGTTCCAAAAGGCAAAGCCAGCCAAAGATACTCGATTTTAAAGCAGTATCATGTCCAGAGTTGTATTTTAGTTCCGTTTCAAAGTGAAAAAAATCCTGCTGGAAGAATTGTGTTTTCAGTTGACAAAAGACAATGCCATACTTCCTTTCTGGATCAGATAAAGCGTGAAAACCCTCAGGAGTAACAAACAGGAAAACTCCATGGTATAAACTAATGTGTTACTGTATCTAGAGTAATGCCAATAAATGAAGGTCTGGAAAAACAAAAGGAAAGATACTGTGCTTGGTGTCACTGGTGCCCATCAGCATCAATATGTTTCTTAAACTACTGAAGAACAAAAAAACTAACAGACCTGGTCAAGAGGAGATGCATGACATGTGAAGAATAGTTAACAATTACCTATTCCTTCTTAGATTTTACAGCCCTCCACAGGGCTTAAAACTCCAAGAATGAGCTTTAAGACTAGCTAACATTGCAAAGCTATTGTATTTTCTAGTGCTAAAACAGATTGTCCTTTATTTCCACCACTTTAAAGTATATTATACTAACAGGAAAAACCTATTTCCAATCAGCGTGGAAGAAACAAATTCGCAAGGAAGTAATTTTTATCCTCTTCAGGTGCAGCACCAAGATGCAGCAATAAACTGGACTAAATGTCCTTTGCCAGTCAAGAAAATGTTTACTACAAGCCTGGTAAACAGAAACTGCACAAGCATTGCAATCTGCACTGCAGTGAGCACTGGCAATGCCCAATATGAGACAATGCTTTAGAAGTCAAAGAAAAATTGAGATTTTTTTTCAGGTTGTGTCCTGTTAAGAGACCAGTGAGCTGTCACAACTACTTATGAATAAGCAGCTCATCTCCTGGCAACAAGCTCAAATCTCATCTTCATCGAACAGGATGTACACAATGCTGTTAACTCTTCTGAGATTTTCACCCCTTGAAAACTTAATTTAGATAAGCCTTAAAGATTTAATTTAGGTAATTTCATCAGTACATCTAAGAATTCTGTGAAACCAGTACACACAGTATTGTCTTACTTATTGAAGACCTATATTTTATACATTTAGGTTGGTTGTTGGGGATATCCATTGACACATGTAACATAATTTGACTAACGAGTTTTCCTGAACAGAGAAGATGCTGCCTGTCAGATTTCTGGAAAGGATTAGCTTGATTATCTGTTAACAGAGTATCAGGTACTTAACATCCCTCGTGCTCTACTTTAAATGAGATTTGAGGCTGGATTCATCCACACAAATATTACTGCTTTGCCCAGAAAAATATGTCACTTTGATGGTGTTTAAAAAGATAGTCATGTAAATGAACTGCTCTATATCTAAAGCTGGCAAAGGCAAACAGAGTAAACTATTAATCTTTTTTTATATATATTGCAAATACCATAAATAACTTTGTTCAACAAAAATAAAACAATAAGCAACCCTTTTTCTTGTATTAATAAATCAGCGGCAGACAAGAACACTTTGTCATAATGGTGTAAGTGTCCTCCTGCTGCCATCACACACGAGACATTACAATAATATTCACTTTGTTTTCCTTACTTGACGCTGTTCCTCAAGCACAGCCGCGTACGCTGTGCAACAAGTGACCCTCTATCCATCTCCGGGCTTTTGTCATTCCATGCAGTACTGCTAGCAGGAATATTTTATTTCCAACCACCAGTCACGTCACAAGTTTTAATGATTTGTGAAACTTCACTTCATGGAAAAAACCAAGCAGTCAGTGGGTCATTTGTGCACTCTCTCCACAGACAAATGCTGTTCATACTAGAGAATGCTTCGTTACTCTAAAGGCATGATGGGCTCACTCCTGCATACCCTACAAATCTCTTATGGACTGCTAACAAAGGAGCTCTTAGAAGAGCATGGAAGTATCAATTACTTAGCCCAGTTCTAGTCACTTTTCCTACAAACAAGAATACACACAAGAACTGGAAACAACAAATTCTGCTGCAAACAGCTGCAGATGCGCTTTGGTGGGGAGCAATTCCAAAGCCATGGGTTCAACATTTGGTTTTGTTACAGACTTTCTATTAGATACTAGCCAGAAGAGTTAAATCCAAGTTTTAAGAGATCACTGTGGCATTCCTTTTTCTGGTACTTCTTGCTTCAGAAAATGTGCTGAGTTGTCAGAAGCTTTGAGGATTAATCTGTGAGGGCCACAGGCACTCAGAGTGCTAATTGCTGAGAAAAGGTAATGTCATACCCCTGATCACTGAAGCACTCCAAATCCAGTAACTACCTCCATATTTTTATCCTCAAGTCTATGCACTTTGCAATTACTAATGTCCAAAACAAGCATGACAACAAACTCTCTCACAACACTGTAAACCCTCACAAACATGAATGGGACATATGTCAAATACAATTCCACAGAAAATATCAGTATCAGGAAGCTCATCCTGGGTGCTCATCATAAAGACAGGAGTTACACACACACCCCTGCCAGCTCTCCTGCACAGCACATAGGGGTGATGACTAACTAGCTCTTCCTCTGTGATCACCCCTCTGGCTGAGGTTGCATTTCATGAATTTGCAGGACAGAGCACTACTTCCCAAGCACCCTGGAATGCAGTGACCATCCCAGACATGGAACAGAGGAGCACTGGTAGCATGACACTACAGTCAGCACACACACTGCTTTTAGGGAAGTCCTAGCACAAAACAACCAGCTTGGCAGATGCATTCTAGAGCCTGTGATACAATTTAAAAAAAAATCAGAGAGTAAGCACATCAAAACAAGCAAGGACTTCTTAAGGATTAGAAAATAAAACAGGCTTACTAACTGAAATGACCATTAAACAATTTTGTTAGTCTGTATAGATGTGAGATCTATTTATACATTTTTGTACGATTTCTTCTTAAGAGCTCAGAAGGACTGGGGAAATCCACACATTTAAAGGATCCATCTTAATTTCTACAAAATCTAGGTACCTGAAAGAAAGCCTGCAGTGAAACAAAATATATCCATGTAACATCATGTTCCTCTGACTCTCTTAGTCTCAGTTAACTATATCTCCTCAGCCTCCTGACAATAACATACATTTTGCATCCTACCTTCTCCTACTTTGAGACATGACTCCAGCAAGTGCCTGCATTTGTTTGCTCCAGGTATTCTCTTTCAGTGTTAGAGGTCACTTATTTCCTGCTGTCCATATAAACAGTATCTCATTTTACACACATCTTAACATATATTATGAGAAAACAGAAAACAATGCATGCTGGGAACACACAGGGGAAATACCAAAATCCCAGGCTGAAACTGCTAATTGTGGGAGTTTACCAACTCCCACAGGTGACGCCAAGCCCCAGAAGGGGTCCATGGTCATGAGGGCTCACCCCCACAGCCAGTCACCAGTTAGCCATGCAGTGTCACAGACCTAGGCTGGGCTGTAGCCATGGGGATGGGGCAGACTTGATATATGGAAGGTAGAAGACTCCTTCCCCACTTGGGGAGATTCTGTAAGTATCAGTGGATGGGGCCCTTTACTGCTTGGCTAGGGCTTGCTGTGTAAGAAGTAAGCATGCCAAGCCACTCTGGAAAGACAAACTTTTTAAAAGCAAGAAGTGGTCCTACAGCATGGAGAAGAAATAGTACTCAAGGATTATTAACCTTTAGGGAACATGTCACAGAATCCAGAGACAGCAGACATGCCTGTGACTGGGATCACTGTGAAGAGATTACTATTCTTGCAGATTTGCTCTAAAAATTGGACTTTATCTGTTTTTCAAGAAGTTAGACAGACATTTGGCAGGCAATCATGTTCATTCTAGCAGTGGGTATCATCAATGCTGGAGGCTGTTGGGCATGAGCCATAGAGGAGCAGTGACAGCAATTCATCAAATTCAACTGTAAAAAAATTGGATTTTGAACACAGAGCAATAATCCCTGCTACAAGATTGTTCTTTATCTTACTTAAGCTTTATTGCTCCAATGATCATTCCCTGTGTTTAATTACAGGATGATTCTGCATGTACGCAACACTTGGCCTCTGCAGATGTCTGTCCCTCCCTCCTTGAACAAATTCCCATTTGGAGAGCAGAAAGTTCATTTACAGTGTGTTCACAAAGACTTGGAAGTGAAAATACCACTTATAGCAGTGTTCAGTATCTTCACTGCTGTCTTTTGGATGGGTTTCAGAAATGAGGAACAATGGATCCTGCAAGATGCTCTAGGAATCTCCACCTGCCTTTATGAGCTCAAAAGAAGCTCACACGCCCAACATAAAGGATCAAAGCTGGTTTATTCTGGCATTGTCTTCTGTGAAGTCTTCCTTGTACTGATTGCTCCTTCACTAGCCAGGTCTGGGGACAGCATAGCAGAAATTACAACTCTTGGACCACTTGATGCAGCACACCACAAGAAAATCCAACTTCTGTTGAAGATTCCAGTGTGATGTCCTACATCAGGTTGCAACAGAGCTTTTACTGTTTTAGTCCTTGAGGACACTGTAACTCCTGGTCTCCTGGTAGCCTACTCTCACAAATTCTACATTTAGACACAATCATCATGGATCTATTTTGTAAATTCTCCTGCATCTTTTTGCTATGGTCTGTTGGAAAGCTTCTTTCAGAATTAACACAGAGAGATCAGCCAACTCATTTCTACTTTGTGCCATTCATTTTTACTGCTTGCCTGCTTGTTGCTCTTTTGCACCAGGGGTGGAAAGCATTGTGGACAGGCAGTGATTATACAAAGCAGTGCTCCTATCCTCCCTCAGAAATCAGTATCAGCTACCCTGATGGCCAAAAAGACAACATATCCACAGATGGGACTGAAAGAAGTGAAAGAACATATAATCAATCACATACTAAACAAAGATCAATTAGATAATTTGTATTGAAAAAAAGAATTTACCAATACCAACATCCACATTGAAAAGCCCCATGTTACCCAGAGAAAAACCAAGCACCAAACAAGACTGATCTTGAATAAAATCTTGAACCACAGAACCAGATAGACACCACAGAAGATCAAAGAATTCCAGAGGCACATCCTCAGAAATCAGCCATATACTACGGATTCATTTCCAGGTAACCTCCCTGGAAGATGACTTTAGAAGACTGTATGAACAGATAGATCCAATCTAATAGGAGTACAACTTGCAACAGAATCCTTTTTTTTCTCATGAAATACAAGTAGCTTTATCTTGCTCTCCCTTGTATACATGATACTCTTTCATTAAGCATTTCTATCCTGATGCTGTTACATACAATAGAGTAATATCAAGATATTTTATTAGTGCTGGATACGAAGTTAAAGAAAATCATAAAGAACACAAAACATACACTAAGCCTAGGGAATTAACTTGGAATAAACAAAGAAGGCTACTGTTGTGGGGGAAATGCTAAAATGCCTTGCTAGGCATCACTGAAAACTATTAAAAAACATGGATTCATAACTAAAGACAAACATTATATTTGTGCCAGCATGATGCACAAAAAAAGAAATCCCTTAATGCAGTCGCATAATAAAAAAAGTTGCTTTTTTCTTGTTTTGTTTTGGGATTTTATTGATGGTTTTTGTTTGTTTTTTAAATCATGTAAGGCTGGTTTTCATCCTAAGCTGCCATACTCAATGTTTACTCTAAACTAGGCACATGGAACATTTAATTTCTACTTATTTTTGTTACATTATCAGCTGTATTATAGTGTTGTCTCCCACCCCACAAGCATAATGAAGACTGTATGCAGTTCTTACAGAAATTAAAGGATTGCTGCAGGAATTACCGAGAAACAGTCTGGCTCAATTTAGATAAGAAGTCATTATATACTTTAGCATCAATATATTATTTTGGACTATTAAATGTATTTGACAGATGCAAAAGAAGCTCAATTCAGAAGATGGAAAACGTGCAATTCACACACTTCAACTAAAATCCTCCTTGATCAAAATACAAACATGTTATCCACTCTATTACAACCTGGGGTAGAAAATAGGAGTGCCTAGTTTTCACAGTATGTCTCCCAGTCACTCACAATTTTACTAAGCAACTCTCATAAACCCTATATCTCAAAAATACTCAATTAGTGGCTCCTTATTGAATATAGGCACAATGAATTTTGCATTTCTTATTTAGCTATTTAGGTACTTATGAGATTATACCTATTAGCATACAATTTAATAAAGAATAACAATTAGTGAACACTTTGCACTGGTTGCTTACTGGAACTGGGAAGAAATCTCTGACATACAGCAAAATACAAGAGAGTCTGCCTGGAGAGGCTGAACTCTTATTGTCAAGGTCTTTTCCAACCTAGGTGATTCTATTATTTTATGACACTCAGCACTCCCAGGGGAGATCATGCTTTTTTTCCTTCATTTTTTATTGAGTCTCTTTTTCTTTCACAGAATTGGTCAGGTTAGAAGGGACCACAGGGGATTCTCTGCTCCAACCTCCTCCTTCTTCAGTTTGGCAGTATAATTTCAAAAGAAATACACTAAACCCCATACTTACACTGAGGACCTTAATACCATTTGCAGCTCTGGGGTCCCAACAAAAGAAGGATATGGACCTGCTGGAGCAGGTCCAGAGGATGGTCACAAAAATGATCTGAGGGCTGGAGCACATCTCCATTTGAAGGCAGGCTAAGAGAGTTGAGGTTGTTCAGCCTGGAGAAGAGAATGCTCCAGAGGGACCTTCTAGCACCTAAAGGGGGCCTGGCTTCCAAGAAAGATGAAGAGGACTTTGTAGTATGGCCTCTAATGACAAGAGAAGGGACAATTGTTTTAAAACTGAAAGAGGGTAGGTTTAGAGAGGATATCATCACAAAACTGTTTAGGTTGGAAGAGACCCTTAAAGATCTTCTAGTTCCACCCCCTGCCATGGGCAGGGACACCCTCCACCAGGTCAGGCTGCTCAAAGCTTTTTTAGAGCCCTAATAGGAAGGCATTTGTTACAACGAGGGTAACAAGGTTGTACTGCCCAGGGAAGCTGCAGACACATGGGGCAGTGTTCAGGGCCAGGTCAGAGAGGGCTCTGAGTAATGTACCCATTGAAAGCTGTCCCCGCCTATAGCAGGGAGGTTGTACTACATGATCTTTAAAGGTCCTTTCCAACCTTAAACCATTGTATGATTCTATATTCCACTGTTTTAGCATATATTCATTATATATTTCAATAATGTATCCTCAAGAAAAGTCACTGCCTCAAAGAATCTCAAAATCAGTGACAGATTGAGACCTCATTTCTCTGTGGGAACTGAGACAAAGAAGGCACACTCTTATATCTGATAACATACACCTAGCCAGACACCAGATGGCCTGTCCACAATCAGCCAAGAAAAATAAACTGTGCAGAGGATTTAAACAAGGGCCCTCAGACTGCAGACCTACGACCCCTGCCACCAGAGAGGCATCAGTGTTGTTTCGACTTCAGAAGACTGAAACAGAATGCACAGGCAAACTTTCCACTGTGTCAAGGTCTGCAGTTGTATCTTGATTATCTTCTATCCAAAAGGTATGCTGAGATGGAAAAATGGAGAAAGATGATGATCTTTCATACATCAGGAGAACTGCCTGTTAGACAGAGAAACAATTCTGTCTCCCTACTTCAGCAGAAAGGTACAGTGAGGCAAATCAACCCCAATATTTGCACCAAAATGCATCCTTCTCAAGCTTTAGCTTCAGATGCTCATCACTCGTGAAAGTCCAGCAGAAATTCCCACATGTGAAAGCCTGAGCTGTTAAAAAATTTACACCTATCATGTTTCACAAAGAAAGGCCTGTGACTCAACACTGGACAGGACAAGCCCTACAGCGTTTTCAGCCAAGCTGTCAGCTGCTAAAAACAGCAACTTTATTTTTGGTTGTATGGGAGATATATTTCATTTTTCACCCATTCACTGCAGTGAGTAAGAGGGAACCCTTACTGATAAAAGGACAGCAATACTCACAATCTTAACACAAAAGGCTTAAAATTCTACCACTAACTATAATCAGCATTATTAAAACCATGATCTCAGTTGATGCTCCTCTCATAGCAGTAACATGAAAGTTTAAATACAGCATGGAAGGCACAGAGTCATGACATTAGACATGCTAAATAAAATTTAAAAACAAACATGTTTTCAATAAAAGCATTTAAAATTACTATTTAATCTAAATTAATAAGCTGCTGTACTTGAAAACTATGGTTAATAGTTACCATTATGAATCAATCAGATAAAATCCTATAAAGCACAGTTACTCTCTCCCTACAAAGAGCATTGTAGATAAACCATGATGACAATAAAATTCTCCAGACATGGCCATTTACAAATGATTAAAGTTCCACAGCTGATGCTGAGTCTTGGACACCGTTTTAGGGCTGTCCCTACAGCACCTTTATCAACACTAAGTGATAGGAGTAAAAATGAAGTAAGAACAGCTTTTGCAATTATCACCAAACAGAAATAACTCCTGTTGCAGACCTAAGCAGAATTTTTATGGATTAAAAGGAGAAAAAGCAGCAGTTCATTGTACTGGACCTTACTTTAAATACACCAAACAAGACATGCAGAAGTTTGGAAAATCAGTACGCAAACCTTCTAATCTAGCAACAGCCCTGCAGAAGTAGAGGCTTGGAAGTAGGAAGATGGCAACTGGAGTACCAACAAGATGTGGTAAGTGAATATGAACAAGTAAATGATGGCTTGATGAACAAAGAAAGGATGCCTACCAGGAGACAGGGACTGCCTTAAAGGTAAGCCCACGTGTATGTGCACCACCTGATCAGGCAAAACACCCAAACAGCTGGAACAGGCTTGTCTGCCTTAGCAATGCTAGAAAGTGAAAGTGTCTCCTCAAGTGTCTGAATGCAGTGGATAAAGAAATCAAGCACGCTCCAATCCTGAGCTAAGGAATATGTTCCCTTCCTGGGGAAGAGAGAGGACCAGATTGGAAATCACATCTCAAGCAACCTGCTTCCAACTCCAAGGAGTTTCCAGACGCAGGTGTCTCTCCTGGGCTCCGTTGCTGAAGAGCCTCAAAATCCCCTGCCTGTCATATCCACAATGACAAATTGCAGAGAAACCCCGTCCAACTTGGCAAATGAAGCAGTCTCTCAGATACCCAAAGCAATCCTAGCTGCCACACTATTTTGAAAGAAATGCAGTCTGAGTACTTTTTTTAGCAGTTCTTCATGAAAATAAAGATGATACATATGGACATTTGATGGGAATAATCCTGTATCACAAGTCACGAAGCATTTGAAGTCTGTTAGAGAGAATGATACCATAAAAATCTTAAAAACAAAAGATTCAGCCCAGCCAACATTTAGGAAAGAAAGGGTAGATGCTTTCTAAGAAGGAAAGAAGTTAAAGCTATTTAAGCAAAGGAGTTTGTTTGGACTCTGACAAGAGGTTACAAGCAAATTTAAGAAGGAATACTCTGCTTTAAAACGCAGCAAAACATATGTTTTGGCAGTGCTTGGCTGCATCAATCTGCAAACCGGGGCAAAAAAGCTCTTTCTAAGGGGCTCGTATACAAGTGCAGTACCAACTTATACAAATAATCCAGCTATGAATGTGTGTGATCCTTGCTTTTTCTCTGAGGTTTTTTATATTCACAGTAGATGCCTCCAAGTTCATGTTCCAGTTTGAAGAAGGCGAAGCAGGAGCACTGGATGAAAAATAAGCCACCTATTTCTTTCAAGATGTTCACAGGATTTTTGCTTTGCCCCAGAGCTCTTTTTCCTAAGAGAAGACACTCATAAATGAAAAAATTCACAGACCCCAGGATGATGACAAAGACTTAAAGAGAAAACAAATTATGAGTTTTGGTTACTTTGAGGGCTGCAGTCTTAAAATCCCTGAGAACTTGTTGATATGTATGTGGTGCTTCCCTAAACAAAGGACGAAGATACCTAAGAACACTGAAAAAGCCTTAAACCATGAAATAAGTCTGGTAGTGGACTACAGAAGGGTCATGAAAAATAAAGGACAAAACCAAAGAGTGAAAGACACAAGCAATAGGTTAAAGACAGGTAACTCTTAAGACATGAGAAGAGCTGGGGATCAAGCTCCAGTCCTGTTAAAGTATGTGAAGTAAGAGGGCACAACACTGTGACTGCTGGACTATGGAAGTCCATTGTTGGTAGTCTATGGGGACATGTATCCTGTCAATCTAAGCATATCTCAACATCTTTTTTAACAGAACTTGCAGAAGTTGTATAAAATTGGCTTGCTATTTCTCAGTTTGTCACCGAGAAAATGGTAAGAAGATTGAGCAGCACTTTGATGAAGCAAACCTACAGCCTTGCAGAACAAGTGACAAAGCTATTATTTCCACCTTCCTGGAGTTACAGAATATCAAAACAAGTTATTGTTGGCATGAGAAGGTTGACATTTCACTTGACATTTCAAGCTGACGCTTATTTGAGTGGATATCTTCTGAAAACATCTTGATAAAAAAAGCATTTCAAAACTGTAACCAAGTGTCCTAAATGGCATGAGACATACTCAGAAACAAACTTTAAAGATTCCACACTCGAAGAATTTGGTTATCTTGGACAACTGACTGCTGTGAAATTAGTTGGCATGCTACTGAGAAATCAAGATTCTAGAAAAGTCTCCATATGCCACATTTGCTAGAATACACTGAATTTCAGACACCTTCCAATCTCCTTACCTCTTGTCCTGAAAGGTAGTATGCTGCTAGAAGACCGCCAATAAAGCGAATATTGACCTCAAAAACAGACACTTCAGAATTCTAGAACAGAAAGAAAGCATTAATAAATAATTAACCAACTCCATAATCAAGGAAGAAAAAAATTGTCAAGGCAGAAGAAAGTACATATCTTAAGGCAATCCACATGCAAGGCTCTGTACTGTTCCAGTCTCTAGATCCAAACTGAAATTCTCAAGCACATCTTTGTGACACCAAGTGAAAATTCTAGTTACAGCTTCAACTAATTTCATTTAAATCAAATTAGTTCTTCTCCTGCCCTCTAACTATTTTATCACCACAAAGTGCAATTACAGTAATTTGGGACTAGTGGGAAAGAAGGCAAGGACTGTACATTTCTATAATTCAGCATTTTTTCTCTTATGCTTCAGTATAACACCAAACCTTCTAGCCTTAAAAGATAAAGCAAAATAATAATTAGAGAATTCCCATAATGCATTTTTTTAACCTGAATTACTAAGCCCAAATTCAGAGTTCTACTTTAAAATAATCTTTGTCTCAGAATAGCTTTTATGTGATGACAAGTAGTACTGCAGGACCACTGAGAAACTCAAGAGAATAAACCATTTTATTGCCTTCTTCCACATTATTATCCTTAGGTTAAATTCAACAGTATCTTCTGATTCATTTAACCCACAAAAAATTAAGAGGAACCAGATAGTTTTAACAACTGACTCCCTCTGTGCCCCATTCACCTAATTTTCCACATACACTCCATCTGTCTCCCCCATAAACTTCTCTTCAACCGATTAGACATAGAAATGTAGTTTTATTAAGAGATTTTGAGATAGGCAAGACTTTTCCTTCTATCAAGAAACTCCACTACAATGTGCACTGGACAAGCTGACTCACCAATCTACACACAGATGAAATGATATTTACAGCTATGTCTTTCCTCTTGTGACAGTTCTATGGCACCTGCAGTGCTTGGATCAAAATTAAATGCATTTTGTACATATTGCATATTTCAGAAAGATTATGTGACAAAAGATTTCTTCAAACAGCACTGATTAAAAGCTGGAAGTTTGAAATATTCCCAAATGCTTTCTAGCAAAGGCTTTCTCTTTTCACATAGAGGTGATACAAGAAAAATGACACCAATGCAGCATGATTCCACTTAATATCTATGGAAGTCATGAATCACACATGCAGTGGGACAGTGTAAAGTGAAACCAATGATTTCCATTTCCCAGTAGAAGAATGCAAGAGGATCAAATGTATGCATTTATTCATAAACTCCAAACCATATAAGGAAATTACTCAAGTTTGGTGTATATGCAAGATAATCCATTAACCTTCAGAAATGGTTTTTGATACACAGGAAGATGAAACTGAACCCCAGAGGGTCATGTAAATTTCTTCCATCCAAATCCTAGATTAATATTGCAAATTTATATTGAAATTGCCTTAGATCAGACAAAAGTTATGGAAGCAATTTAGTTCACCCTCATAATGGTATCATTATGTCTACACTGTCTCTGATATATTTAGTATCTTCAGTTTTAGACTGAATAATTATCTGGCACTAACTGAAAAAGCAGAGTAAAATTTCTTTGATGTTTGCCAGATAGTCAAGGTATAAATCAAAAGGAAAAATCCCAAACAAATAATTTTTGAAAAGTAGGTTAAAATACAACAGAAAACATTTGCTGAATTCAGAGTATACAACTACACTTCATTATTTGCATTTACTGAATGAAAAATTATTTTTGGAACCATAGGGCAAATCCAAGGACTGCAATACGAATCCCATCACAGAGTGTGTGACAGTCTCAAAATTAGTTCTAAGAACACTAATCAATAAGACTAAAATAGAGCCATTTCTTCCATTTAATACCTCCAAACTCTCAAGAATGCCAGATGCTGTATGACCAACTGGGAAATTCCTGTGATAGATTAGGAGCCTGTTGGAAAACTCCAGAATTCAAGTGGCATATTTTATGTTAAAACTCTTAAGAAATGGAAGAAGAGATTGTATTCTGAAGTAATTTATACACTGTAGTTTGGGGAGAAATTGTCTTTTATAGCTCAGTTATTTGCAGTGACTATCAGCCAGTAAAACCTCATCTTTCTGTCTTCATTTCTGAGGCCTGGTGGTTTCTCACAAAACACTTCCCATTAGCCACTTATAACTTGCATTTTGAAACTATAGTATTTAGATATATCTTTACTTACAATAGTAAGTGTGAAAGGGTCAGGGTATATTTTCTTTTCTAAAATAAAGTTAGATACACAGAGAATGTCACTGGAGTTTTCATCTGACACTTTGACCCTTAATTTTTTTAAGTTTCACCTGAAAGACCTCCTCTGTCTTCCCCTCAGATGAACACCATAAAAAGGGCTAGAGAAATATTAGGGCAGGCTCTACTCACCACACTGAAATCAAGATTTTTGTCAATCCATTCTTGTCCTTCTCGGAATTCATCGTGAAGGCCCATGATATAAAGAGTATCCAATGCATCTACTATAGTAGCACCCATTTGTGAGTTTCCTACAAAAAGGAAGAGTTTTCATTACAAGTGACTATTTCACCACTTTTTTTAAACATCATAAACTTGAGAAAATAACCCAAGCAGTAGCAAAGCAAAGTTACTACAAAAGTGTCAGCAGAAAGTATAATCAAAATGAGCAAGGAATTATCAGGTACATAAGAGGATTCCCACTTCTCTTTCAAAGTATCAATCTTCTGGCACAGTTTGGCTTCTGGGAAAAAAAGAATACTAAAGATAGAAAAAAGAGCCCTTCTCATCTGGTTTCCTAACTTGAACTTGAGCAACTGTACTTTGACAAAAAAAAAATAAAATCCCCAAAAAAACCCAAAGGACAGAAACACATCCAGCTTCAAAAAGCTACTACGTATTCTAGGACAGAAGAAGCATTAGGGAAAAAAAAAAGGCCTACACAAGATAAAGCAATCAGTACTTGCAGTAATGCCTTGCATTTCCCAAGATTTACTTCTGAAATATTCAGTTTTGCAATTATGGATGCTACCTAATAAGTGAAAAGCACGGACTGATGAGCAGGGAAGCTCTGGCGTGGCTGCCAAGCCGCAGTCCCAAGGTGTCCCCCTCGGGTCTGCAGGGACCCACACTAGGAGCCGCTAATGGATTTCTCAACTGTCACCACTCGGAGTGGAGAGCTGAAAGCCAAATAAAAATCAATGGTGCTTGAAGCTGAAATGCCATTCACTTGAAACAGCAGCAATTTCGAGCTGATTGATGAGCGACTCATCGGTCTGTGCAAGGGATGAGAGGTGGTGAGCCATGAGCCGTGGCCCGTGACAGCCCTGCTCTCCCTAGGCCATCCCAACGCACATTGCTGCCCTCAGCAGGCACAGATCTTGCTTTCCAGAGGAAAGCAAAAATGATCGTGGGTTCTCTTTTCATGGAGTGTATAGAACTTCCCATGCACCAATAAAGTAGCAAAATTCCACTGTTCATACCCGTGGTCAATAAACCAGTGCAATAACTGATTAGCCATTTAACGACGCTAGTGCCCTAACAAGTCAGTTTTAGGGTTCTTTTAATGTGCTTTCCACCCATAATGGGAATCTCTACAGCACAGTGTTCCTGCTTGGTAGTTTTTATTCATCCATTTCTGACTTTCACATAGTTAGAGCTATATTTTTTCCCCTCAAACATGACAGTAACTGAATGAAGCCATCATCCCCACTGTGTTTCTTTCACACACCTAAATGAATGACATGTAAGCTTTAATTCCATTTTCAAGAACTTCTTTCCCCAGATAATACAAATTAAACACAACAGTATCCATGACAAAGTAACCACCACCTAATTTTTAAAGAATAGCCATACATCTGTTTTAATTAATTTCAATTAGATTTGGAAAGCCTAAAGGTGGTGGTTGTTTATTAAGAAAATTCACGTACAGATTGGGACACACCACCTTTTGCAAAATTAATTAAAAGACAAATCCTTTGACAAACTGTCCACCAGCCATACCTATAACTCTCAGAAAATTAATTCACTGTGGTGCTTAAGTACTGTAAAGTTTAACGCCTTCAGCCAAATGACAAATTCTACTGCCAGTGCTAAAGTGGAGGTTGCTTTGAGCCGAGCCACAGCACTGCACTTAGCACCTTCTCAAAAGCATAATGTGACAGTTATCTAACTTATCACTTAAAAAATATGCAAACAAGACCATGACACAAGGACTACCTTCAATACTGGCTGACAAAGTATTTTTTAACATAAAGTTGGAATATGTTATGCTGCTTCCACAACATGCTCAAAGTTAATTTCTGTTCCTTTATTTAAACCACAATGATAAAATTTTCAAATACACAAAGTGTTTGAACGAATAGTCTTGGGAAATCCTGGAAGTTCCTCTTGCAATAGTTTCAAAAAGTAAAAACTTTCCAACTTAAACACAGTGGTAATCACATCAGTAAGGTCTTGTATTCTTCAACTGGCATGGGACGTGGAGAACACATTGCATGGAAATTGACTGGTGTGTCATTGTCCACCACCTTACCTCCCCACACCTACTCCAAAGAACTTCAGACACCACAGTACAGTCTTCCACAGTTTTCTAGATCTCAGAACTACATTCCAGTGCCCACAACATGGGAGTGAAGTACGTTGGGGACAAGAATATCTACTTGCCAGACCTCAAGAAAGTATCTTCAAAAACACAAATTCAAACAACCTTTTACATGGAGTTCTCTCTGCACAGAACCGTGAAAGTAGGGCCATGGAAATGAAAAAGCACGTGATCTCACAAATACAATAGATGAATTCAGAGAGAACAGAACAGAGCTCCCTCCAGAGCTGATCAAAAGTGTTCATAGCTTCCCCAGTGCATCCCATAATGATTGAACAACATGACTTCACCAAATACAGACAATAAATTTGCTTTCACTATCACTGTGTTAAAAGTGAGCCCTCCACCCCATATACAGAGATCTCACTTAAACCAGTGGTCCCCACATGAGATTACCTACAACCTGTTTCACACCACCAGATCCTTCGGTGCTGTTTGCAGCCACAGAAACAAATGCAGCCCAATAAAACCTGTTTGCTCAGCACTTGCTATCCCTAAGAATCATTACAGGCACAGGTTCACAACTCTGAGATTTTTGTCTGGGCCATACCCTGATACTTTGTTCAAGCCCTCCCTCCGGCTGCCTTTACACTCATTTCTTTCATCTTTTATGTTTATCTTTCCTAGAACCAGGAATGTCCAACAAAACGTTACTGAGCAAAGTCCCTTCGACTCTGATGTGCCTCTTCCCTAAGCAATGCTGGGCATCTGTTTCTGAGACATAGATCATAGGTTATAGTTTCTGGACTCCATGTGAGAGCCCAACTATTTTTTATCCCAGTCTCCTAAGGACAGCATATACATCCCAACCTATAATAATAAATTATTAGTTTCTCTTTTTCCATATAAGCAGGCTATTTCAACCAAATTTGAGTTATTTTTCTTTTTTCTACGCATGGGTACTTCTTCCGTGAGGAAGACTCGCAGGAACAACCTTTGCATTTTCAAATACTTTTGGCTGAACGCATTTCCAAAAGGTCAAGAGATGACAAGTCAAAATTTGGCAACAGATTGTCTGGCCAGTCTTCTTCCTTTAATGTCAATCAGGCAGCAGGAAGCAAGCTAATTCCCTCCTCGTGGGCATTGAGGTGAAAAGTCCAAAATGCAGAATTCACTCATAAGTCTTGTGCCTACAAGAATACAGGGCAGAACTGAACACAGCACAACACTGACGACAATATACATGTAACACCTTGGCTGCTCTATACTGCAAGATAGATACAACTTAAAACCATTTTATCTTTGGTCAGAGAGTAAAATTAATTAATTGCTCTCAGTTTCTTTCTTCAAGGACTATGTAGAAAGGATGTCATTCTTCATTTGTTGTTAAGTAAGAGCTTCAGCTGAATTCTTCTGTAGCTACAGCTTGACCAAAACAAGCAGTGACATTGCAATAGCTGTCTTCATCTAAAAATGTACTGCACTACCAGCAAGGCAACAACTGAAAACTAAAGAAGGAAGAAACAGCAAGTGTTCCAAGCCTGCATCAGAGTCTTGAGCGTTGCTATAGGTAAAGCAGAAATGGATAAGCAGTGGTACTTGCCCTTACTGATGCTGATAAAAACCATTTACCTAAAGTCACAAAGTGAAATAATTTCCAATTCATAAGAGAGAATGTTCTTAATATTCCTATCACAGCCATGCCAAGATCCATAAATTCTGCCTTAAAGGACAAGGGGATAACCTTCCTGGAATTAAACTGCAGAAGGTATCATTTGAAGCACCACAAAGTAACCCTAAATAATGAGATAAGATTTTAAGGTATACACCTCAAGCAGTCTATTATTGCTCCACATATAGAGGGAGCAGATGTCTCACTGTGGTGAAAAAAGGCTATAAAACAATTAAACTATAATAGAAAATAACACTTCTGCTAGCTGAAGGCAGTCCTCCCAGGGTCTGCCTCTCTCAATACAAAGGCTCAGCTAGTCATGTCGCATAAGATAATAACCAATTCCAAAAAGGCTCAGTTTTACAAACGTCAGATTAGGAACTTTCCTCTCCATATAATTATAGTTCTAGTTGATTGAGCTCCAAATTTAATGAAGTTTGCCTAATGAATGCAATGCTCATTCTTCTAAATAAAACAGAACATCCATCATGAGCTAATGGAAAGAATTTAGCAGCGAAATAGCTGAACTATTAAGAAAATCATGCACACTCTCATTAAGCAAGAGTATTATTCCAAAGGACTGCAAAATGGTAATTCAGATTTGTATTTAGGTAGACTTAGTTTCCTGAGATAAGCCAAATAATTCCTTCACTTGATATCACATAAATCTACAGTTTGAAATTACTTGCAAGTCATATGACTAAGTGTAAATATCAGGGCCTCTAAAAGAAAAATGGTGTTATCTAGAATCCTTTCAGTATGCCAAGGCACTAGATGAAGAACTGGCTTATTAGAACCATTTGAAAGTCTCACAAGAGATTATCAAAGTACAAGGGAGACAGATCATTGTCAAGTGTTTCACGACAAAAGGAATATAAAGAAAATAAATAGCCCATTTTCATTATACCATAAGAAAAAGTGTAGAGATTCAGAACGTCTGATATCAGCTCAGGATTGCTTAGTGTATTTATTATGTTGGAAGCAGGAGACTATAAGCAGTGAGGTACAAGAGAAAACATGTGAATAGATCAACTATGCATAGATCAATTATGAACAAAAAAGACTAAAGATATGAGACATAGATAAGTCAAATAAGGAACAAGATGTCAAATTAAAACTCTGCACCAGCAAACCGAAGTCATGCATTAAGCTGAAAGGTAATCATCAAATAGGTTCTTCAAAGAAACTCTGATTATTTAACATCTCACCCATTCCTCCTCCTTACTTTAACATATATACACCACACACAAATCTCATTATCTCCCCTGAAAAACACTTTCATAGGGGCTTTCATTGGCCCGAGTGGAGAGTTGAGCAGGGATACCGAGTCTGCATGGGAGGGAGTTAATTTTCTTCACAGCAGCTTGTATGGTGCTGTGGGGTTTGATGTGTGACTAAACCAGTGTTGGAAACATACCAGCATCGAGGCTCTCTCTTCCCTGCTCCCCTGCACCCCTATAGTGAATAAGCCAGGAGAAGGTAAAAAGTTGGAGAGAGAATTTCCTTCTTACCTTTTCTCTCTCTGCTTATGCTCCAACACCTTTGTGCCACTAGTGTGTGTCTTACAACACACTTGGCATTTACCCAGGGACTAGAGGAGTAACAAACCTGAAGGAAATCCAGCCTACTCAAATGGATCTCTCATTACTAAAATGTACACTGCTGCTATGAAGTCAAGGAAACCAACCTAAGTGGAAAACTACTGAGGCCACTCTGCTTCCAAGGAAGTCATAAGTAGGCCCAATAGGTGCATGTAACCATTCCAATTCTTCTGCCTCAAGCAGTGACTGAGAAAGAAGCCTTTTATTTTTCCTCTGAAAAGACAGCAGATGACACATCCAAAAGCAGGATGCTCACCCAGCCATTTACAATCAAGGTAGGGTTTTCATATTTCCTAAACCAGAGACAAAATCACACAGGAATCTAATAAAGACTCTTACTCTCCTTTGCAAGAACAGCCTGCAAACAGCAGCAGCAGCTACATTTTGAAGAAAGCTAAGGGAATTGGCAAGATTGAGGAAGAACAATAAGCTGGATACAGTAAAAGCATTTGGGCCATTACTGAAGACAACTTTCTCCATACCATGTGAAGAGCAAGTATCTCTGTGTTAAGACATCCCTGAAATCAAAATAAGTTATTTCATACTCTAGAAAGCAGATTGTGTTCCTAAGCAATAAAAATCTGGAACCCGTAGTTAGTTATGTGCAAAGGCTTGAGATCTAGACACTAGAAAACAGCTTTCCACTCTCAAAATAGCTTCCCATGGCCAACGGGATGATCATACTGACTGACAGAACCATAAGATACAAACAGAAATAGTGCCAGAAATAATATTGATCTCAGCCTGTCTCATAGCCAATTCTTTTTTTTGCAGGGCCCTGGACAGACATCACTTAGTGGAAGCTGAACCTACTCCTACTGGTGCAGAACATGCTTGATTACTGGTGTAGCCACTTGGGGATGGAAGCAGGATCAGCTTGCAAAAAGAATGTAAGAGGACTGAAGCCTCAAGGGATGATTTACTGTAATTTCTAAGATGAATTTCCACTAAAGCCTCAGCTTCAGACTGGTCCAGTACTACTGACAGAGCAACCCAACCATTGGGGTGTACACAAACATAGAGCAGATCCTTCCTTTTCCACTACAGTGATTCCAGAAACAAAAGAGGAGATGTAAAGCCTCCCCAAGGAGGAATATATACTCTCTCACTCTCTGAAGCTGTAAGTTTAGTTATTTTTCACATGGGCAGTTGTTTTAATTCCTAGCAACTGAGTGAAAATGCTTCCTTGATAAACTCAGCCTGACATTAAATACAGAGTTATTACAATCTTAAAGAAAATAAATATTCTCGTTATTGATATTCTTGTCTGCCCAGATTCATAATGGCTGAAAAATACATACCAGGCAAGACTGCACTATATATTAGAAAATAGACCAATTTCTACTCTGAAAGATTTAAATAATTCAGTTTTTCAGACAGTAGCAACAGGATTTCTTGATATGACAGAAAATTAGAGATATGGTATGAAAATATGTAACATGAAAATTAAAAGCAAACAATTATCAACAGCTTTCTGTATCTCTAATGAGGGTCTGGCAATAAAGCTGCCATTACTGAAGCATACCACTTGCAAAATATCTTAATGACTCATGAGGAACAAGATAATGTTTAAGAAAATTAATTAAACTTTTGAACAAGAGAGTTTAATTTCACTGAAAAAACAAGTGCTTCAAAATTAGCCAATGAAACTATACATTTCATACAAAACTGCAGTGTATGATTTCAGCTCAGTCATAAAATGCAATGAATAAGCCTGTAAGTATCCATGAAGAAACCAATTGCCTTCAACGTTTTAAACTAATTAAAAAAGCAGAACAAAAAACTAAGCATGTTGATTGCTTAATTCTGTTAAATTGCTGATAATAGACAAGATGAAAAGGAGGTCTTAATGTTTTGTACCAGACAATAGAGTACTTTAGCACATAAATAACATTAAATAATCAATCGTAATGCTTTCCTTAATTTCATAACTGAGGAAGAAATGGGAGCAGAACACTGAATTGTATCCTAGACTTTGAACCTATTAAAAACTGGACCTGCTGGTATTTGTTAATAATCAACGAACTGCTGCTCAAATACCTGTGCTCTTAAGACCTGAATTTTAAAACTTTGCCTAAGAATCTATACTGCAATAAACCTTCCTCTTGACTGATCTTCCCTTGATTGCTTTACTTTGCTCCCTAACTCATACGTGGACCCTCAAATTAAATCAAAATTCATGCAAGCAAGAGCTGAATGCAGTCCCCCTAGTACAAAGCCTGAGCAACCCCAGACCATTTCAATTTTCTACATTTCTATCCAATTTCCTCCATATTTTTTGTTCTTTTGTTTTTAAGCACAAAGACCAAACTGAATTACTGTACACAGGAGGAGGACTGTGTGCAGACCGTAACAGAGATTAACGCTGGAACTATGATCTGAGTTAGTGGAAGGTTAAGACCTGGTGATAACTGAAAAGCCACAATAATGTCAGGAGAGAAAGGTTAGGATGAATTTCAGAGTAGGAAAGGAAGGAGGGAGAGAAGATGGCACTGAGTAAAAAGGAGGCTATGGAAGCATATCAGAAAGAAAGCAAGAATTCACGTGCGAAAAGTGAATGGTGATGGCAAATCTGTTGCACACACAAAGCAGTCAATCAAAATTCACCAAAAATACAGATATAAAGTAAGTCCGTTTTGAGAAAACAGGAAGTGAAAGACTGAAGGGAAAAATATCTGTGAATGATGGCCTGAAGTAAGAAGAGCCTAAACACTGGCAGCAATCAGTCAAACACAGCAGCAAGCAAAGTAAAATTAATGTTTGAGAGTAAATTAGAGAACAAGATGTTATCTGGACTCGAATATAGTTGTGTGACCTGATGTAAGAAGCAAGCTAAGTATAGATCTTCCAAGACAAGATACAATCTCTCACAGATAATTTTAAGCTAAATTGCTTTGTCAGCTAGATAGTAGGAAGAGCATATTAAAAAAAAGCCACCTAAGAGCCATCATGGCATACAAGCTTTTCTATCTTTATATTTGAGCCACTTCCACGCATTTTGGTCCAAACTACATTCTTAATTTTCTTACAGCATAAGAGGAGCAGATTTTCAGTGGGACAGCCACAGAACTTCACCAGAAGGGTGCAAAACTTGAGTGAACAGTATCAGTGTATTAGGCACAAGCACAGTGCTCCACTCACAGGGTTGAACCGTTCCTGAATTCCGGCTGCCTCGTACATCTGCTGGCTTTAGATGACAGCAAAGCACACAAGTGCCCATGGAGTTGATCTCAGCAGATCTAGTTTTAGAGCTCAGAATGCTAATTCTTACTCAGCTGTCATGTCTGCTCACATTTTAACACAGTCCAATACAATACTGCACAGCCCTAACTTCATTTCCTTATTATACCTTCTGCTCTTGAATCCAAAGGACAGGAAAAAAGTTTAAATTCGTGAATAGCATTCCCACAACCTATATAATTCACAAATCAAAATACACATTAGGTCCAAAGATTTTCAACAGGAACCTTCTTTTCTTTTCCTCAGAGCAAACCATCTGATTTATATGAGAAGAACAGGAAATAATGCCATTGGAAAGAATCAAAATTCTCAGTCTGAGCCTCAGCCCTGAACGCTAGTATGACTTAATTTTTCCATTACTATTTCAAGCAGATGTTTTCCTCACTATCCTACAAAGCAGGTTACAGAAATGAGGTGTCTTTATCTAATTCCACTTTGCTTTTGTTTGTTTGGTGGGATTTTCTGGTTAAAGTAGAATTTTCAATCTTCTGAACAGGATTTAACTTAATTGCTTCAGACACTTAACAAAGTCACTGAGTACAACCGCCCTAAATGTGTTGTACACAAACGAATACAAACTGTCTGAGAAGTATTCAGTACGAATATTGTATTATTAAAAAGAACAAGACAACAGCTGCTCATGGTGAATCTTCCTGATATGCATAGGCACACTTGTGACAGTTTGATGAAATATCAGTGACATTCAAAAAACATTCTTAGCTAAGCAGTTGTTTTTATCTACAGCACTAGTACTGTAAAGCACTTAAGAGAGAACACACAGACAGATTGTATCCTGTCTGCACAAATTTGCAAGTTTCAGAGAACAACTATATTCTGAATAAGAATGACACACATTGCAGTGAAGCAAAACAGTGTTAACAAATCACTATTTGCCCAATTGGCAGCATCAATGAGAAGACGAATCTAAATGAGATAAACAAAGGAAAAGTCAGAAATTACTTTGTAGAGGGAAGTCTTGTCTTAGCATCAACATTAAAGTCTTTTTAAGAAGTAAACTTGCATATGGACAGAGAATATACACAGAAGGGATGTGAGACCACCCCTTAACAAAAACTTTCAAGAAAACTGACATGCCAAAGGGTAAAAGAAGATGAATAATGGTTTAAAAGATAGGAAATGGGATAAGTGTAAACACACATCAGTGTGAGTTAAAATCACCAGTGGAATCCTACTGAGATGATTGCTCAGGCAAAAGCTTAAATATGAAATAATTGAAGATATTTATAACATTCGATTTACAAAATATATAATTGGATACAGTAGATGGGGATTTCCAAATGGAATGCTGTTGCAGAAAAGCTACCCTATACCATGTTTGTAGACTCAACAAGGAGCCTAAAAGAGAATACAGTTATTAGGAAAGGAACAACAATAAAACAGAAAACAGAGCAAAGTTTTAGTCTTCCTCTCAAAGACCAAAAAAAGATCCCAAAACTACAACCTTGAAAACATACAAAGAAAGATGATAACAACATATCAAGTATGAAAAAACATAAGTAAAAGAAATGAGTTTGCAGGCCAAGACCCTTCCTGCAGAACAGGGGCACTACTGAGAGCATATGCAGTTCTACAAACTCATTAATGGCAAGCAAGAGAGGAAAAAGGAATTTTTTTTCAACACCAAAACTAGTAATCCAGGACAGTGAGTAGACTTCAAAACTAAAAAGATTTCTACATCATATCAAATCAAATTATGGAACCACTCGTAATGGGTTATGTTGCTCTTAAGGTTGCCAGACTCCAAAGCAGTTTGGACAAAACCAAGAAAAAATAAACCAGAAGAGATTAAATAAAACTTGCTGCCTCTGACCATAGAAGCACTAACATCACACAAACTTCTGTAAGACTCTGGAGTACTCTGAGACAAGCTCACTATGAGCTTTTCCTGCTCTTACATGTCTTTTCTAGGTACCTGCTGTAAGCAATTTTTGAAGACTGAGTAACAATCACATTTCATCTGTCATCTGACCTGAAGGAGCTTTTCTTGTGATATTACAACACTGTTCTAGTTTCAAATAAAGCCAGCAACTCAAGAGTTATGCTCTTTCTCAAAATTTTATCTTTCCAAAATTTGTGTTACTGGTCAAAAAAATACACATTCAATGGACATATAACATTCAACATTATCTCACTGTAGTCACTCATTACTGAGTTTGCAGAGGACACAGAGGCATAGGCCTGTCTTAAGGCCATTTCCATTTATTTTAAAATTGACTTGAACCTGAAATACAGAGATTAGGCTGAAATTTGCATTGTGAAATTACCTCTCTTCCCTAGTTAGCATGAATGGATTTTCTTTCCCCTTCCATTTGCCACAGGAAAAGGCAATAATGAGTAGATTACTTGTGCATGTACAGTTAAAAGATAAGAACTACTGCTCACTAAGGAGGTTTTTTAATCTAGATAACATTTAGTCAAGAACATTTTTGTTTATATATATATCTCACATTCCTTTTTTTTTGCTCATTTATCTTCTACATAGATTCAGAGGCTGAGCACATGCACAGAAAAAGGATGTTGAGCAGAAACCGTGTTTTCCATCCTTCTTTTTATCAGGATTTTACAGTGAGAAGACACTAGAACTTTTCTGTCATATTTCTGAAAGGTCATTCCACAGTCTTTAATGTGTGTCATCTATTTTCTTTCCATTAAAAGTGTTTGTCTCCATACTGTTTATAAACAGGTATTTTGCCAGCTAAAAACCAAACAAACAAACCAAACAGAAAATACAAAAGGCTTACTAAATCAGACACCCTTGACACTCAATTAATGTGAACTTCAAAAGTAAATTATAACTAATCAGGTGACAGCAGATGATAGTGTCAGAGCAGCTCAGGCAGCCCAATAACTGCTACAAGGACAGATAACAAAAATGTCTTACAAAGTAACAAATATTTCCAAGGGTAAGTAATGACAAAAAATCTGTTACAGTGTTTCTGTAGCGCTTACAAGAATACTCACTTCAGGAAGGACAAGGTGGACAAAGAAATCGCATTGCTCTCCCAAACTATCCTGTACTTTTCAAAGGCATTGGAAAAGCAGGCTCCTGTGCCTGACTCAGCTCCTTATGGCAACAGCCTCCCATGCTTGCAGTCTGCCAGATGCATTTTCTCTGGGAGTTTTGCTGCTCCTGCTCCCTGGCACAGGGAGAAGTGCACAGGGATCCCCATTGCTCAGCAACACCAGGAGCTGCCACAGGAGCTGCCAGCGCTGCTGCCGCACTGGACGCTCAGCCCAGCAACTTTCTCCAGTGTCACAAGGGTCCATCAGTGGCACTGGCACCAAAATGTTGAGGCTGGCTGGGCACAACCCAGCCAGCAGGACACACTCAACGATGTGGTACAAACTCAGCAGCCCACTGGTATACTGGAGAATATTCCACACACAAGCTGCCCCACCAGAATCTTTGAGTTATTCTCTTAGATGTATCTTGCTCACAGACGACACTTAAAATGCCAGACAAAAATTCCTCATAAAAGAGAGGACAGACTTATTTGATCAAGAGATGAGGCGCTGCATTGCAGCCTTGGGGCTCTTTCAGGTACCACAAACGCATCCACAATGTGACTTCACTGACAATTCTCTCTTCCCCCCTAGAAGACAGGATCCCAAGAGAGAGTGGGCAGGCAGCTCAGGTTAAATTGACTGTTTGCATGGCATGTGAGATGAGAGAACAGCAGCGGCATGAAAGCAACTTTTAAATTCCACATCATTATCAGGATCTTTCCTAATATATAGTAATTTTCTAATATATATTTCCTATCTATCAAAATACTTCTGGACATATAACTGTTTATGGATTAAAACATTACCAGATCGTCTTCATATAAAGCAGCTCATCTCCAGACAGAATACATCCAGATGCAAGGTTTAGAAATGCACTGCTAGTAATATGGAAAGTTTTCGATTTTGCAAGAGTTGTATCAGTACTTTGACATATACTTGTTACTTGACAAACTGCACATCTTCACTTTATTTTTAGATCATTAAAATTAGCAAAACAAACAAAAAAACAACGCCAAAACAACAAAACACACCACAAATGTCAACTCTCGTCTCAGAAAGCATCAGGATAGATTACAGCTCATGATTTCTAGTTTTGCTGAGGATAGAGTTCCAAATTGCCCAAGCATTGTCTATTTTCTTTGTATTTTTCCTTAAAATAGGTCAGGCTCTAAAATAAATATATTTTAGAAAAATAGAGATTGAAGACTGATGCAAACTAACTAGTACTAACTACTCAATGTACTTCACAAGGAGGTATCCTTACAGCTTATGCTACCATTATTAGTTCATATGATACTGGAGTAAAAGATACACCACAACAGTTTAAAACTCTGAAGCATATCTGGACGGAACAATTTTAATTGTGTTTTCAGGAGATGTTCACCTACGGGTCATCAAACAAGTGCAGAGACAAATCATCTTCAAACAGAATGTTTCAGATGGTTACTCTCATCCTCAAAAGCAAATCCAGTCACATTTCATTACAGGAAGAGAATCTGACAATATCATCAACTACTCTGGTTTATGCTAAACTCAGAAACCCTCCTGAAGGAAGCTCAGTGTTTGTTGTGCTTGCTCATTATCTTACATGCATCATTTTCCATCTGTCTTTTATCTTCACCTTTTGTATTCTAATGAGAACTTGACCGAGATCCCACACAAACCCCCTCTGCAACAACACCCTGCAGCTGCCATCAAATTTTTTCACCAATTTAAGCAGTCCAACAAAAAAGGTCAACTTTTTTTTTTTTTAGCTTAGCTGCTATAACCTTCAGCAGAGCTACAAATAAAAATTTAAACCAGAAAGAAAATTTACACCTGCCTGCTGCACTTTCTCCTTGACATTTATATTTCATTTACAGGGTGGGAATAAACTCCAGCCTTTTCAAAAGCAGTTATCACCCCATTTCACCAACAGAGAATCTATTAAGGTTTGTTTCATACATCATCTAAATGTGTCTTTAAAAGCTCACCTACTCCCAGCCATACTTTCCCAAAGCAGTATCACTACTAATGCTGTGACCCAGCTGTTGAAGAGGTGCTATTGAAGATACTGCCCAACTACACAGTTTGAAAAAGAGTATTTTTAGCAGACTCTCCTTTACAATTTACAGTCAGACATCTTAAAAAGACTGGCAAGAGTTTCTTGCTGCAGGCCAACTAAAGCAAACCTAGCATGTTTTGTCATAAAAGTCAAACTAATAATTGAGGAAATCCATAAACATTCTTGCTGGCATGCGTCAGTGAGGGATAGATCATCTTGCTTTTAAAGTTCATAATGTTTATCCATCCTCGTATTTTTAATTACTCAAAACTAAGATTTATAAGAGCAGAGCAAGCTACCTCCTCTCCCCTTCTCTGACCCCAGACTGAAACCTGCTAGATCTTGCAGTGTTAGAAACCCTGGTGCTCTCCTTGGCACAGCTATAGATAAACACTGCTTTAGACAAAAGTGGAGTCCAACGGGGAAGACTAATGACTTATTTGTCTTCTAAATTGAATCGTGTTTAACCTCACTTGGGAGTTATCAGCAAACCTGATTTCCCAAAGATTCATGCAAAGGGCTGCTGCTCAACCAGCGATACCATCTCCTTGCAGGATCCCACAGACGTGCTAGGAATTGAAATGGAAGCACACTAGATTGCAGTAATGGCTGAAAATAGTTTGGATCAAATCATCTTTGAGATGAATAATAAAAACAGATTTTGCTGAGCATCTTTTTATTAAAACTAGCATGAGGTTTCAAAAAAAATTAAGCAACCCTTCTATAAAGCCAAAAACTGCTGGGAATCGTGTCAATAGGGGTAATACAATACACTGGTAAAGAGCTAGCAATAACAATACAACCTAGACAGTCCTTGGTACAAAGACCAATTTCCACACACACATCTCTCCCATCAACCATCCACCAAATGAACAATAGCTGATTCTATTTTAGACTTGATATATGCTGAAGATTATGTGTTTCAGAAAAGTTTTTCATATGAAATTGCCTTGAATAGAGCAATCATGACATGATTTGGCTAAAAACTAAATGGCACAAAATAGCATCTGGATTTTAAAAGGACAAACGTAGGGCACTGGCTGCTAGAGTCTGCAACAAGAGGAGCAGAAACTTTAACATGGACAAGGACTGCAATTTATTTCAGAAAGCAATGCCAAAATTTTAAAAAATAAGCACTCCTAAGTATAATCATTCCGAGGAAAAAAAGCAGAAATCATCCAGACTCATTAGCAGACATGTTAGAAGTAAGCAGAGAAAGAATGGAAAAGAAAAATTACAGTGAAATTGTAATTCATAACTGCTTCAAAATACCATGTCAGTCACATTAAAAACAAACATCATAAAAATGTCTTCCTGCCACATGAAGGAAAAAATCTTACTTCATACAAGTCTGGGTTACAAACCAAGGCTAATCTAAAATTACATGTGGCAAATTTAGCAACAGAAATGCAAGTAGCAAAGACTACACGATCATAGAGGTGAACATTAAAGATTTTTCCCTGTCAAATCGAATTTCATCAGCTGAAAAAAATCTAAAGCACAGTTATCAATTAACCATAACATAAAACTAAATCACAGTAAAAAGAGATCTCTTCAAGAAGAGATTTTCTTCGCAAAATTTAAGGCAGTGACTATGTACAAGATAACAAAGTATGTAAGAATATTACACAATGTTGTTCTGGTATCTCAAAGATGTCCTTCTGTCGTGGCAGAAGCCTTTTGCTCCAGTGTTCCCTTCAGCTCAAACTCCTTGCACTAAGTACCATTGGTGAGGCACTGGCACAGGTTCCCAGAGAAGCTGTGGGTGCCCCATCCCTGGAAGCCTCAAAGCCAAGCTGGATGAGGCTCTGACCTGGGTTAGTGGAAGGTGTCCCAGCCCATGGCAGGGGAGTTGGACTAGATCACCTTTAACAGGTTCCCTCCAACTCAAACTGTTCCATGATTCTCATGGAATTAAACACAAATATCTAGACAAGGCAAGGTGTTTTTATTTTAAAAAAAAACCCCCACATTTATATTCATTACATCTCAAAATATAACCAAAAAATAACCATCATTGCATCAGGACTTTCATTTTTATATAGACACACACACACAAAGCAGCAGTGCACATAGACACAGCTTAGCCTCTGCAACAATAAGAACATATTACTCCCAAAAAGAAAGGTTAATAAAGTATTTCAATGAAATACCACTGAAATAATACATTTCTGTCACTCACACTTCAAAAGATTTTTCATTAAAAGAGAGTTTGCTAGAAAGTTTAGATAGACTTTCAAAAGATACATGGATAGAAACATTAAAAAAAACACCAAACCAGAAAATATAGCCTACCAAATATGTTGGTGGAATGTCCTTTCCGGGCAATTGGTTTGAGCTCATTATGTCCCCATCCATATTGCCTATAATTGTCCCAGGCATGTTTCATCATCTAAGAAACAGAAAAAAAATAGGATTTGATTACATTATAAAACTACTCTCTATGAATACAATATTTTACTCCTTATTTGAAATTTCATCTTTCATAGGCATCCCAGCATACGAATTACTTTGTCAATGCTTCTATCTTTTACAGAATTCAGATTTTACAGCATGAATAAATTTGGAAAAAAATTCAAGTCTATTTGATTCAAACTATGGAGTCTAACACTCTGCATTAGGTCATCTTCTTGTTCTTTCTTTTGCTTAAATATATGCACAGTCATTTAAGAACGTAAGCATAAGGAATGTATTTAAGTGTAAGGAATTGCTGTAAAATACTGGCTAATGTTTTAAGATGCTAACTAAAAGAAAATATATCAACTGATATCTGAAGCATAAAAAGGATTGATTTATTTACACTGGAACATCCAAGTAGGACTCAACAATTTTGCAAAAGGCATAACAGATTGCTCATTAGCAACACCTACTTGACAAAGATGTACTGTCATATAGCCTCTACCAAAAGAAATGCCAAAAGCTTTGCTATTTAGAAGGCATAAGGAACAAAGCAGTATAATGTTAATAATATTTACTACACAAAACATTTAGCTTTTTAATAGATATTTCCACCACCTAGTAAGAAAATTACATCTAAAAACCCAAAGGTCTTTCTGACCAGTTGTACACATCAGCCACTAAGTAATGCTTTTACAGATTTGCTAAAACTCTGCAAACTCTTGGAAATTCAGCAGCCATGAAATTGCAAAGTGAATGCAGTTTTAAATAAATATTATTAGTATCTAAACACATAAAAGCAAGTAATAGGAAGAAATTAGATATCAAAAGACACTGACAGCCCCAGACAAAAGAACAGTAAAGAAAAACCTTTAGAATAACAGTCATGTGTCTGTATCTACAACGTTATACATAGTTTATTTTTATATTTCATTTAAAAATGGTACTAAAAGTGTTAATATAAACAAAATCCCAAGAAAATGTATAGGACTTAAAATCATGATATTCTTAAGTTTGATAAATGCATTCTAAGAGGAGAAGCTATGTGAATGTAGTGAAGAATACAAACCCTTTAAGAAACTGAGGTAAGGCAATCTGTCTTCACTATGATTTACATGTCTGTAATTTTCTTATTTTAATCAGAGTCACCATATTCAAAGAAAATGTGAGGGAACAAGCAGATGCTGGCTAAAAAATGAGGTGCAACCAACTACCTTAGCAGCCACATCACATCTACATTACATCACATCACATCTCATGTCTCATCTCTCTCTCTCTCTCTACATCACATCTCTCCTCTTTAACTACCTCTCAGATCCCTCCTCCTACCAAATTCAAGATTTGGTGGAAGTCAGCATCCAAGAATCCCCAATCTTTCAAACTGCATCTAAACTGCCTGCTAAGACATGGAAAAAAAAAGTCTCTGTTCTCCCTACAACCATCAGGAGATCCCTATCCAAACCACACAGTCGTAATTCCTTTAAACGTAAACTCCCTCCAAATTTCCCATGGCTCAGTCAACTCAGGCCTAGACAATAAATTTGAGCCACACACACAGGCCCAAGAACCTGGGGAGCACTTCTGTGTTAAACTGGCATCAACATAAGCCCAGCTGCCCCTCTCAAGATGCCAAAGTCCCACTCCTCCTGCCTGACACTCGAAGTCAGCTCACATGTGGCTTTTGGTACGTGCACTAATTTTGACAGCTGAATACTCTAGAATTTCTTTTAGTGTCATGAACTAGCAGTGTAAGGAAATGGATGTAAATATATTAAAAGAGGAGAGAAAAGTAATTTCCCTAGCACTCACAAACTCCTTAGTGTTTACCCAGCACTTATCAAACTGGCCAATTCATAGCTATTGGAATGTCAAGAGGAATCAGGTAAAGGGATCCTCTCTAGACAGGTAAGAAAACTGCAGCATGACAAACCCAGTAAAAAACCTGGTCACAGGCAGTAAGCACAGAAGTTCCTCTGAGAGCTCTCACTAATGTTATCCAGAACAAACCTACAAATTTCTACATAAAATTGTTCATTAACTTAATACCATATCAAAATTGAGACTCACAGTGTCGTTCAGATGGGAAGGAATCTCAGGATGCCTCTCCTGTCCAACTTCCTGCTCAAAGCATGATCACTTATGGGATCAGACTGGGCTACTTAGGGCTTTATCCAGTCAGGGTAGACTTAAGGACTGGGGACAGTCAAGGCTTCTGTGAAGGGTCCTGCTCTAACCTACAGCCTGTCAGTCCTAAGTTTCTACTTGGGAAACAGACTTATATGTTTAAGAAGAACTAGAGGATGAAACTAAAGACTGACCAGTGTTTGAAAACAGATGGATGACTAACAACAATGTGACCATGATGTGGCAGATCCAAATAACTGGCTTGCACATAAGGGAAACTGGGCTTCTGAGATCTTTGGATGCCCCAAATAAATATTTCATGAAGGAGAATCAAATAATCATTGACATTCTAGCTTTGTAAAAATCTGATGGTACAGGCAAATACTAGAACAGATTAAAACTAGATAAGTCCAGAAGAACAACTTGTTTCCTCACAGCAGAATGTTAATTGTGGAATAGTTCACTGTCTGAATTTGCTGTGCTTCTGAGGAGAAGGTACGTATTTCATTACAGAATATTTAGTTCTGAAGAAACCCCAAAAACGTATGCAAATTACAAAGGGCTAAAACAGAATACATACAACACAAGATGTTTATATATATATATATAATTTATCCTAAGAAAATTTTATTAAGATAGAAACTGCAAAAGAGTACATTCTGTTGGATGCATAAATTCATGAATTAAGAATATATTAGTGAGAGCTGAAAGTCTCTTGAACACAAGAGACTAAGACACAGTTCACTGCATCAATTGAGACTGAGATATGAAATCATATTTTGAGGAAGACTAAGCTACTTTGATAACCACAAACACATCTGTTCCTGTCCCTCTACCTACCCCAAACACTAAGAATGTGGTGTTTCAAGTCCTCAAGAATAATTTTTTACACTAAGTAGCCAATTGATTTTTTTCCAGATGAACGTTGACCATTACTCCGGCACACAACTCGCTGCTTTCCTCCACCACAAAGCAAGCAGACCTCATGATCTCATGTTAGCAGAGAACTGCACATTACATGCAAGTGAGAAGCCCCAGAGCTCTTGCATTCAGTATTAAGTTTTGCAAGGATGATATGCCAAGAGATCTTGTAACAACATGGAGATTTCAGTTCCTGCCAGAACAGGTAGCATGTTATACCATAGACAGAACATCTATACCATTGGGAGCAGCTGTGCCCAGAAAAGCTTTGGAGAGACATGAGAAGACAGATGTCTCTGACAGCTACAAAATTTAACTGAGGATGGCATTTTGTCTCAGAAAGTACAAACAACATGAACTCCTGACTGGAGAAACAAAATTATTTCTATAAGTACATTAGGTGGTGTTTGCATGGCAATGCTGAAGAATAGCTGCAGGGATAGACAGGCTTTTCCGAAAACAAAGCTCTATCTTTAAGAGGAGAGGAAGGTCTCAGAACTGATTGGAACATCAGCACTACAGATAATAGCAAGAAGGTAAAACTATTTGCAAAAAAAAAAATGTTCCTAGCCCTTAACGAACTCAAGAGAGGCACCTTAGGCTCAGTAGAATGAAAATGACAAGCATTGATCAATAACTGCAAAATGCAAGACACACATTTCCACAGTTGAAATTTCCATACCTGATAGCAGTTTGTCAGAGGAAAGGATTGGAGCTTGGGCATATCATATATAGATCTTGCAATCTGTCCACCAGAGAACAAGCAGTTTTGGCAGTGGACTTTTTACTGACACCATTAATGACAGATCTTGCTTCTGAAAGCAAAATCATTCACAGAGTATCGGTCTCTTGCATACTAATCTTAAAAATGTTTATTATGGGATGCAGTAGAAATAACAACCAGCAAGACGCTACTGCAAATACAACTTAGTAATTCTACAAAAAGACTAATTTGGACTCTGCTGCAAGACAGACAGAAAGGCAAGAAGCAGGACATGCCAAATGAAACTGCTTTTGTAGGTACACCATTATCTAATTTCTTTTGCTGACTTTAGAACACATTCATGGGATCTAATCCTCTACATTCACTGGGAAATCAGATTTTTATAAAGACAGAGTGGTAATGATGTCTTTTGACAAACAATAAAAGAAGGTTACAATTACTGAAAAGAGATTTGTAAGGAAGTCCTACCACTACAGCAGCATGTCAGAAACAGTAATTCAAGCTGAGGATTGGTTCAAAAACCTCTTCCCAGTCTTAAAAACAGGACAGCCAACTGGCAAATAGAAAGGAGTCTTGAGAAACAAGCAAAAGAACAATTTTCTGGCAAATTGCTGTATTTACTGCTTCTTGCCATTCCATCAGGAACATGCATAACATACAGCAAATAGCTTTTGCTTTCAAATCAACGTATTCTGCTTAAGAGTACAATTTTGAGAGATTTATATAAACCACCTTCAAACTCTGTTTTAAAATTAACCAAGGATTTGCTAGACAAAATTACTGCTCAATTGGCAGATTAAAAATTAATAACCATTATCCTACTGTCTTCAAAGAGTGCTTTTTGGACATAATTTAAAAAAATATCTTTTCCTTGTATACTCAGATTTTTGATTAAACTTAGAAAACTCATACTTTTCTATATTTTTTCGGGAGCTCTATCTCAAAAGAAATTATTACAGGCATCAGTTCATGCCTCAGTCATGCATTTTTGAACACTCACTGAAGAAGTCTGTTTGGAATATGTTCCTAACACACACAGAACACTGGGATTTCTTTTGCTGTCAAATCTGATAACAAATCCATTACAAAACAAAAACACTTATCAAATGGATACGAAGTGGAAACACTTCTTGCTGGTATTAAATACTTGAAGCCTTAGATGTCTGATGAAATTACACAGGAAAATTCTTCAGACTGAAGAGAACTAGAAGAGTAGATGTAAAGAGTCTAAATTTGGAGAGCTTGCAGCAGTGAACCTTGCTCAAAAATGTTCAAGAAAGTCAACAATTGTTAAACCAAGATGATGCAAGTATTTTTGACCTTGTGCATCACTATGATTTCAAGAGAATATGGCACTCACAAGATTGACTGCTGTGCTGTTTAGAAAAGTAGAGCCTCTCAGATCATCTTTGTAAACAACTACAATGCACATCAGCCAGGAGAGCGAAGTTCCCATAGTTCCTTTCTTCCAGTCTTGTCCTTTTAGGCATCAGTCTAAGCATTTCCATCAGCTTAGCCCTGCACCTCTGCCAGGTTTACCTTATCCCTTTCAAAGTTGAAAGACTAAAACTACTCAAAGCTCACAAGACACAGGGGCACCTGAGCTTCACAGGCTACCGTAAGAACCTCATCTGTTCTCCTCTCCTTCTCTGAAATACTGAATATCTGCTCGCTGTCTGCTGTTGAGCACTTCAGTGACATTTCCAAGGAACTATAAAAAACATAATTTCTCATTCTCAAGTGCACTCAGTCACCTCACAGCTTTTCATACTTAGCATGAAGTTGGAATCTCTCCATCTCCAGCCCCAATATGCATGATTTTACATTTAGCTGAGAAATAAAAAAGTGATTATTACTCAGTCCCATAAGGTTTTTCTGCAATTCTTCATGTTGGCAGCAAAGTTGTCATACCACTACTCATCCATTTTCAAACTTTAAATAATTCATTTGTATAATTTAGAGTATGGATCCCCAGCAAATGTCCTCTGTAGCACTATTTATCTGTACTCTCCGTTTCCTGCCTTCTAACCAATTTCTCCAGGCAAACACAGTAACTATCCTCCATCCCACAGCTGCTTAGTTCAACATTTATTAGCAGCAAACCTTGCCAAATATTTTTTAAAAAACTATGTACCCAACCATCTCTCCCTTGTTCACGTGTTTGCTGACTCTTTTGGGGCTTTGGACACCATGGTATCAATAAAAATAGAACAGGACATCTTACATATCTGTATGCTCAGTGATTCTACTCCCTGTTCTGGTTTCTGGTAATCTGCACTTCATTCAGCAGGCACAGGGCTCTGCTTTGGTTTCCCCTTGAATCCCTTTCAAAAATTTATGCCTTGTTAGCCAATATTCCTCTGGTAACAAAGCAGAAAATAAGAATAGATGCCAGTGATGCAAATCAGGAATCCAGATCTCAGAGCAAACTAATTAGAGTGAACTGTAGGGAGTTTCAGGTAGTTCAGTATTGTATGCAAATGATCTCTGTCTTAATGGCATCCATTCCCAGTAGCTCACACTGTGTATCAATGACACCATTACTATCAATACTTGAGAGCTACCACCACCAGGAAAGCTGCACGTTAGGAACACATTGGCATGTGTTCCATGGAGCTGCTCCAGCAAACACAGAGGGGACTACAGGAGAAATCATGTAAAGATGACTAATGAACATAACAGGATGCTCTGGCTTTCCAATCAAAGCCTCCACAGCTGAAAGCACACCTATTTTCACTTGTATAATAAATCATGAGTGATTTAAAATAGAGATCCCTTCAGTCTAGCTGTAATTCATGATTTTTGCTACCAGCATTTCTGTTTTATGGGAATAAATGGCATATAAAATACAAAATTAAAAAAAAATAGCACTAAGGTCAATTAGATTTCACGGAGCCTTTTGATTTACCCAGTTCTGAAGATAAGAAATTTACCTGGAGTTTTGCTCATTTTTGTTTGGCTGATAGTATCAGGGAAGTGAAATATTTCCATATTTCTTTGATTTTAATTTGCATTTATAAGTTTTAAGTACTGCAAATGTGCTAATTCATTGTTGAAAGACAGGTTCTTCTCACAATGGTCTGGAAAAAATACATCTTTAATAATGAACACCTTCCTGAATTTTTAACATGCTTCCAATACTGCATGAGTGCTGAAGAATTCTGTAATTTCCACAACTTGACTAAATTGATTCATTTTTAAAATACCCTCAAACAAAAACTTGCATTCTTCATAAGTAGCACATTTTAAGTTACAAATCAAATCAACATATCCAGGATGTGCAGCTGAAATACTGCAAATGAAGTTCCACACTAGCAGTTTTATTTCCATTCTTCTATTCCAGTAAAATAAATACAACGAGCTGCGAAGCTTCTCACAGACATAAAAGTAAAATGAGTTCTTTATAAAATCATTCCAACAAGCTGGAGCACAATTTTGTTCAGGGCCACTCCTAACATGCCTGTACTGGCCAAAGTGCCAAGTGAACACCATTCAATCTAATATATACATGGAAAATCAGTTTACCAACAGGCTCGGTCAAAAAGATCCTAATTATCCCTAATTTACAGATTTCACTAATTCAGTAAAATTAAGATAAGCTTTAAAAAGAGTGTAGTGAAACCAACTGAAAGCCAACTTACCTGTGCTCAACTTGTCAAGTTACGTGGGAAAACCCAGAACACAGAGAATCCAAATAGTGTGCAAACAAAACCAACTAACAAAAAACGCGTGTGCATACACGTGTGTAGATAAAAAGAGATTTTTATATGCACACACATATAAAATGTATGTGAATGGATTTCATACAAACATTCACACTGCAGGGAGTGTTACCTTATAAACTGAAAAAGTTGGATCATGATTCTTATGTCCCTCAGTTTCAGGAAATAAGTGAAGGAATGTAAGCACAGAGCAGTGAGCTACAACACAAAACCCTTAACAGGCATGGATTATTACAAACTGATTTTGCAACCAACTAGAAGTCCAAGTAAATCTGACCAAGGAAACAAAGACTGTAAAGTGTCAGCAATAATGGTACTGTTCAAAATTGATTTTAGATATTGAAAAAAGGTCCCTCAGTCACAGAAGGCAGCCTATTTGGCTAGATCAGAAACACTGCAATTAGAAACAATAAATGAGATTAGCATTGAAAGCTGTATGAATAGTAACTATGAAATGAGGACTTAGGCAACATGAAAAGATCTCTGGATGATTAAGTAATTCTTTCTTCTACACAGCTCTTTCCTCAATAAGCACACAAAATAGAACTTGGGTAAAGGGACACTTACTATTTTTAGCTCAATTTCTTAAAAGAATGAGGCTTATGCAATCTTGCTGTCTGTACATCCGTCATTTGACACATACATTTACAGTAGCCTTTTAATCCATTCTCTAATTTCACACTTGATTTTAAAGAGCTGGAGGAACCAGATAGTCTGCTTTTTGTGTTGAGGAAAAGAAATAATATCTGTGGCTAGGTAAGGCAGACAGACACAAATTGGTGCCCTGACTGAGACAAAGGCAGTTATAATTCAACCCTTTATTCATTCAGGGGGCAGCATTTAGCACACCAGTAGCTCTAAAGAAGGCACAGAACACACTGTCAAACAGGAGGGTGAGAGGATATTCACAGCAACAAGTGAATGATGAGCAGAGGGTGGTATAAGGGGATGTAGGTCAAAAATCCACAGGAAACCATTAGTTTTGCTGTTTATAAAACAGCCTTAGCAGTATTAGCAGCCTCTTGAGTATCATCCAGAGACCATGACGAAAATACATTTTAATCACTTTTCTTCTTGGCACCTATCTGTGAGTACTTATAACATTGCCTCCACTAATATTAAATAAATTAACTTCCTACCTTCCCTTCAAACAGGCAATATATTACAATCCTAATTTTAAAAGAGGATAAATGGAAAGTTTTGCTAAGGGAAATTCACTGGCAAAAGAACTCAAGTCAGAACATCCCCAGCTTCCCAGACAGACTTGTTCCTCACTTGTGCAAAGCATCCAAATTTAACTCCTTCTACAGGTGTCATATGTCACAAATGAACTTCAGGTTGGACTAGATGACCTTTAAAGGTCCCAACCCAAACTATTCTATTATTCAATGACCTTTAACTCTGGCACCTCTACTTCCTGGATTTCCGTTTCACAACTTTTGCTTAAATGTCTTCTCCACCTTACTTTTTTTTTT